>VZRQ01007575.1:54847-79312 GCA_013397975.1 Machaerirhynchus nigripectus | reverse complement strand
CCTGGGAGCGCCGCAGCATCCAGGAGCCTGTGCACCGGTGCGTGGTGACGCGGATCAGGCCGTGGATCAGCGGTGCCGTGTATTCCCGGAGGTAGCTCTGCAGCATGTGTGTCAGGGCCTCCCTGTCCGGGCCGCAGATGCACAGGGTGGACAGGGCGATGCTCTCCACCTGCCTGGCCTCCCACCACTGCGGGCCGTAGATGGCGTCCAGGCTCTGCCGCAGCCAGGGCCGCACGGGGTCCAGCAGGTGCTCCTGGCCGTACAGCAGCTCTGCCCACAGGTCGGGCGGGAAGCTTTCCGCGGCCTCCGGGCCCGCACACGCCGGCTCCGCCGCGGACGGCGCTCCCTGCGGGGCCGAGGGCGCGGGGCGGGTGTAGACCAGGCGGAACAGAGCTCTCCGTGCCCAGCCCGCGGGCCCCAGCGGCACTCCGGGCGGGCTGAGGATGCACTGCAGGAAGTCGTTCTGTCCCAGCACGGAGAAGCGGGCGCTGAGCAGGGGGCTGGCGCAGAGCGGGCACGAGGGGCTGGTGGCCGTGTGGCGCAGGAGGCAGCCCAGGCAGAACCGGTGGCCGCAGGGCACCGCGTCCGTGTCGCTCTGCACGCTGTGGCACACGGGGCAGTTCCACTCCGTCTGCGTGGCCTTGCTCGCGGTCTGCGGCGCCGCGGGGAGAGACAGGGACGGGATGCTCCCCATTGCTGGCACTGGAGGGAGCTGCTGCTGGGCCGACGGCTGCGCTTGGGGATCCCGAAGGTCTCCTCCAACCTTGATGATTGTGTGATTCTGTAGCGCTTCCAAAGCGTGTCACGTGCCGCAGAATGGAGAGAGGCCGTGGCCACTGGCTGTCCTGGGGCATGGAGGGGAGGAAGAAATGCCCAGGCCTCTCGAGCACGCCATCCCTGCTCCCCAAGCCCCACTGCCCGCCCCACAGATACCCTGTGAGCAACATTTCCCCACAGAGCTCACCTCCAGTGCCGCAAGCGCCGCGGGGCGGGCTGCCCACACCAGGCAGGGCTAGGGACATGCAGCGATGGCTCCAGGGTGGGCAGGGAATTCCCAGTGGCAGCCCCCGACCCACGACACAACTCCAGGAGATGCCTGGCTCGACTCTCCAAGCCTCGCAGCCTTGGCAGCAGTCCAGGCTTGAGCCATGCTGGCCCTGCCAGTGCCCAAATACAATCAGTGAGGGATGTGACATCACAACACATCCCCCAGTGGTGTCACAGTCACTTGGTTTGTCACCCTCCACCAGCAGGTGACATCACAGCAGGACACTGGTTCCCACAGGCATCAGGGGAAGAAGGAAAATACTGCTTCTTGTGTTTAACTTCTGCGTTTCCATGCTGCTCTCAGCCACCTGCATCCATGTCTGTGGGTCTTGCCCCTAAGCATGGACGAGGTCCCCTGTGAGGGAGAGCCTGGTGGTGCCTGCTAGCCCCAAGCCCACCCCCAGTCACAGCTACGCACGGAGACATGGCTGGCTGGTTCAGCATGAGCCACGGGGCTCCCCAAAGGCACCCGGAGCTGTTTCAGTTCCCTGACCACACCCAGAAAACACATGCACCCTTCCTTCTGAGGATGCTCCTAAATCACAGACTCACTGAATTAACTAGGTTGGAAAAGACCTTTGAGATCATCAGGTCCAACCTATGACCTAACACCACCTCATCAATGAAACCATGGCACTGAGTGCCATGTCCAGTCTTTTTTTAAACACATCCAGGGATGGTGACTCTACCCCCTCCCTGGGCAGACGATTCCACTGCCCAATCACTCTTTCAGGGAAGCAATTTTTCCTGCTGTCCAACCTAAACTTCCCCTGGCACAGCTTGGGACTGTGTCCTCTTGTTCTGTCAGTTGTTGCCTGGAAAAAGAGACCAACCTGGCTACAACCATCTTTCAGGGAGCTGTAGAGAGTGATGAGGCCACCTCTGAGTCTCCTTTCCTCCAGGCTAAACAACCCCAGCTCCCTCAGGCGTTCCTCACAGGGCTTGTGTTCCAAGCCCTTCACCAGCCTTGTTGCCCTCCTCTGGACATGTTCAGGTGTCTCAGTGTCCTTCCTGAACTGAGGGGCCCAGAACTGGACACAGCACTGGAGGTGCAGCCTCACCAGTGCCAGGTACAAGGGAAGAATGACTTCCCTGATCCTGCTGGCCACTTTATTCCTGACACAGGCCAGGATGCCTTTGGCCTTCTTTGGCCACCAGGGCACACTGCTGGCTCATGTTCAGTCGGCTGTCGACCCCAGGTCCCTGTCACCACTAACTGAAGGCCAGTCCTCGTCCTTCCCCAGGCTGTAACCGGGGCAGTGCCGAGGGAGCCGACATGGGGGGCTGCAGCAGTGACACTCGTCCTTGCACCTGCCTGTGCTGCCAGCCCTGACCTCACCTGATGTGTTCTTAATTGGGCACTGGCTTTAATGGGGTGGCACTAGCACTGCTAGACATTCAGGCTTCAAACAGAATAATGGGGGTTTTGTGTGCGCGCCCAGGTGGTGTTTCCATGTGACAGAGGTTTTTGCACAACAGCTCTGCACGCTGTAGCTCACAGTGCCAGGTGGGATTTGCCAGGTGAGTATTGAATTCTGCCCTAACAAGGAAAAGGCCAACACAGCAGCTATTACCTGGTGTGACTGTAAAGAAAGCTGAAAAGATACAACAAAGGAGGGTGGAGGTTTGCTTGCAAGATAAAAATCAGTATTTTGTGCCTTATTGTTGTGCTGGAGGCACCCCAGGAACAGCTCATCCAAAGCACCCTGGAGAGGAGGAAAAGGGTTAATGGTCATCAACAGCCCAAAACATTGTGATTTGCTGTAATAAGTACAGCTGCAACAGAATTTTAGACTTAGGGGAGGAATTTCCCCCTTCAAAATTAAATAGCTGTAGATGAAGACTACACCTGTCCCTTGAGAGGGGACAGATCCAGACTCTTTAATAGCATTAATCCAAGGTCAGGGTGAATAAACGTGTTCTCTCTCACTAAACAGGCTGTAAGCAATACAGAAATGCACATGTGCATCACACAAAGCTGCTTTGGTTTGACTTGTTGTCCTCACTGCTGGGGTATTACTAACCACAGCACTCAATCGTGTGTCAGTTACCAAACACAAGATCAGTGTTTCCCCCAGCACAACTGCAGTTCAAGGAAAAAAAACTGCACATTACACATTTAACTTCCTACAAAGTACAACCTATGGTTGATTGCTGCCTTTTCCCCTGTAAAAGGTATGAGAGCGTCTTTCCAAGAGGAATATAAAATAATCCATGGCACATTTGTTCCACTTATAAAGACATGAAAATCTTATTTATGTCTTCAGTAAGGCAGAGTACAAAACAGTATTAATACAGTAGAAGTTTTCTTTACATCATCAGTATGGGACATCAGACTTTTTAGGTGTAAATTTCAGCCTCTTCTGTTAAGAAGGGCCAAACTTCCAACCAGCAGTTTTTTTGAACGTGTGAATTCAAATAAACCCTTCAAATGCTGACAACTTATGGAATGTGTACTCAGGAAACACACTGCACAACTGCAAAGTAGATTAAAATGTGTAAAAATAACTTAAGACTGACACTGCTAATCTATAGTCTCTTTCAAACTGATTTCAGTCATTTATTTGTCTCTTGTTATCACCCTCAGGCGATTTCATGGCTCAGAGGAGGCAGGAAATAGCTTGTACCTTAGCACCCAGCTCAGGCTGGCCCTGCTGAGTGAGGAGGATGCTGAGAGCCGTCTCGATGCTCACACAGTAGGTCTAGACTCGGCTCCCAGCCCTCCTGCACGGCTGGGCAGCTCTTCAGCAAAGGCCTCTGCAGCACATGAATCCGCTCCGGCACGGCGCTGGCTGTGTCCTGGTCTCTCAGTCACTGTCATATTCCTCGATTTGTAATTCCTCTTCCTCCAGGATGGCCTGAGCTGCGACGGGCTGGGGCTGGCTGCCAGGCAGGTCACTCCCGCTGGACTGGCTGGAGGGGAGCCCCTCGGGATCGCCGTCGGCACCGTCCCCGTCACGGCGGAACAGCTCCGGCACCCCGGGGTCTTTGTCACCCAGAGCTTCCAGCTGCAGCCTGCAAAGGCACCGGCGCAGCGCGGCGTGACCACGAGCGCGGCTGCGCTCCCGCGGCCAGCGCTGCGAACGAGCCCCGCTCCCCCTGCAGAGGCACCTCAGGGACTGCCCAGGAACACAGGTTACTCTCTGCCACGGTTCCTGAAGGCAGCAAATCCCTACACTTCTCTGCACTACGGTGCCAGCACACTGAGGAGATGGAAGAGGATGACAGTGTTTTCAGCAGGAAGTTACCCCTCAGAGCAGACTCAGGGACACCCCACCAACTTACTAGTGCAGATACAAAATGTCAGTATTCGCAGGTACACTGCAGGGAAACTTAGAAGGTACAAAGAAGTTACAATTAATTTGAGAAGCTCCACACGTTGTGGCTCAGACCAGGGGGATTACAGAGAAATATACTCTTACTTCCTCCCTCATTAGCAACCACAATGGCTTTTAATACAAGAGTTGGGGAACAGGATGGTTCCTGGAAATACAGCCTGGAAATTCACAGTTAAACTCAGCAGCAACACCAGGGACAAGTAGGAGATGCTCTGTCAGATGCCTCAACAAGGAGACAACAATTTGTCTCATTGCAGCTGTGAACCTGATTCTTTGCTAGAAACAGACCAGTTAAAATGCTTTTTAAGTTGCAGAGCTATCACAGCTATAGAGGCGTAACTGAGGCTCTGCTGGGGTAAATGAAGTCTCTGATTCAGAGGGCTCACAAGAATCACAGCAGAGCACCTCATGCCACATCACCCCCGAGCCTGCACACACAGCCTCTGAGGAGGGCACTGCAGTCTCACAGGGCAAAACCCCTGCGTTTTCAGTGTTCAGTAGCTACAGCCCGACTACAACCCATGCATTCTGAACAAAGGTTTATTCTAAGTAGCCTTATAGGCAAAACTTCTACACAAAAACCCCAGTGCAGCTATCTAATTTTAGATTAAGTAAGTAATTAAATAAATGTTTTAAATATTTTGTCTTTCTACAGGGATACAGCTTCTTCAAAGGAAGTAGGAACAACTCCCCACTGCACTTTCTTTCTTACCTCCTAACACTCAGGTGAACACAGAATGTCCTATCAAACTTCAGATTGGTTTGTCTCATATTAAATAGGCAAAAGGCACTAATCTCTTTCCATCAATTCACTTCTATTCTGACATGTCTTTAGTAGTAAAGAAACTGTTTTAATCAGATCATGCACTAGAGAAACAGAGATGTCTAGGACAGAGCTAATATTTGATACAGTGGAAAAGAAAACTAAACAAGGAATAAAAGCAAGACCTGAGTAGAAACACTGCTACAACATTGTAATGATAAATGATTTGAACTGGAAAAAGGGGGGAAATTATCATGCTGAGGAACTGTCATATCACAGACATAGGTGACAAAAGGGTTCTCTATGAAAGGGTTCTTCCCCTTCATATATGACAGAGTCTCACTTTCTTGAAGTACAGACAGAAGTTCAGCTTACCTCCCAAAATGTCTCTTCAGTGGCAGCCTCCCCACGTCTTGGATAAAAGCAATCTGAGCTAGGAACCAAGAACCACCAGTATCATATTAGGTAGATCATAATGAACAGACAATTGAACATACTGGAAAATAAACAATGACTTTAGTTGAGTATTCCTGTATATATCTGAAATATTTTAGATACCAAAACACTGTGCATGTAACCTTTTTTCCCAAACTGTTAACATTTTACCACAATATATTTACAGATACACACAAAATCCCAAATCCCTGACATTAATCCTGTGTATTTATCATGTAGAGCTATTATTCCACAGCCTACAAAATTGATTCATCCTGATGTCAAGGCCTGAGTTAAGAGATTATGCTTTTTATTAGAAACAATTAAGACCATAAGTGACCCAGCTATCTAAATACTGATTTTTGCATTATGTACCAAAGTACATTTTTCTGCATGAACTCTTTGTTAATGGATTATCTCAGATTTAACTTTTTTTTTTCATGCACTGCAGACATGACTTTTGCTTCTTATATCTGTGAAAGCCTTTTTGAGGTATTGTAAATCTGTTGATGTTACTGGAAAGGTATCAGTAAGCAATGAAGACCTAGTCAATACTGCTTACTAGGTTTCCAAAACTCTTTTCATCAAGTCCTCTGGCAAATATAATAGAAGCCCTAAGCCTAGAGAGCAGTTTTATCACTGAAGTTGGACCAACCTACCAGGGCAGCTTTAATTTTGGCTGTGGTACTGGACGCATCTTTGGGCATCACCCACGTAACATTTACCATGAGAATTTATTACACTGAGGCAAAAGCACAAACAGTATTGACACTTTGGCTCATGAGATTTGTCAGTATGTTTCAATTGCAAAAGGAGTCCAAGATCAAGAGTGACACCCATCTTACCTTGGTTTCTCATTGGGTTTGCTAACATAGCAAGGTAAGGCAGCAGCTCTGTCTGAAGGCACTCGGGTGGTAAACAGAAGCTTGAAAACAGAGATTTTGCAGCAAGGCAATTTTCCTGATACTGTCAGAGTTGGGGGTGGGGAAACACAAGTAAAAAATCCTGGTAAACCATTATTAATGCAGATGTCCTGTACCATAACACACACACTTTCTTCCTGCCTGCTACAGGATGACTACACACAAGCTACTTGGGCAGGAGAAATGAGACCAAAAGAAAAGATAAACAGTTAACATACACCAACCATAAAAATGGTAGGATCCTTCAACTCGGCCTTTTACTGGGTATTAAAATGTCAAAAAAATTTTTATTCCTTGATGACAGAATTCCCAACCCATCTAGGCCAATGCTTTTTGCCAACATTATTAGTTCAAACATAAAAAAATGCCAAGACCTTTATCTCCTGAACAAGCTATTTCTGATAAACACATAGACCATAACAGCAGAAACTTCTTACACTTATGCAACAGTTCAATGTGCTTCAAACTCACACACAAAATCAATTCTAGAAATACTTAACAGTATTTCAACACCAATTGTCTCTCTATTAATTTAGGATTAAGACTCTCCCAGAAGCATGCCAGCTTGGACACAGGAATCAGACTTTGTCAGAGGCCTCCAATTTATATTAAAGGAGTGATGCAAACTGCTCTTCTAGCAAGTGGTTTTTAGATGCAGATTACATCAAAATAGGGTATTTGACAAATTTAGCACTGTGATCAAATTTCATCTATACTATACTCAATAGTTACACCTTAGGGAAAAAAAACTAAAAAAAAAAAAAAAAAANAGAAGAAGAAAAAGAAAAAAATATATCAAGGATTTACCTTTTTATTGATCAAAAACCACTGGGGTTTGTGTAAGGGTCGGAACCCCATGCCCCCCTGCTGGTGGGCAAAGGCTCGGGCTGTGTTGGAGTGGATCACCCCTCGGGTAGCCACGGAGGCGCTGTAGTTCTCCATCACAAGCCGCGTCTGAGAGAGAAATTGGGCCTTGTGTGAGCTCGAGGCAGCTCATTTGCACTGAAACACACTCAGGAACTGCAGTGGCACAACACGCACAGCATTTTAAAGTTTAGATTACTGCAAAACTTTTATTCAAAGCAGCTCAGCAGAAAAGAAACAGCTTGAGTTCTTCTTAGCACAAACATATTCTACTCAAAAATACTTTGTAGAGTATCCTACAAACACTACAACCCACTGTAACAAAATGCTGACAGAAGCTGGACAAAACGTTGGCTCTGCATCTCTTCTGCAGCTGCTGTACTTTGGCATTCATTAACAATTCACACTCACACCGTAAGTTTGCAGGAAACATTCAAAAATGCAGCGAAAAGTTGGGAGGCTCAATGTCAAAGTACTTAAAAACAAGTGTGTGCCTACAAAAAGATGACACTTACACTCCAGTTACTACAAAGGACATCAGCAGCGCTCAAATATTCACTGGCTCTCACTACATCATCTATATCAGAAAAAAAGTCCACGTAGTTCTGGTGAAGGTATAGATTGAACATGCTTCCAGACATATGTGATTTTTCCACAATATCCTGTTAGAAGAAGAAAAGTTCAGGTTTTACAAGTGGATAGGGAAGGAGAAGGATGCTGTGCATAAAAAGCTGTGACATCTAGGTCAGGGAGCTGGAACACAGGGTCTGTGCAGTGATGCCCAGACACAACAAGGAGCTGGTTTGCCACAGCGGTCCCTTCCACGTGAGTTACTCTGTAACTCAGGCAGACTCACTGCACACCAACTGAGATCAGTAACAAAACCAATGTGATTGAGAATTTGCACCAATCACTTAGGAGTCTGGTTTGCTTCAAACCCAGCTGAACTCGTGGAGCCATTGCAGGCGTACCTCAGGCTGAATGAGCAAGGTGTCCCGATGGTGTTGGGACAGGTGAGCAGGCAGCTGAGGGGACTCTGCTTCTGACACTGCTTCTCCTGCAAAGGATTGCACAGTCTTTAGTCCTTATGTTCAGGAACGTTGTTAGCAACTGTCAGCCTTACCAGCAGCTAAATTATAGCATTTTCTGTTTCCAGAAAGCTCTGGGACAGGCACAGGTACTTAATTATTATAGTCAATATTACATAGGCATCAACACACTATTAGTTGCATTAAGCTTCATATAACAAATCTAATAGAATTATTTTTGTATTCCCTCCCCTCACTACTTCTCCTCAGGTGGTTTTGGAGCCAGCATTGTGAATTACTGCCAAAATGTGCATAACCAGTGGCATCAGGGACCCCGACTCAGCTGATTTTATATGTATTCAGCTGTTATTGACCAAACATCCCAGACAGAGGCCACCCGAAGCCTCACTTGAGCAACTCCAGCCATTAGCAGCTGATATGCTTTGCACACTGAAAGTGAAAATAAGTCAAAGTTTTCTTACTTTTGCAATAAATTATCTTCCCCAGAGCATGGAAAAGAAAGATGGATGCATCTTTGCCACCAATAGCTTGTATCTCCTGGTCCTCTGAGGTATCACATTTAGTTTTCTTTCGTACTTTGGATACTCCTGCTTCCTCACATCTTACTGTGGAGCTCTTTTTCTTCTTTGACCAAAATTCTTTCTCCAGTGAGCAGTCTACCAATAAAATAAAAAATAAAATCAAGACAGAGTACATGATTCTGCAGAAGTTTTCTATTATGTTGCTGCTGCTCATGTTCTGTGTGAACAAACAGTAATTATGAAAGGAACAGAACAGTTTATATAAATGGGAGCACTATGAGAAAACTCATTTATTAGGAACACAACCCAGTCACCTAAATTAGCATCATTCATTACCTTCATTCCACTTCTGTCGCCTAAGCCACAGCTGAGGTACCAAGTACTTTTTCGAACAATAAACAGCTGTCTTTGAAAAAAGCATTCAGGCTTATCCCTTCTAGTTCTGATACATTCCCCACTTGACCATGTTTGGAATTTCACATTTATAAAGCACAAGTACAAATATATTTAAATTATATTTCAGTTACATCCTGTTTACATATCAATTTGTCTTCTACTGGCATTATCTGTACAATAACCTCCCTGAAAGTGGCAAAGAAAAAAAACCTTTCATTTAGGTGATTCTTCCAACTGCCTAATAACTTCCACAAAGTTTTGAGCTTCAGGAAATAAAACTCTTATTCTAGTCTAAGTTAATAAACTTGAAAATTTTCACCCACAACTTGATTTTGTGGCATTTGAATGTTCCTTATTGAGCTAAGAGAATTTATCCTTCAGGTGTTTATTTTTCTTTTCTCCCACAATTACCATGGATCTATTTTACCCATTAATAGTGTTACAAAGTGAATGTATCAATTATGTGCTTACATAGAAACACATATAAAGAAATAAACCTTTCACACATAAAAACAAATGCTGGAGGCTCCAACAAGGAGATGGGGTGTCTCCCAAACTTGTATAGTATCACTGGCTACCAGTCACTCACCTCACTGAAATGCCTGCACAACTAAAGATGTTCTGTTCAAACACCTTACGTTGAAAATGTGAGAGGAGAATGTTCAGTGTGGTGTGACTTCAGGACATGATTCCAATAGTCCACATACAAGAAGCTCCAAAGTCGTATGTCTCTGTTTTCTGCCAACTTCCAACTCTCATGGTTTTACATCTCCAAGGTAACTTATAAAAAATTACACAAACCAGTTGTTTTAAGACTATTTTGATTTTCTGGAGGATGTGCCCAGCAGTGAGATACTGCATGCTTTTCTCAGATATCACCAATCTACTATTCATTCATACTAATGGCATAATCATCACAAGGAGATGCAATCCTCTCGTTTTCTGATTAACACAGCACAACCCAAGCTTGGTATAGCTGAAGACATCACCAGAGTAACTGACCTTCAGTGTCTGCAAGTTAAATGTAGAAACTTTATTCTCCGCCTTGTGTAATTTAACTAACACTGCCCAGCTAATTTCAATATACCCTAAAACTCAAAGTACAACACTCCCTCTAAAAAAATGGACTTGAAACTACCTTTAATCTTGTATTCCATGAGCACATTTTCTATTTGCAAAGCAAACTGAAGGAAAAAGATGTGTGACAGAAACAATATCATTGCTATCTCTACCACACACAGCAGAAGACAACTGATGAGTCTGTTTCCCTAGTTCTAAGTTGAATGTAAATGGTGTCACCATTTCACAGTCCTTAGCATGAACAACACGTGCCAGAGTACTGCTTTTACAAAGGCAACTCACGTACATCGGTTCCTTAACAATTACTGACATGTAAAATGCTCATAAAATAAGCAGTTTAGGAAATGCAACAACCAAGCAATGAAAGTATCCCCTTCAAACTAAGGTTGCATCGTAAAACCTTTGAGCAGCAAACACAAATAGCAAAGATACCAGGAAGAAAAGAGGGTATTTCACTAAATTTTGTCAGCACATGCATACATGTCATGGTTTAAGCCCAGCCTGCAACAGCTGAGACGCCCTCATGCCCCCACACAGCCTGTGTCTCTTCCTGCTCCACAGAAGCGTGTCAAGAATGTTTATGCAACTCACCCAACTGTGCTGCAACTGTGAGCAGAACATGTTTTCAGCAGAAATGGTCAAAATATCACTTCACTTAAAAAAAGCATAGGTTTTTACCTTTCATAGAGGAAAACTGAAGGCTGTTTATTGCACTTCTTATGTCACCTGAACAACCTCTGCAAAGCAACTCCAAAGAAGTTCTATCAAGGGCGTAATTCTTCTCTCTGTTCTACAAGGAAAAACAGCATTCAAAGCAATAGAAGAGCAGGAAAAGGAGTATTTGAACAAGGCTGTGGGAACCCACCTCTGACACACACCATAAACAGACACACAGTATTATGTGCTCAAACTACGTAAAACTGCGGACTTTAAAAAAGTTAATCCATTTAAGCAAACTGTCACAATTTAGATAACAATATTGAAGTGAAAAATGAACATAACTCTTTGCAAGGTGTCACTTAATTTGATACTTGCTTGTAACCAAAACAGTTCAGGAATAATACAGGATTCGAGTTCATGACCTCTTCTGGCCTTGCTGGATACAAGAAAGATTATGTCTCTTCCTATTATTTGTTTCATTTATATAGTTACTGTAATAAGCACAGTAATTTTCAGAAGTAACTTTGTAGATTCGGACTGAAGAGCAAGTGAAACTAATCGTAAAAGCAAGATATCCTTCCAGCATGTTCCTTGCTTTTTGTTGCCCTGGGGAAAATGTTTTTTGGGGGGCACATGTCGGGCTCTGCTATCAAAGATCAAATACAGTAACAAAAATATCATATTTCAGAGGTTAAAGTGTGAAATCTTTTGGTCCCAGCACTGCACAGAAGTTACGAACTTTGACAACTTACCATACTGGCTTCTGCTGCAGCTATTCGATTAAGAACTTTCATCATATTTGTTGGTGCAACAGGCTTGAAACTGTTGAATTTCATTTAAAAAAAATTATTTAGTTTCTAACCTCTCGATTATTTGAACCATGCTTTAATGAGGTAAAAGATGTTACCTAATATTGAATATACACAACTCCTCTACAATTTCCGTGGGGAATAGTGACCTCTGGTTGCTGTCTCCACTGAAGTTATCGGAGATTATGAAGACCAGGGGGCACCTACTCGTGCGAACGAACCTCCTGAATTGCAAAACAACAAAATGCGATGAACATCAATCTTCAGCTTACTGCAAGTGGCTAAAGCTGGTAATTTACAACTTATTTGCCACTGACCTGAGGATTTCATGTAGACTGCCAGGCTCTCGGTAGAACTGGTTAGGAATATCCTGTGCAAAACAAAGAGCTGCTGTCATTACATTCAGATGTAAATACTCTTCCACAGACTGACTGTTGCGGCACACTACATTGCCACACATTTTTAATTCCTGGTTTGCTTGCTGTCAAATACATTTTAACACAGCTGACACTGGAGACAGTCAGAGGAGCAGCAGGGGGAAACAAACCCAAACCATAGCATGTCTCCTTATGTAAATGATCACCTAGAAAGAAATTCTTTCTTTCTGTCTCAGTTTCCTAAGACACAGCCTTGGGTGTGTCTTGCTCATGCTGCCGGTGAACAAGAGTTCTACCCGGAGGACAAACACTCCAGGAAGCAGCTCCGTTGGGAGGAAGGCAGTGTATCTACGTGAGGTGTGACAGGACCTACACAAGAAGGTGACTTTATAAAGACAAGTCACACCAGACTCTGCTTCCTAAATGCTACAGTACATCACATTACCCTGCTAGAATTTCTGCCTGTTTTGGTCTTGAAAGTTTAGACAACCTGACTATCAATTTCTAAAATTTCCCTCAGGAGAAGAACTGAAAAGTTCAGAAAGAAATTGCTGTTGAAACACATTTCTACACAAGTACAAATAAAGCCTTGTCCTGTACCTTCCCACAAACCCTCAGTTCACACCTCTGCCCTAAACAACACCTCCTGTTTAAGACCAGGGAGTAAGTGCTAGATTTCAACTGTTCTAGCTTCTGGTCATTCTCATGTGTTCCCTACACTCTCCTGCATCATTAAAGAACAGGAATAGTGGTGTTTTTCCCACTCTTCCTGTTTATACACATATATATATATATTTCTAGAAACTTAATCATCTGGAAACATGGGAATGACTTCACAGCATTGTTTGATCTGCTTTTTGATACTCTGTTACATATTTCTGTGCTCAAACCAGACCCCATTTCTGCCTGACTACTTGCTTCTGTGGCCTAACTACAGGTAAGACGTGGCTCTAGACTGCTTCAGAGACCCAAAAAGTAATGAAGACCTCATCTGCAGTAAAGCAAACAACTTTGGGAAACACCAATCCAGCATCTGAAGCTAGTTAGCATGTCAATATTATAACAAAACGTACTGTTTTCAACACATTTCACAAGTTTTCACTTACTTCAATAAGAATAAGCTTTTTATCATTTTCTGAGGACTCCCCAAGCATCTGAAGTTTGTTATACTTATTTGCTCTTAATAGAAAATCTTGAAAGAGAGCTGCTTGGGCCTGACTCGGAAACGTATGAAAATTTGAGTCTGAAAAAGAAAACTAATTAAAAATATATATTCTATATTATACCATGTAAAATATAAATACCCACACAAACTAATACCACCCGTGCTACTTTCTGACAGCAGTGCTGAACAAACCCTTTGGCAAACAGGTGACAAACTCAGGAGAATTTTTAAAGGGGTGTAATTCAACTGAGGACCCAGACAAAGAGACTCACCGGTTTTCATTTATTTGGTTCAAATTATATCCAGGCTATTACAGAGCTTTCTAAAGTGATTTAAATTGTCAATTATTCTGGACTAAACACTGTAAAAAACCTAAATCCCTTTCTAGATACAAGCAACAGAAAGATTCTCATTAAACACTAAGGAAAGGACTTACATGGATGTGGATCTGATTTCATATGTGACAGACAGAAAAGAATCAAAAATACAAGACAGAAAACACACAAAAGTAACTGTGGAAGTAACTGGAAGGGAAAAAGAAGATGAAAGGAAAAACCCCCAACATACTTACCATGGTCAAACATATTTCTCAAGTCTTCCTTTGTAAAGTCTAAAGAGAGTGGATTGGTCCATTCTTGCACCTGAAGGCCAAGATCTTTGGCTAGAATTTGCAGAGTTGCAGTTTTTCCACAGCCAGGAGGGCCAGTCAGCAGCAGGACTGAGCCACCCTGACACAGAGATACAAAACATAATCACAAATGTGATAAATAAAGACCGACAGCTGGCTCAAGATGAATATTGGTTGTTTTTTTTTCCTACAGCTTCTCTGGTAACTATCCTCTCTCCCAGAGAACCCCAGTCACACATTTTGTGCTGTTAATTTACCTGCTGAGTACTCAGAGAGAGAGAACCAGGCCAGGACTCTGAGATCCTTGTTCTGCTTTTAATGCCTGTGGTAAATAAGCTGCACGTGACTGCCACACAGCAGACACTGGAGAACCACCTCCAGAAAACACTATGCAAGGCTAGCAATTTGCATCCAAGAGTGCCTCTTACCAATCAAGATTAAAAACATCTTGTTACACCAGCTCAGTGCAACTGGAAATTTGTCATGAGACTTAAAAATTAACCTGGGAGAGATAAAATGCAGCTTCACGCACATACTGAGGAGTTGTGGTTTATGACTGGATGCCAGAAAGTAATATTTCTGAGGAAAATCAGAAGCCACCCTCAGGAGCATAAGCCCAAAATACATGTACAAGGTCTAACCTATATTCTTAGCGTATTTTTTACAATGCAGAAGATACACAATCACTGTCTCTCTAAGGTGAGGTTTTTCTCTGAATGTGAAACTGCACTCAGCTCGTTTGTATGGGTTGATACCTCTAGCTGCTGATTTTAGCAAGTTTACCTGCTTTGGCTGCCTCTGAAATATATGCGTTTTTAACCAGGTTTCAACTTCCTCAATCTTCTTTTTTTGCACAGCAAGGTCATTCTGAAACGAGGTTAAAATACGTGAAAGTTATACATTAATCTCTTGGTTTCCATTACTGAGATTAAAGAATAGAATAAATGCTGACTAAGTATCAGCAGACATGTTGGAATGTGTCCCAGTTGCGTGTGTGCTCCGCAGAAGCAATGCCACAGTTAAGGATGATCATCTCAACCTGTTTCCTCAAACAAGCAGTTTTCCATTCTTTGCAGTCAGGAAACAATGCGCTATTTATTATTCTTTAAATTATAACACTACAATCTTGTCTGTGTCAGGATACTTCATAGCTATTGCTAGAGATGGTCCTTTTTACTTTTTTTACTCTAATACTGCAGAGGTTTTCGGAACTTTTGCAAATCCCACACGACTGGGTTTTCCCAGTGCTTGGAACTATCAGATGTGTCTGGAATTCAGTCACAGGTTCAAAAGTTTACAAGTGGACTGACAGGAAACAACATCTCCTCAGCAGCTTTTCCTCCTCAGGAAGCCTGGGGGAACGTGTGTCCTCCAGATAAAGAGCTCGTTGGAGTCTGGCAGTGAACCGCTAGCCCAGAACCCTTTTGCTTTACCAAAACAGGATACGGTGAGAGCCGGACCCGTGCAGGTTACGGACAGAAGCACAGCGTGTCCCTATGATGTCACTACTACCCTGGCACTCGAGGAGCTCTCACACCTGAGTTTCGGGTTTGTATCTCTCCACCCACGGCAGCTCATCCTGGGACTGGCTCCGGTTCTGCCTGGGCTTGGCACAGGGCAGATCTACAGCACACGGCTTCGCTCTTTTCCGGGGAGGAGCTTTGCTGTTCTCTGGCGCAGGGGTCAGGTCTTTCTGCTCCTGCCGACGGCCTCGGCCAGAGCTGCCTTTCAGCGGCTTCACAGGAACTGCACAAGGGGCAACACTTGTGTTTCCAAAGAAGTCATCAAATGGATGTGCCAGCCAAGGCGTCACCTGGAGAAACACAAACGTTTTGGTAGTAATGCAGCGCTCTCCTCCCCTTAGCTGGGCACAGCTGTCTCTAGAAAATGGGACATTTTTATCAAGTGTGCCTTTCCCCATCCCTGGGAGTGTCCAAGGCCAGGCTGGACGGGGTTTGGAGAAACCTGGTCTATTGGAAGGTGTCCCTGCTCACGGCAGGGAGTGGCACTGGATGGTTTTATGGTTTTTCCAAGTACAACTGGTCTAGGATTCCGTGATTCTTCTGTATTAAAAAAAAAAAAAAGCTGCATCATTGTGCCAGCAGCAAACTGGAAAATCAGAACAAGTTTGGAGAAACTCCACAAACACCCAACCTAAAGAACTGGGAAAGAATGAAAAAGCAGCATCAGCTTACTCAGACCACCTTTACATCACGGTAATGTTCACACTGTCTCTGTGTAGTTTTCAGTACGTGGCACTCTTTTACCCTTTTAAAAAAATATTTACAATGCAACCATTTGTGTTTAAAAGTTAGAAACAGACAACAGTTACTGAGGCAGTTTATTCCTGAGTAAAATCAGGAAGTGTTTGCTGCACTGGGCAGTGCGGGCTGAACCAGAGCCCATGCCAGCGACAAGGAACAGCGCTGCTAACAGCACCAGTGCTTAATTCAGGATCTGAGGAACACCCCTGGGACAGGGGTGCAGACTCACCTGCCACAGCAACTTCTCAAAGGCCCAAATTACACCACAGGGGCCACCTGGCAGGCCCTCAGTGCAGGGTTAACAGGCTGGATGCCAACACCCCTTGGCGAAAATGTGCGTGACAGAACAGACACAACCTCCCCAAAAAGTGCTGTGAAACCCTACACAGCAGAGTGCTGGCAGACAGGACATTGTCTGAGAGTTGGGTGTAGCAGGAGGCTCGGCCTGGCATGGGCTCCAACAGCTCCAACAAGGCCCTGTTTGCAAAGCCCCCAGTGGGAAATGCAGAAGGGGGTCACGCTGCTTTTGGGGTGAATAATGCTGAAACCAGCCTGACTCCTCCATCCCAAAGTTCAGCATCCTGAGAGGGAACTGAAGCTGTGGCAGAGCTGGTGACATCCGGGAGAAAGGAACACCCAAGGGACACCACTGAGAACTTGTGCAGAGCTGCTGGGCTGGCACAGCCCGGGCACTCCTGACTGACGGGGCAGCACCTCAAACTGGAACAGCCCTGTCCCAAATTTTAACGGCAGCGTCTCCTGACATTCCCTTCTTGGGGGAGTGTGGGGATTCCTCCCTGCAGTGGAGATGATGTGATCTCAAGGTCACTGCTTGAGGCTCAGCCAAATGCCCACAGTCGGGGTGAGTAATGTCAGTCTCTACTCATTAACTGTTTTTTCTGGCTTTAATACAATTACTTCAATATTCAGAATCACAGAACCACTAAGGCTGGAAAAGACCTCCAAGATCATCGAGGCCAGCCTTTGCTCCCTATTTCCACTGTTCATGTAACCATATTCATACTTCAACTATTGCTTCACAGTGCACTATAGCAGTGGTTAAAGTCCCTGTACTGTGTAGTGAACAAATCTGATTAAGATCTCTTTGTCGAATCATTATGAAATACATTTGCATAAGTATATCTGGTTTGGCATCTTTAATCGTGCAGGACAAAGCTGTGCAAGGTTCAGTTACATCTGTCCAATCCTGTCACCATGAACCACTGACCAGCTCTGGGGCTGGGACGGGATCCAGCTGCACCCAGACTCCTCTCTGAGGAGTCTGGAAAGCCGGGAGGGTCTGGGGGTGACGTTTTCCGGGGCTACGGGCGGGTTTTGGGGGGGTCTCTGCTGCACAGTGTGACTCAACGGGGATAAACTGATAAACTTTGAATCTCCCACTGTGCCCGCGACGCCTCAGCACCTGGCAAAGAGCAGCGGTCTCTGCACCGTTACTCTCACACAAGCTGGGTCCGGCCGAATTTGCATAGTTTCCCGCAATACCCCCGCGAGAGGGCGAGGGGGGAGGGGGTGCCTTCCACACGAGATGACACCAAACTAAATCTCTCTCTTAGTAAAAACCAACACAACCCCCGCTGAAAAAGGACAAACTGCCAATACAGACCCCACGGAGGAACTACCGGGCCGCCGAGAGCCCCTTCCCCGGACCCACCTCCGCTGGCCTTCCCGGGCCGCTGCCGGACATCCTCGGCCGGGGGTACCGCTCCGCCTGCGGCCCCGCTGCCCCCGCCGGGCCCAGGCGGAGATCCGATCCCGGGGCCTGGGGCTTGGTGCCCCAGGACTCGGTGTGAATCGGTGCTCCGGGACTCGGTGCCCGGCGGATCTCGGGGAGCTCTCAGCACTCTCGTCCCGGCCGGGCCGCGTCCCCTCACACAGCGTCGAGGGGTCCTTCCTTTGCGCCGGCCCTTAGGTGTCCGCGGCGCGCCGGGCAGCGCGGTGATGCCATCGGCGCTCGACGGTGGCGACGGAGGACCCCGCGCACGTGTCTCCAAGGCGACGGGCGGCGGCGCCATGAGGCGGCCGAACGTGCTGATCACCGGTGGGCACCGGGGCGGCAGCGGGGCTGGGGCACGGCCCCATCGCAGCCCGGGGTGGTGTGGGGTCCTAGCCTGGGGTGATGCGGGGTGTGGGGTCCCGGCCTGGGCTCATCGGGGGCCTGGGGTCCCGGCCCTGGCCCAGCCCGAGGTGATTCGGGACGTGCGGTCCTAGCCCGGGGTGATTTGGGGTGTGGGGTCCCGGCCCCATCACAGCCCGGGGTGATTTAGGTTGTAAGGCTCCAGCCTGGCTGATTTGGGGTGTGGGCTCTCAGCCCGGGATGATTTTGCGGCTGTACTCCTTCATGAGAACTTGGGGCTCCTCCGTATTACCTCAGGGTTTTCAAATGAATGGAGATTCCCCTTGCAACCCTCACGGTGTGCGAGACATTTCTGCACACAGCCAGAGTTCTCTCCCTGTTTTCCTATTTCACTCTCCTCGCCTGTTTTTCTGGGTCCTGCAGCTTTTTGCCCCCTTTTTCATCACATGAACTCCCCAGTACTGACTGTCATAAGGTTCCACTTCACCTGCTGGGGGGTGTTCGAGGGGAGCTGCAAGCCCTCCCCTTACTCTTTCCTGTGGATTTGGTCTCCAGGGACGCCGGGTGTTGGGAAAACCACGCTGGGAAAGGAACTGGCATCCAGAGCGGGGCTGAGTTACATCAACGTGGGGGACCTGGCAAAGGAAGGTGCTGTATCACAGGAGCCCCCCAGCACGGGGACACTCGGCTCTGCGTAGCTCTGCTGGGGGTGTCTCGTGCACTGGGAGTCCCTGCACGTGTGGTGGCTGGAGCACCTGGGGTGTCCAGCTGGAGAGGAGAAGGCTCTGGGAGACCTTTCAGGGCCTAAAGGGGCTCCAGGAGAGCTGGAGAGGGACTTCGGACATGGGTCTGAAGTGACAGGACACAGGGGAATGGCTTCCCAGTGCCAGAGGGCAGGGCTGGATGGGATATTGGGAAGGAATTGTGCCCTGTGAGGGTGGGCAGGCCCTGGCACAGGGTGCCCAGAGCAGCTGTGGCTGCCCCTGGATCCCTGGCAGTGCCCAAGGCCAGGCTGGACACTGGGGCTTGGAGCAGCCTGGGACAGTGGAAGGTGTCCCTGCCATGGCAGGGGTGGCACTGGGTGGGCTTTCAGGTCCCTCCCACCCAAACCATTCTGTGGTTCTGTATATTAAATGAATTTACTTCAGCAGGAGTTTCTGTAGCAGCATACTTGGTGCTGAGTAATAAATAACAAGCTTATCCTTATATGGATTTGTAAGCGAGGTGTTCCCTACCCTGAACTCTGTCTTTTGTCTGCAAACTCCTGAGACAAACATAGCAGTGTAAATTAATTGTGGCAACTGCTCTGCTACCCCACAAACGTCCGTGGATTCTCTGCTGCAGGAGAGCTGTACGAAGGTTTTGATGAGGAGTATGACTGCCCCATTTTGGATGAAGACAGGGTAAGTCCAACCCCTAGGCCCAGCCTCGCTGTACTTTGGCTGTGCAGTGCCAGTTGAGCCCGCCTCTGTCTGTTCCTCGTGCAGGTGATCGATGAGCTCGAGGATAGGATGAGCGAGGGAGGAGTGATTGTGGATTACCACGGCTGTGACTTCTTCCCCGAGCGCTGGTTCCACATCGTGTTTGTTCTTCGCACAGAAAATTCATTTCTGTATGACAGACTGGAAAGCAGGTGTGTCACTGGGGTGGATAAGGAGTAAAGTGCTGCTGTGTGATGTCACTTAGGGTATAAATCACTGACTCTCAAAAAAGGCCTCCGTTTTCCCTGTCCCTCACACTGTGTCTTGGTGCTCTTGCTCTCTAGGGGCTACACGGGGAAGAAGCTGCAAGACAACATTCAATGTGAAATTTTTCAGACTCTATATGAGGAAGCTGTGTTGTCATATAAAAAGGAAATTGTACACCAGTTACCCAGCAACACTCCAGAGGACCTAGAGAGAAATTTGGATCAGATTATGCAATGGATTGAGCAATGGATGAAGGACAACAACTGACTTTTGGTGAAACAGTAACTGCTGGATCTCTTCTTGGGAGGGAGGGTTTAATAAACGGTATTCATAATTCTTGTATTATAAATGAAAATGAATTGTGTTGTAACTGCACATAGCTGGGGAGTAGAAGGGTCAGAGTAGCCAGTTTGAGGGTTTGTAACAGCACCCTGGAGGGGCAACAGCAGAACTGATACAAGTGAGGGAAAGGATGAAAATGACACGGTTGCCCTGGGTAACAGGAGCTATGTTCAGTAACTGAGAATTCTTTGGACCTTAGAATTAAAACCAAACCATTAATTCCCTGCAAGAGCACTGTAAAATCCTGATAACTGGTGGCAGTTGAGGCACTTCGGATTTCCAGAGGGTGGAACAGTGTCCTGGAAAGGAGTTAGTTTGATGCTGAGCTGTGAAACTAAAACCTGCTGTGCTCCACTGAGGCCTTGGGCGTGTGAGGGGAATAGAGTGAGAGTGTTTGATACAGGTTGAGGTGGGTCCTTTGTTTTTTTGGAGAGAAAAGGAGTGATGTGAGAGTTTTTTTTAAATGATTGCACAGAACTTTGGAGATTCCTTTGTGTGTAAGCAAACATCAGCTATGTCTGCACTGGTCTGGAGTGTTTAAAAATAAACTTTCTTTTTCCTTTTTCCCCTGTATTCCCCATGCCCTGTCCTAGTCATGGAATACATGCATCACTTGTCAAGTTAAACCTGCAGTGAACCTAACTTGGTCACAGTTAAAACACTGGCAGCGACCTGTTCCGATTGCTATTAAAGCCTGGGCCCCAGGGGGGCAGGGCTGTGCAAGGAAGAGAAAACCTTTCCTCGCTGAAGAGCTGCTTGGAAAGAAAGCCTTGTGAAAGATTCTGTAGGAAGTGCTTGCTTATAAACCCTTTATATACATGAGTTTGGATAGTAAAACAACTTTCTTGAAAATTTCTGTTGTAAGGAGTGTTGTTGTTACATATTTACCACTTTATTTTTTATTCCAAATTCGTTATTGGGTTTGGTGTGTTTTTGGTGACACTTGCAGAGCAATACTGGAACAGCAATTTGATGATACTATAAACCAAAATGGGGAAAAATAGTGAGTTTCCTTGGAGAATTGGGCCCAGGCATTGCGGAAACTCGGGCAGAGGTTGGCCTAGAGTAGTGAACAGGCGGAGGGCGTTCGTGGGGTGTCAGGACAACCCCAGTCCTTGAGATCACTTGGAGTGACCACGCGTGGTAACCTCAGCTCGTGTTCCCACGCTGCCCGACGCCGGTCAGCGCTGCGCTGGGGACGGGGCTGCATAGACAATACGGACCGCTAATAAAGAGTAAAAATAAACAACCCCCTCCTTCCGAGGAGCCTGCGGGGCGCTCCCGGAGCCGCTCCGTCCCTCCCGCCCCGGGGCGGGACCGGCAGCGCCGGGTGCGGGCGCGCAGGTGGGTTGGGGGCTGCGGGCGCGGTGCGGGGCCGGNGCTGCCCCCCGCCGGGTGATGTGGCAGCGGTGGTTTGGCAGCCCCGAGCCGCCGGCCGAGCGGCCGCGCCCCGGCAGCCTCGCATTTCTCACTTGGGTCTTGTCCTGCTGCTGTAAACACGGAGCTTTTCTGTTTTTCCAGATAAAGTACTGGCGTTGCGGGGGGCGCTGTTCGCCAGTAGGTGAAGGGCCCTCAAGTCGGGAAAAAAACCTAAACCAAACAAACGCCCGAAACAAACCAGGAGGAGAAGATGGAGGAAGCCGAAGAGGATGACATGACATGTGGAGACTTGGGAAACGGACTTGGGAGAAGACCGGGAGGTGTTTATGAAGGGGAAACGTTACCAAATTCCTATTCAGTTAGATCTAGGAAGGGATCTGGGAAGGCTTGTAATGCCCCCTTGTCAGCGAAGGTAGGGGAAGAAAGTGATGCAGCTCTTCCTGGTCCAAAACGAAACAGCTTTTACGATGGATCGCTCAAAAAACCTGCTCCTAGTTCCACACGACAGAATAGCTGTGGTAAGAGTAATTTGGAAGTTAATTATTCACCGTGAGAAAAATCTTTCTTAGTGAAAGTGAGCCGTTCAGCTGCTTCACGAAGTGTCATCAGGTTTAATTAGAACCACTTGCCAAAATCCCTGAAGGGTTCCAGTGCCTGCTGGGATCCTCCACGTTCCTCCCAGAACATTAGCAGCAGAATTGCTTTTCAGTGGTCGAGGCGGTGACTATTCTTAGTGTAAAATGTCCAGTTTTAAAGTGTTTAATTTTGCGTTTGAAAGTGACATTTAGCAAACAGCATCCTGTGGTGGGTGTACCTATGTGGGTATATACGTGTCCGTGAAATTGAATGGCCTTGCTTGGACTTCTGCTTTGTTTAAGTAAGTTTAAGTCTTCCTAAAGGTGGTATCTAAAGCTTGCAGCTAAGTATTCAAAATCTTATTTGCTCTTTAGTTGAAATTTGTGAAGTGCCTTACTTTAGGGGTTAGGAAGTCGTTTCTAGAACCTGGGTTGGCATTCATCTTCTTTTTTTTGTGAAGGTTGTGCTGCTGTAAAAACAATCAAGTGTAGGCAGTGCTGTTCATTACAGTCTGGCTGCTTTCCTGTAAATTTCTGATATTTTGACTGAGGTATTTCTGTATAACTTGCTTACTTCTCTCCTTTAAATAATTCCCCATTATCCTCTCCACAGTAAGCTGAGCTATCTCTGTCTCTTGAAAATTGCTCCTACTTCTAAATAGTGCTAGCTACTGTTGTTTTGAGTGTGGCTGTTGAAAAGTTACAATTGGAAAAGAATCTAAAAATTTTAATTTTTTAAAATCAAGAGGGCAAATTTGTTGGGTTTATTTTAAAGGAAATGATAAAATATTTGTCTTTATGTCTCTTTACAACAGGCATTTCTCCCCCATTTCACTTCTTTAACTGTGAAGCAGGGTGTTTGAAATTTGTATTGATGTATTTCTTAAATCTCTGTATTAGCTCCACAAGAAAGAAACCCAAAACACAAAGATGAAAATTCACCTTTGTATGTTACCTGTTTTCAGGGTAAAATCCTCTTTTTTTTTTTTTCTTTAACTATTACAATATCGTACCATTTAGTATCTTCTATTAATCCTACAGAATCTAATACTGAAGTGTCAAACGAAGAACTAAAGCAGCAACTTCGGGAAGCTCTAGAGGTTGGTAACAGTGCCCAGGGCGCTGCTCTCCAAATCTGCATTTCCTGTCAATGTAGCAAGAGGATCTTGGCAGGTTGAGAGACTTGGATGGACCCAGGTTCTTGAAATTAAAGTGGTAGTTGGGAGCATTGTTAAATTTTATGTCAGGAAATCATAGTGTGAGGTGGCCTTTATATTCTGGGGGGGTTTGTTTGTTTATTTGGGGGGTTTTTTTTTGAGGGGACAGAGAAAGTACTTTAAAAGATGTAGAGAATATTGAAGGTATTGTTGTGCTTTTCTAGCAGATGTTTATTTTTCATTAAGCTTTGGGGCCTGAAGATCTGCAGTGTAAACAATCTTTGGATTTTCAGTCTGCGTTTTTGTTGAAAGGTAGCTAACAGTACATTTTGATTTTACTGTGGGTAAATGTGTTGAGGTGTTGGCATCACAGCCAGCTGAGTTCAGCTGTAAAAATACACTTTTCATCTGGACTGTGTTCTTTAACCTCAGGTGAGCCCATGAAAAGACATCATACAGGTAAAACAGAGGTTTGTTTTTGGAGGAGGGCAGATTCACATTGCTGTTACAGTCGCATCCTAACAGGATTACCTTGGCTTTTGCTCAGCGTATCTACTTTGTTTTACTTCAGGAAGTTGAAATTTTGAAAGTTGAGCTTGAAGCATCTCAAAGACAGCTTGAAGGAAAAGATGAAGCCCTAAGAATCCTGCAGAGCATGGTATGAGCTGCTGTTTAGAAGTCATTTGGTACTTGGTTGTAACAAGGAAAACAGAGGAAATCTTCTGCTATTCCTCATCAAAACCTCAGAAACCTTAAGGCCTTCCCTGGGCTGCAATTTAAATCATTGAGTGTGCAGACTTGCCTCTACAATTTACTGGAACTAGTGTGTTATTTAAGAAGACTTTACTGTTATAGCAATTCTCATAATTTTATCGGTGAGGATTCTTGAGGATTTATCCATTAAACATA
>VZRQ01007575.1:20838-46297 GCA_013397975.1 Machaerirhynchus nigripectus | reverse complement strand
GACGCGACTGTGGGAGTCTGTCCTCTGACTGAGGTTGCCTGGGTGGGTTATTTGCCCCCGGAGGTTTGGGGATATTAGTGATATTATTGCTTACTGTCGTTCAGTTTGTTTTTATATACGGTATATATGGTATAATATATAAACAAAAAGTATTATATAGTGTATATGGAGCATATATATGAAATATAAAGTAAAATATATGAGATTATTATATAGGTTATAGAGAATACATGTATGGTCTATAGAGTGTAATGGACAGTCTTCCACTGTACACCTACAGGCACTGACAGAGTGTAAAACAATCTGAATCTGCATTTAAGTACAAGCAGTAATGGCAGAGCCTGGTCACTAACAGCTTCTCGGGAGTACGGCAGAGGGTCCAGCTGGCTGCCAGAGCCCGGTTCTGTCAGTGCTGTGTGGCCGAGGTTGTCTGATATGAACATTGGCTCATTAATAATGCAAATCAGAGGAAATGGGGTGTTGAGGGAACAGTGATTTCCACTGAGGAGTGATCTGCCAGACCTGGTGCAATGCCGTTCTCTAGACTCGTTTTCTGTCACTAAGTGATAAATGCGGGTGGAAGTGGTGGTGGCACAGGGCAGCGTGTGTGGGTTGTGGTTGTCCGGGCAGCCAGCAGGACTGGCTGCTGGTACCACTGCTGTGCCAGACACTGCTGAGAGTCAGAACTGGTCAGTTTTCTGGCTCCAGTTTACTATGTCCAAGTCTGGGCTTCATGGCAGAAGAAAGAGAGGAGTCTACTGGAGGGAGTCTGGTGGAGGCCACAGAGATGATCTGGGGTCTGGAGCATCTCTGTGATGGGCAGGGACTGTGGGAGCTGGGCCTGGTCAGTCTGGAGAAGGGAACACTGAGAGGGGATCCCACCAATCCATACAAACACCTCCGAGGGCTGCCAGAGGATGGGGCCAGGCTCTGCTCAGTGGTGCCAGGGACGGGATGGGGAGCAGTGGCCATAAAATCAACCACAGGCAGTTCCACCCCAGCAGGAGGAAGAGCTTCTGTCCATGGAGGGGCAGAGCCCTGGAACAGCTGCCCAGGGAGGGCCTGGAGTGTCCCTCTGTGTGTCCATCCCAGCCCCAGCTGGACACGTTCCTGTGCCCCTGCTGCAGGGGACCCTGCGTGGGCAGGGCTGGGACTGGGTGAGCTCCAGAGGTCCCTTCCAATGCTAGTAATTCAGGGGTTCTGTGATTCTCTAGGTGGTGTGAGTAATGTTGTTCTCTGTTAAGAGGAGTAGGGTTTTATGGGTGGATGAATGAAAGGAAGTCCTCAGAAGCTGAAGGTGATGTGGGATAGAGCTCTGCAGGTGGTGGTCATCATGCTGCTGGTGGAGTTCTGTCCTTTTGAAGAGTCTGCGTTGAACTAACGGAATGGCATTCTTCGAGCAAGACAGTTTGTTGTGCTGTGTCCTGGAAGCTTGTCCTTGTGTGTCTGAAAACTTCTGCAGCTTTTGTCTTCACCCCATGATTCAGCTTCTAAACTTGCTGTGGCAGCAGCCACCTCATCTTTTGGTTTGGACAGGAAGTCATTTGGCTCAGCAAGAATAATTTTTGTTTTTATTTGAGTTTTTCACACAGGGTTTGTTCAGTTCTGCTGAACATTTCCATCAGGTTGATTGCTGATGAGCTCTGTGGGCAGTTGTTCCCTTAAACTTTTTGTCTGTAGGGCCTCAACCCTATGGGTCATGTGTGGTGTTGGGGTATGGGAGGGGGCTGAGAAGGAAGAAGCTGGTGATTAATTCCTTCAGTACCCTTAGCGTGGGAGAAGAGGCACACTGTGCTCCATGAGCGTTTCTCTGTGAACTTTGTGCTTAGTGGTCGTGTTTGTATTGGAGGTTTTGTTCTACTTGTGGTGTTGCTGGGGTGGTAAGGTGGAAAACACCATTTCAATCCTCTTACAATCCTCAATACAGCTTTCGACTCAGGCTAAATATTAAGATCGAACATGGTGATGGAACTGAAACAACATAACTGTGCAGCCAGCGAAAAGACTTCAGTTCTAGTAATCAGTTAGGGTGGCTCCTGTGGTCATCTCTCTGGAATGGAGACCCGTGTGCCCCTGTTTGTGTGTTCCTTTGTCTCTAAATCCCAGCTTGTGCTGTTCCAGTATGTTTTGTGTGAAAGCAGGCCTGGCCTCTGCAGTGGGGATTAACTGTAGCAAGCTGCAGATCTGGTGGTGCCCATACGTGCTAACGCTACAGACAGTGGTTTTCAGGGATTCTTAGCCACCAAGAGGTAGCTTGTCTTCAGACCTTGAAGTGGTTAGTTGGTAATAATGAACTTATCCATTCTGTTTTGCAAGTTATCACTAGTGAAAACTGCTAACTACCTCCGTTCATAGAGACTGTATCTGGAAAAAACCCCTGACAATCCATCCTGTAAGTTGGCCACTCAGTATCCCAGCAGCCTTGTGTTATTTTCTCCTTTAAATAAGAGTGTGTTGAGAATTCCCCAGTGGAATGTTGGTTTTGAACTCTGGAATACGCGCCTGTTATGTTAGAAGGGATAAGTAATTTATAAAGGGTATATAGAAGAAGTGTTGAAGTCTATGAAGTGTTTTTAAATGCCCTGCCACACTTGCAGTCAGTACAGCCATCGAGATCTCAGGATTTGCATTCCACAGTTAATAGTTAACAGTTTTAATGCGGTAGAATTATTGCCTCTGTTTCTTAGGTCTGTGTGCAGTTCAAAGTGCTCTGTTACAAGTGTGTCAGACCATTTGTTGCATGTCTAAGATGAGCCTGTTTAGAGACACACCAAAGGTTTATCTGGAGAAGTGGCACATCCAGTGTGCACTTTTTTTTGTAGTACATTTTGTGCTTTGATTATTATTTTCCCATTTTGAGATGGTCTGCTATTTTATCTTCAAGCCTCCTTGTACGTAAGTATTTAACCTATCTTTATCTGAAATCATATAGTCTTTAACAGACAGCGATTTAAATATCATTTAAAAGTTTGGGAAAAAAATTCTATAAAACGGGGCTGGTGAGAGCCTTAAGTTGTATGTCTCCTTGCACTGTTAGGGACTTAATGCCTCAGATAAAGTTATAAGCATTAAATTTATTTAAAAAAATACTGATCTGTGAACCAGTTCAGAGGCTGTCTAGTGAGTGCATTAAGAGCTCTAAAACACATGTTCAGAAAACAGCAGTTGTGTGTACGTAAAAAACATATGTAGTGGTGGTGCTCGTGGTTTCCGATAGTTAGAACATAGTGTAGTTCTTCTGTTACAAGTGTAGTCTTAAAAGACTCTGTTCAGAACAAATGCAGTGTGCTGAAGCACATGGTTCATCCAGACCCATTACTCAGGGAAGCAAGCAGCCATTTAATAAAAATGTGTCACCAGAGCTTTTCCATGGCTTCTAATCCATTAATGTAAACATCAGGACAGGCTGTAGGCAAATCCAGGCAGCAGAAAATAAAACTTGTTCATCTTGCTGAAAGAGAATTTGAAACATGAGAAACTAGAAGGCTTTTACAATTCCTTGGTGATGCAGACACATGGAGTCAGGACAGAGAGGTGCAAGAGAGACAAGGGGTTACTCCTGGTCTGCCCTGTTTTGCGGGTTTTGGTTTTGTTGTGGGTTTCAGCTTTTTCCTTGTAGGTCTATTGTACAAAACCTGAAGGCCTATGAAAAATTTGAGGAAAGAGTTAGGAATAATATATACACTACTTTTTCAAGGTTAGGTTAGTTATTCAATATTCTTTACCAAGTCAAATAACCATTTTATTTCCAAAATAGATTTAACTAAACAAAACAACATTGCTGAGTTGGCAGACTGAGGTGTGATAGTCTTCTGAGCTCTCTGTTGAAGTGAGTTTATCTGTATTAAATAGATGTAAACATTTGCATATGATTTTAGTTCTACAGTTCTTTGCATTGAGTTCTGCCTTTTTTTGTAGAGTTTAGTGGGCCAACACTGTACAGCATCAATGCACCCTTCTAATTAGCATTATAATCTAATAATAGATAGTGTTGTAATCTAATAATGCCCTTATGCTTAAATTAGAATTTGTTGTGTATCTCTCAAGAGTGCAAAACAATGAATATAATGTAGGCATTTTTAAGTAAAAGACAAGTATAGATGAAATAATTACTTGGCTCTCCTCTATATTTTTTTTAAATATGAAAGGTTTATGTGTTTTTATAAGCTTTTGTCGTTACTGAGATCTGTGATACCTGGTGAGATTGTATAATAAATACCTACAGAGAACACAAATTAGCATTACGCATCTCCTGATCCCCGGTTTTCTTGTAACCCTTCAATATTTCTTGTTTATGTGATCTGTTTGACTATTGACTGTCCACAGGTACGTGCTTTAGGGATGGGATCTGTACTTTAATGTCTCTCAGTGAATCACCAAAAGCTGTTTATCGTGTAAGGTTCTTAATTGAAATAACTTCCAGTTCATGTTGTTGCATCCCCCTTGCCAGGAGGTTGTGATTGTTACAGGAAAGAGAAGGGGCACTGAGTCTGTGCTTGCTGCTCTTTGAGCCCTCGAGACAGCTGTGAGAGACTTGTATTAAAGAGTGCAGCCTGAAGATCTTGGGTTACTAATTAATGGCCATGGATATCAAAACAGTGATATATTCAGATTGTTCATTTTTGGCTTGCATATGGGCACAATTACTGCGTATTTGTTTCGCCTTTGTTATTCTTTGCAAGTCTCTGAACTGCACGTTGCCTCAAAGTGTTCTTGTCACGTGCATATTAATGTGGTAAATAATTACATCACATGTGGTGAACAATTACATAGTGATATAAGTTAGTGCTCATGATCTGAACTGTTCAGTGAGGGGAAACCTTAGAGCTTAGGGGGGAAGTAAGGCACAGGATCTAAATCTGTAGCTGCAGGGTGGCTTAAGTGATGTGAGAGGATTTAAGTATTTGTTTGGGCTCTAAGCTTTTAGAAGAATGATGGGACATTACTAGGTGGTCAGAATACCAGTTGCATTGGGGTAGGGTGTGAAGTCAGCCAGTGCAGAGACTGAACGCACTGATAAAAGCAGAAGGAAAACTGGACATGTCTCCGCAGGTGTGGTTTCCAGACATTAGGCTAAATGGATCTCAGTCCCTTCAGTTTGCTAAAAGGAAGTGTAAATATTGATTTTGGAAAGGTAGTTGCGCTGTATGGGTGCTCAGCCATGAAAAAAAGATGTGGGCTTGGAAAGCAATTCAGAATGACCAAAAAGGCGTAAAGTTGAGTGGCTGGAAAGGTTCATTGAACAAATAAACCAGGGTGTTTCGCAGTGGGGAATGTGATTGATTAATAAATAGCTTTCTGATGAGCTGGTAATTTTATAATAAGAGTTTTATGTTCTTGGGGTCTCAGAGGCATAATTGTTTATGTGTTTGGAGTAGAACAGAAATTATAAGCTGAATTACAATGTTGGATTTTTAATTTTTATTATTATTTAAACAATTCAGTTGTGTTGAAAGGTAATAATGGCCTATTTTGGTTTTTTGCCTGTGAACTGTGTGGCGTAAAATGTATATGGGGTCAGACTAGAAGATCCTAATATTCCTTCTGGTTTCAAACTTGCTGACATTATAATGCCATAGCAGATGCTTTCGGATGCATTTATTTTTTTAAAGTAGCCTCAATTTTGTGATTTGAAGTGAGTTTTTGGGTGTATTGTTCATAGTGCTGAGTACACTAAGCCTATCCACAATACTTAGAGACTGCACCCCTGTTCTTAGGGTTTGTTTACATGGAGAGAGAACAAAGTGTTAATAAAAATAAAAAAATACCTCACATGAGCTGTTGTCTAGTATGAACCCTTGGGCTTTGTAAACAAAAAATGCTTTGAATTAAATGCTGTGTTTTTCTCTGTAGGTTTAAGAAGGCTAAAGCTTCACTAGAACTGTGACTAGAATGGACAGTTACTTTAAAGCTGCAGTCTGTGACTTGGACAAACTGCTTGATGAATTTGAGCAGAATACAGGTTGGTTTCTGCACTGCCTTTTTCGTGGAAGTACTTGGTCAAATGACTGTTACCATGGAGTTTGAAAGTAGCATCTGCTAAATAAAAGCTTGTATTGATGAATAGATGGGAGTGAGAGGGAGTACACTGTGGAAAGAGTGGAGTCTTATAAACTTTGCTTTTGATCTCTTCTTGCTTAAAATAGATGAATGTGAGTGCTTCAGAACACCTCAAAATCCATATGACTCAAAGCTTTCTTCAGTCCTGGACTGCTTAGAGCATGCACACCCCACACCAGACCTGCCAGAGGATCCTGCCAGATGTCCTGCCCCAGAGGAGAACTCTCTCTGTGCCCCTGCGGGCACAAGTGATCTGCTCAGTTACTCACCACCCAAAGAGAAGGGTGTTGCTGGACCTGACCTTTTGTCCACTGTGGACAATGGTCCCCTAAATGCAATTCAGGCTCCGAACCTGGGAAGGTGTAGCATACCTGTGTGTGATCTTGTCAATGACACAGCAAATTTAATCCATTCAGTAGCTGCTTGTGAAGGGCCTCAGAAGTTGCAGCTGGATGACTTCCAGCACAGCGAAGGGCCCACTGGCTGTGGCGTGCCTTGTATCCCTGGTCCTGCTTGTGTGTCATCACCTGGCTGCAGTGGTGCTGCCAGCACAAAGCAGAGTGATGGGGACTCAGTGGTACAAGATTCAGGGCATCTTAAAACAGGGCAGATAAATAATTTCAATTTAAAACCAGAGAGTTATGCTGCAGGAACAGTCCTGGCTCCGTGTGAAGATCAACACAGGACAGAACCTGTGAAGTGCAATGAAGTGCTCTCCCAGCCTGGACAAACTGCTCCCCTGGATACGGAATGTGTTACTGTAACATCACAGAGTTTGAACGCACACAGTCCCAAAGATGAGAAAGCCTGTGAAAAACTGCCTTGTGAACCACAAGATGACAGTGCTTGCTCTGCAGTAAGCAGGGAGGTGTATGGAGGAAATGCTGTAGGAAAGATAGACCCAAACGATGGGAATAACGTTGATTCCACACCTTCAGAGCTGCCAAAGAGGCATCAGTTGCACAAAAGCAATGCAGCATTACCTGGAAATTGTGTCTTACCAGGCTCCTCGTGTCAAAAAGGAGCTGAAGTAGAATTGGAAAAGAAAGTCACAGAAGACAATGTGGACAGTGAAGACCTTAATAGAAGTGAGATTCTAACCAGTGTTTCCAGTTTGTGTATTTCAGCTGAGAATGTCCAGACATCTCTGTCTTGTCTTTCCCTTCCTGTGTCCATGTGTGGTTCATTAGATCTAACAGAAGAAAAGGTTAATCCTCTACCTCAAAATGCAGTAGCGGAGGTTATTAGTGATACTGTAACTGTTCATGCTGGAGAGTCTAAAACTCATCTGTCTGGCAGGGAATCCTGTGAAAATAGTAACTGGCATGAGCAAGAAGATTTAGCTGAAATCAGTGAAAGTATTGCAGAAAAAAGTAGGGATGGAGAGAAGTATGATACTGGGAGTGTAACTGATGATGGCGATTCTCAGCAAAGCCAGGCTTTTGCTTCTGGTTTTCTAGACCTTGAAGCTGAGCCATATGGTGTTGGTGTAGACACTTTCTATGATGAGAGCATGAGCTCTGTTATGGCTGACTTTACTGTTGAGGAGAACGTTATTAAAAGTGATATTCTAATAAGCGACGCTGAGCTTGATGATTTCTTGTATGGACAAAGCCTGCAGTCCAGTGTGTTGAAGTCTTCAGACAATGATGGTAACTTGATGGAAGCTGATGCAGATGGAGGGAATTTAACAGATCTGAGCAGCCTGGATTTCACAGAGGTCAGTGAAGAACTTATGCAAAAAACCCTGGAGGAGATAATGAGCATTAATAGTAACCTTAAAGCATCTCTTCCTGCCAATGAAGTGGAAGCTGTAGCAGAAGTCAGCGTGTCTCATGGTCAGGGCATGACTGAGAGTGGCAGTGGAGCTCTGGCTTCTGATATTTGTGTTAAAGGTGCAAGACCAAAGCAATTGCTTGACCTTTCCCAGGGAGCTGCTGGTCAGAAACAACTGAATAGAACAAATGAACTTGAAAGAGAAAACCAGGGATCTGGTTCTGTTACCCCAGAAGCTCCCCTCTCAGACACCGGTGTAAACGTTGGTCATAATTCTGACCCAGGGGAAAGCAGCTCTGAAGCTGGAGGAAATCAAACATCTGAAAGCACTGAATCACATAATACACCTCCAGCTCTGTCGTGGAAACAGCCCTTGTGGGTCCCGGATTCAGAGGCACCCAACTGCATGAACTGCCAGGCCAAGTTCACCTTCACAAAGAGACGACACCACTGCCGAGCCTGTGGGAAGGTGAGTTGTTGGAGAGGGGTCCTGTGCTACTGACAGGAAAGGGAGATTCTGATTTAGGCATAACGGAAATATAGCAGGGAAAGAATACTGACAGAAGTTTTGTAGGCTTGAAGTATTTTATTTGAGACCAATTTTTATTTTCCCTCCATAGGAACCTAAAGACTGTTGGAGAAGACTGATGCTAATTAAGAAACATATGGCCTTTTTTGTGAAAATTGTAATTAAAGGGAAGCACAAAGTATGTTCTTACCTGCCATTACTGGCTAGACTGATGTGTTTTGCATAGAGCAGGGGAGATGAGATGATGGACTACTTCATCGTAATCGTACTGAATCAGCTCGTTATTGAGCTTTTAACTTAGGTGTTCATGTTTTAAAGAATTGAGGTGGTGATGATGAGAATCCAGTGGTTATGCTAGTGGTTACAAGTGGTTATACTAACTGTAGAGCACTGTCCGTGAACCTGAAGGGATTGCATTCTTTCAGGAGCTGTAACAGCAGTACCAGTGCCAAAGGATTTAGGGTCTAAGTCTGTCTTCCTGTGTGTTCAGATGTATCATTTTCTAAGGAACTCATATCAGGGGAAAAGTATGTGATTCACCAGCAAAGTGAGTAATTGTAGAACTGTTTTGCAGCCTGAGGTCTTCTACAGAGAGTAAGTGATGCCAAAGCTGATACTCAGTTCAGAATTCCCTGGAGACCTACTGTGGCTTGTACTAGTGCATAAATGTAAGTGCTAGCAGTACTCATGACCTTACTGTTCAGTGTTGCTCTGTAAGCTTTAAGGATGAGGAGGCAGAGCAAAGACTAGCGCCAGTACTAAATTTTTGCATCCCCAGTGTTAAACACCACCTGGAAAGGCAGGGTACTTATTTTTCCCACCTCTCTTCCAGCACTGTGTTCTCAAAGCATGATGCTCATTTACTCAACTGCAGTCAGTGTTAACTAAAATGTAGGTGTGAATTGGCATGTCCAGGAAATGAAGAGCTCCTTGTGCCAGCCTGGAAGCCATTGAACTTACTGCCAGAATATCCTGGCAGTTTTGTGATGGTTTTAAAACAGTCATTCAGAGTGGGTTTCGTTTTAGTCATGAGACTGAGTTCCAGTTCCTGTTTTACATTCACTGTGAAGTTCTCACACCTTGTCTAGAGGTGGGGTGGGAGACCCTTCACTCCACAGTCCTGCAGACAGCTGTGAGGGCCTCAGCTGAGGGGCTCTTGGCAGAACAGCAGTGTAGTTAGTGGGACATCACCATGTCTCTTCATTAAGAGAGTGAGTGAAGGCAGCATGGGTTGTCCAAAAGCTATGCAATTGTAGCTCTGTTGTAGCTTTTCTGAACGTGCAGCTTAACTTTCTGCCTTGTACCACTTTTTGTCTTTTTAATAGTAGCTTTTCTGGTCTTTAAAAACCCCAAACCAAGCATTCCGTGTTAAGCTGTTGTTTGTTGTGTTTTCAGCCGCTTGGGAAATAAGGGGAAACTGGTAGGAATTCGCAGTTGTCCTCTGTGGACTATTCTAGATGACAATTTTATGGGTTCCCATAATCCTACATCTTTTTTTATCAATGAAAACGGCAACACTTGTGGATTCTGGCATCTGTGCTGGAGGAAAGTGTGAACTTAGTGGCCCCTGCTTTCTCTCCCATCTGCAGCACTTGCAAGGCCAGAGAGCTTTGCAGTTCTACTGTCCAGGTGTTTGTCTCTTGTTGTGGTGCCCTTCTTCTTCCTAGTTCAACGAGAACCCACTTACTTGCTCAACAGCCTGCTATTCACCTCCTTTCTCCCTTAGTCCTCCCTGTCCCTTAGTTTGCCTTCACCTTTTAGATGCGTTAGGATTAACCCTCCTGCAATCCCCTGCAGGTCCCAGTGTCACCAAGGGTATGAGGAGTGTATTCCTTGCAGGGGATTGTGCTGCTTGGCATTTGAAGCCCTAAAGTGGATTATAACTGATAAACAATTAATCCTCATCAATTACATTCTTAGTGTACGTACTGAGCACGCGTGTTTCCTGTTGAGGCAAATACCGGTGACACTAATCCAGAAGCAGCTGGAATAGTTTCTTTTTTTAGCTCATGTTATACTGGTCACTCACTGTTTTTCCAGTGACTTTTCCTGCTTAGAGGAGTTCACCTGTAATAATTTATTTTTTTTCCTATACTGCTACTGTTTCAGATTTTTTCCCCCCCCTTGATGCACTTTGTTTTTCTAGACTGGGAGCAATTAGGAGTAGAGAAGACCTTTAGGGATTTCTGAAGACCTTTTGTAAAGGCTCCAGAGTCTGCCTACAGCTAAAAATGGTGTGACTCGTTAAAAACTTGCAGATCATCCTTGAAAGAACATACGGGGAAAGTGACAAAAGTTCCAGATATTTATGGCAGCTCTTGCAAAAAAACAGCTTTTCTAAAGACATAGTTCTTTGAGTGGGATTGTGCAGGTGTTGTCCAGGCTAATGAGACACTTTCCCTCCTCCTTCTGCTTTAACATGGACAGGATGTATACCTGTTGGAATAGAAGAGCATATTCTGTTCTTTCACAGCAGCTTTCTTTGACAATACTTTGCAGAAGGGAGCTTGTCACCTGAAGACAACACTGCTTGTTCTTGCTTGAGGGAGCAGGAGAGCCCACTTAGCTGCCGCAGCACGTGAGCCAGCCTGCCCCAGCAGCCTGGGGGCAGGGTACACTGCTGTCCCAGGGAGGAGAGGCAGCTTGAGTGTCTGACAAACTGATAAACTCTTACTGAGAGCCTTGGTGAGCACGCAGTGCTGCAGAGATGATCCTAAACCACCAAAGCAAATCCCAGCTCTCGGTCCCCGTCCTTGGCCCTATCACTGTTGGTAAATGTAAAATACTTACTTATGGAACAGAAGTAGGAGTGAATTTGGGGTTGGTGGTGCAACCTGCAATTCTTTTTATCACTCCAGATAAGACTTTTAATATCATTTCAGTTGTGTCCTCCATGTTGCTGCTCTCTGCTGGGTATATATTGTGGGTTTTGTTCTTGGTTGTGTATTTTTTTCCTGACAATTTCTTTGTGAGGGATTAAGACAGAGACTTAAATATAAGGCTGCCGATGGTTTAGATTGAAGCAAGTGTATTTTTTGGAAGAGTTTTCTATTTGCTGTGCAATATGTCTGTAATATTTAATGCAATCCTTTTCTGATTCAGGTTTTTTGTGGTAGCTGTTGCAAACGAAAATGCAAACTACAATACATGGAGAAGGAAGCAAGAGTATGCACTGGCTGTTATGATGATATTAATAAAGGTAAAGAGGGTTTTTTGAGTAATTGCAGTAATCATTGAAGTATCTCTTTAACCTTCGTTCTTTTTGGGGAGCTTGAGTACTTTAATTGGTGTGTGTTTTCCTGTTTCTGAGATGGAGGGATGAAGAGAATAATTGTACCTCTTAGTTGGATTCCAGTTCTTATTTTGAACTTTTGCGTCTCAAGTTCTTTTTTTTTAATTAAAAAAAAAACCAAACTATTTTTAAACTCCATAGGACTAAATGGGAAGTTATAGAAGAATACAATTTATCCTCTCGAGTCATCTGTGACAGGAGTCTAGCAGAAGTGATCCTCCCTCCACAGTAGCCCTCTGCGTGTTTAAAGGCCACATCCCTGCTTGTTCTCACATGTTGTTTGTCCACTTTATGTTGCTTCCTGTCCTGGTGTTTTTACAAGTCACTTACCAGGGCTGCAGTAAATGACTCATCAGATAATCTTTTCTTAACTAAAAATGAAGTATGGATGCTTATGAAAACATCAGGAGAAACAACTGAGGTCCTGTTGATTCATATGTAAATAACAAGTTGAAAACGTCAGATTTTTAATAGGCCACCTGAGTGGAGTTTAACCTGCTAGATGTGACACGTGTTTGCCCCAAGAATCGGGGTCACAGGGGGCAGTGGAGTCACTGCAATGCTGCGAGGACGGACAAGGGGAGGTCTCTTTCTCTCATGAGAAATTAGGCCATTATGCAGGTAGAACATAAATCTAAATTTTCTTCCATACAACAGTTTGAGTGTTTATGTTTCATAAGTAGATCAAAAACTGTGCATTGCCTCTGCCAGAAAACCCACCCACCCACAGTACAGCTCTGCAAATGAAATTTAATCAATTGTGAGATCTTAAAAACTAACCACATTTTTTTAGCACAGGCATTTGAAAGGATGATGAGTCCAACTGGTCCTGTCCGCAATTCCAGTGTCTCCTCTCAACAATCTTCTGCTGTTCCACCTGTAGAGGAAGCCCAGATACCTGGTAGTGCCAGCTCTCCTTCACCGTCTGCATTGTTGCCTATCTCAGCACTTAAACAACCTGGTCTTGAAGGTACAGATGCTAAATACAGCATATATCTAGCACTTTGAGAGTCTCTTTGGGAAGAGTTGGTTATCACATCTGGGATTTATACTTGGTATTTTTTGTGTGAAACAGGAACTCTCTGAAGGAAAACACTTCCCTTTCCTAATTTTGGTGCCAGGCCCAAGCTCCATTTCATAATCCATTTCATAATTCCACTTCATAAATCTCCATTTATGAAACGTGGATGTTATTTTTTTATTGCTGTCTCTGTTTATATTGTATATCTTCTTGTGTAGCTGTACATTTTATAATTTTTATGTCTTGGGAGATCTCTGGCTTGTGTTGGACTGCCAGTCTTACAGGAAAAACAAAACGTAGCTGTTCAGGGAGAAGTTACAAGGGAGTAGCAAAGTTTAATGCTCTGTGCAAATACCAATGATTAGCAGCTACCTAGTGTCTTTGTTCCACTTCTGTTAAACATCTGACCCTCTTCAAAGAAAATACATCTTTAAACAAAGTGATCAACTTTTTTTAGAGTGCATTTCATCTTTTAGTTGTGATACATATTTCATTCTTACCTCACTACAGAGGTTGATTGAGGAAGTAGCCTTCTGTAGAATGAACTGATAGATTTAGCAGGGCAGCTTCCTCTGCAAGTGAGAGATTGTGTTGCATGTGCTTGCCTGGTTGGAGACTGGCTAATATCAACCTCTGCCCGTGCTTCGTTCCAGTAAACAGATTGTCCGTACGTGAGGTGGGGAGAAGGGGCTTAATTGGTGTCCCTTTCAGATGCTGGAACAGTGTGATAATACGGAGTTGTTGTTTTAACCCATCCCAGGGCTCTGCCCCAGAGAACAGAGGCGGGTTTGGTTTGCAGATGGTATTTTGCCAAACGGTGAAGTGGCAGACACAGCAAAGCTGTCCTCTGGAGCGAAGAGGTCGCAGGAGTCCAGCCCAGTAAACCCGGACCTGCCGGAGACGCTCACGGTAGGAGTCAGGGTGTTTGAGCTGCATCAGTTGCCTGTTGGGAGACCTTTGCTTGCTGTTGGTGGGGCCCGTTACAGACCGTGACTTCTGATTCACAGCTTTTGGAATCTGAGACAATATTTGAGTATTTTTGGCAGGGGCTGTGGAGTCCTTGGATTGAAAAACACAGCAGTAATTTTCAATTCAAGTAAAACCAAGCAAAGCTTTCAAAGGAAAACCTTGTCTGGTTTGAGGTGTCTGTAAACTTCAGAACTGGTGTGGCTGAAAATTTTCCAAAGCAGTTTTTTTTTTGTACACAGTGCTTGATTAACCACTTTCATGAAGGTGACCTCAGCCACCGTTCTGAAGCCTGTCATTAGCAACATGCTTATTGTAGAAGTTTGTGGTTGTTTTTGGTTTTTTTCCAGTGGCCTGCTATAGTTTCCCTGATGGATTAGACTAACCAAAAGTTGCTTAGTGCCCTGCAATGCCACATTATAGGGTGCAGCACAATCTGTGTATTGCTTCTAGTGTGAGCTAATATTGAACTGGGAGGGGGATTGGTTTTTTAATCATGTGTCATATGCATGATGTTGAATGATCTGCTTTAAAAGAAAGTCCAAAGAAGAGGTATAAGTTTTCTGTGGAAGGACTTAGCGAGGTTCCTGAGGTGAAGCCTTTTTAAGATAAAACATAGCACTGAAGCACTGTCTCAAGTAGTAACATAAATTCCCTGATTCTTGCATCACTCAAAAGTTTTTAAAATATCTTGTTAAAGCTAAAAACCCAGATAATTAGTATTTGTATATAGGGGGATCTGAACACTTATCAGGTGTATAGCATTTAAATCAGCTTTTATTCATGAAGAACAGTAGTAATCAAATCAAAAGAAGTTAGAGTAATCAAAAGATACAGCCTGTCTCTCATTTTGGGGAAGGAGTAGGATATTTGCACTTGCAGAAGATGAGCAATGTCTAAAACTAAAAGCAGCATGGACAAAGTGAGTGGGAGACAGCTGGTGGTTCTTCTGTGCAGCCTCAGAAGCTCAGACAAAACCAGCACAGTGCAGCTCTGAAGCAAAGGCAACACAAAGTCCTGAAAGTGCTGCCACAGGGTGCTGTGAGGGGCAGAAGTGCCCTGTGGTATGAAACACCAGCAAGCAAATTCATGGGGAAGAAGTCTATTGTTGGCCAATCATCTAATAATGTTTTTGTCTCTGTGTTTGTGGAGTGTTCCCTTTGGGGTTGGTGGCTTTTTAAAAATTTTCTGGCAGCATATTTGTTAAATGGAGGATTTGCTGGAAGCTGATGCAGCACCAGGAGAACTGCTACAGGACAAGCACAAAGTTGTCAGATTTTTTCTTGTTGTATGGACAAAGTCTTCCCTCTGGATAGAGGATGCAGGTGACAAAAGATAATGTGCACCTCTGTTTCTGTTGGAGGGGTTTTGCAGGAGTTGCGTTTTTTCATTTTATTTTTTTATGACAGCTGACATCCTAATGTGCCTGTGTTCATGGCTTGTCGTACCTGTCTCACTGGGGGAGCAGCATGGGTTTGACTTCAAACTAGAAATCATTCAGACTGAACAGTGCTACCTTCAGCTATTAGTGGAATAGTAGAAATAGAGTAGAAATATGTTTGCAGTACTCAACTTCTGATCCAGGGGATGCCAGTGTTCAGCAGCTGTGAGTGGGGGAAACCAGCAGCGCACCGGTTCCTGAAGGGGCCCTTGCAGTGTTGATGGTGTTACACCTGACTGTCGTGTGCTACGAGGACACTGCAGCCCTCCCGTCTGAATTTGTGTTACCAAACAAATAAATGAACGATGCATCGTCACCTGTGGGACTCCTAAACAAAAAAAGAAGAGGATCCAGGAGAGATTTTCTGGCTTTCTTCTTATTAGGAGGAAATATATTCTCAGCTTTTGTGACAGATTTCTGTCTCCTTTTGCTTCTAGAATGCTAATAATGGAAGTTTAGCTGGTTGTGAGACAGTGTAGATTTTTTTGGTTATTTCTTCTTCACAGGCTCCAAACCCAGAGGAAGATGACCTAGTAACTGATGTAAATCAAAAACTGAAGGAAGAAATTGATAGGATTACAAGAATGGAGGAATTACATCCTTCTGTTCCTTCAGATGACGCACAGCAGGCCCCTCCAGGCCAGAGTGAGGTGGCATCTAGTTCCAAATTTGTCACTCTGGGAAGTGAAGAGTGTTCTCCTGCAGAAGCTGAGAAGAGCAGGCCCGGTTCAGTGGATCAGAGCACACAGGATGTGCCTGTCAGTGCTTCAAGTTACAGAGCGCTGTGTGGGGTAGAAAACTGTGTGCGACGAGAGATCAGCCTTCTTCCTGATGGTGATCAGCTTCCCCCACTTCTGCTTGCGCTGGGTGAAAAAGGGAAAGGTAAAATTCAGTAAAATTTTGAGAAGATTGTTAGTATTTACTCACAGAATCCTAGATTCATTTGGGTTGGAAGGGACACTAAAGCTCATCCAGTGCCACCCCTTGCCATGGGCAGGGACACCTTCTACTGTCCCAGACTTCTAAATACAGACTCACGTGCATGCAATTTGTATTCTAATACAATTCTCATGAAACTTTGTTGCATACTGTATTGTTGGATAATGACTGTGCATTTTTAACAAGATCAGTGTGTTATGAGAAGAATGCTTCACCCCTTAAGTGCATTGTAGTGGTGGCTGTGCTCATCAGTGGTCCCTGGCAGAATCAGGGTATAGATGAAGAATCAGCACACATTCAGTCAGGGATTTTCAAAGGAATGGTAGCCTTGGTTAGCACCTTTGTTAGAAGCTGCTGCTTCAGCTTCCTTGAATCTGAGGGTAAGCTGTTCACTGGTTGATCTGTGGCTATTCAAAGCTTGGGAATAACTTCCAGGGTAGGAGGATGGGATAACGTGTCGTACAGTGGACTAATTCTTGGTTTGGGTAATTGGCTGGTGTATTGACCTAAATCATGCGGTAATTTATTTAGATCATCTGGTGGAGGAACATCCATTTCTCCAAAAGGTCACCTTGCTGCTGGGGGAAGGAGGTCCTAATCCATTGACTTTTATTCTAAATGCAAACTTGCTTGTCAGTGTTAAGCTAATAACATGTAAGTATTGCACATTTTCTTTTCCATTGAATCAAGCCTCTTTTTTTTTTTTTTTTTTTTTTTTTTTTTTTTTTTTTTTAAAAAAAATTTTTTTTGTGTTTTTTTTTTTTTTTTTTTTTTTTTCTGTCTGTAAAACAGCATTACTGTGGTATCTTATCTTTTTAAAGATTCCTCAGAAAAGTGCTGGTGCTTCTCAACAAATGGACTGCATGGCTTGGGTCAGGCAGAAATTGTCATTCTGTTGCAGCGTTTGCCAGATGAAGATGTTTTCCCTAGTGAAATATTCAAATTATTTCTTGACATCTATAAAGATGCAATGAAAGGTGTGTCATTTTAATGTCTAACTTTTTCTTGTGTAGTATATTCTTGCTGATCTTTAAAACTTGATAGGTAATTTTTCTTGAGTTATTTGTCTAATGATTGTATTGAAAGAACTTGCAGTGTTAGACTAGAGTTCTAAATAACAGAAACAAAAGACTTTAAGTTTCTTTGTTTCATATACTTCTGTAAACATCCTGTTTACAGGTTTTTTTGTTGTTTAGTCATATTATGGTGGAGATTCTAGGTATGAGCCCTTGAGTCCACGGTTTTTAGGACATCTGGCACTTCATTTGTAGAAGTGCAGTGCTCATATTTGTAAATACTTAGGTCTGCTGATCAAAACTCATTAGTTGATGTGTTCAGGACTTTTGGCACTTGTTTGGAGATACTTAGTTTCACAGTCAGGTTCACTTAGTTATGAAATGCAGGGCTCTTCTTCTGTGGGTTAGATATCTGACAGACTTCAGGAAGATGTGACATAAATGTTGGGCTTGCAAGCCTGTCAGAGGTCACTGGTTAGAGCAGTTCTCTGGGCACTACAGTATGAGTGACCCAGATCTGTAAACACTCTTCATTCCTCTTTCTACAGGAAGGTTCATAAAAAATATGGAAAACATTACTTTTACGGAGAACTTTCTCAGCAACAAAGAGCATGGGGGATTCCTGTTTGTTTCACCAACTTTTCAGAAACTTGATGATCAGATTCTGCCAGATAACCCTTTTCTTTGTGGCATTCTTATCCATAAGCTGGAAATACCCTGGGCAAAAGTGTTTCCAATCCGTTTAATGTTGAGATTAGGAGCAGAATATGGGGGTAAGTTTTGCTGGTTGCACTAGCTGTATAAATGTGAAGTTCCCTTTGGAAAATACAAGGGGTTTTTAGACAAGCAAACTATTTAAAATCATCTTTGCAGTGTTTCTATTACACTTCTGTAAGCTGGACATGGGGAGCCGCCTGGGAATGTTGATTGTTCTGCTAGACTTCTTTGATTTTCTTTTTTTTTTTCTTCTTAGCTGATGAGAAAGCTAAGAAACCAAAACTGACAGTAAAATATAAAGATTGTTTTTGGTTGTAGGAGAAGGGTTTGAAGGGATGTTCACAAGCCCAGTCTACAACTCTGATAAAATGGTTATTTTAATTAAGTTAATTAAGTATAGTGGCAAAATATTACTACTTCATAAACCGAATAAAGGTGTTGATTGCTTCTAAGGATAACTTATTAATACATTGGAAACATCTAGGCATGTAAAAAGGCAGGAGGCCACAGTTGTAGAAGCTGCAAGTCCATAAGCACGTACCCGTCACTTGTTCATGGATTTCTGGAGCCCCCAGTGGATCTCTACCAGCTAGATCCTGCCTGAGTGGTGACAAGGGTGGCAGCTGCTTCGTTGTTGTTCTTTCTCTTACCAAACTACTTGCTGTGTTTTGTTTTTTTAACCAATTTTGTCAGATACAACTGTGGAGGGCGAAAACCACGCAGTGGCTGAGAATTAGAAAGGGGTTGTGCTTCCTTTGCCTGGTCAGATACTGAGATTTAGAAACAGGTTATAGCTGAAAAAACCATAAAAGTACTTGGAATAGCAAATTTTAGAGTTGTTGATAGGTAAATACAACCTTTTTTCTTCCTAGCCTATCCAGCTCCTGTGGTAAGTGTCAGGCATCGGAAGCCACTCTTCGGAGAGATCGGACACACGATTATGAATCTACTTGTTGTGAGTAGATGTTTTATTGTGTTCCCTTCCTGTTTAACCTAAATTACGTAAAATATCCTCCAAACAAAGGAATTCTGAATCTTGAAAGCAGAGCTAATGTTTTTGTTCTTTGTTCTTGACTTAAAACTGGTGAGAGATTTAGAAAAGCTGCTTGTTTCACCTTGTATTGTTATGCATTCATTCTGGTAGTGAAAAAAGGCTTTAAAGGATTGAGGGAGATGTTGACATTTGCACTGATGCTGGTAGTCATCATTGTTCAGGCGCATTTTTCTCTCCCAGGCATCGTTGTGGTGCGGGGATTCTGGTCTTAAATCTGACAGTTCTCAATGTGAAGAAAGACTTGACAGGCAGATGCTGTGGACTAACTGCAGCACTAATTACTTAGTCAGACAAACTTAACCTTGCCACAGTTATTCAGCCTGACTGTCTTTTGTGAAGGACTTTTTGGCAAAATCCTAAGTCTAGTCTGGAATTCATGCCATGCCCTGTGGAAGCCTTCCCTCTGTTACCCAAAAAAATGGATCTCAGACTGCAGTAAGCCTGTGCTCCTGACCAGTAACCTTCTTGTAATACATACATAGAACTTGCAGCACTTTCCATCATAGCATTCAGGGCAAGGCCATGGAGAGCACTGCAGGTCTCCTTTGGGCAGTCACTACATCCTCTCCTGGGTCTGGAGACCATCATAGCCGAGGTGAAGCTGCAGTCTTTGCCCCCTTTGCCCTTTCTGGCAGCCCTGGTGTGCAGATCACTGCGGAAGCAGTCAGTGGGAGGCAGTGCCCCATCTAAGAGCAGCACGTTTCTTCTTCATGTAGGAGTCGAGGTGTAATCCATGAGCCAGCTCCCAGCCTCGCTGGCGATGTGCCAATGGGTAACTGCACCCTCAGACTTGGAGCAGCCTTAATGTTGTGCTGCTGCTCAGTGGGGTTTCTATGCAATTTCTCTTCAGGTGGATTAGAGTTACTTGGATTCCCCTTCACAGCTGTGTCAGCCTGAAGCAGGCAGGGGCAATATGTGCTCCGTGCAGGAGTTCTAATCACTGTGTGACTGCGAAATGTTCTCTTGGTGGTGCCTTGGCACCTGTGATGCAAATGCTCAGTTAGAGATCATGCAGAGCTTCTACCCACACCAGTGACTGAGGCAAAGGGTGCCTGTGATTCACGTCCTTAGGGCTGGATGCCAGTCCCATGGAAACCTTGGTGCATGGAGATGTTTTTGTAAATACCCTTCTTGCTGAAGTTGTGCTGATGGAGGAAGGTACTGATCGCCCGGCTCAGCTGGTGAAAAGAGCCTCTTTATGTCTTTCTTTCAGCTAGAGTAGTAAAAGCAAATGAGACCATTTCATACCTAATGTTGTTGTTCTGGAAGCAAACAGAATTGTGCAGAAGTGGGTGAGGTGATGGGTGATTACTTCTGTCACAGAAAGGGATAAGAAACGGTGCAGTATTCAACTGTAAATCAGCAAGTTAGAGCTGTAGGGGACGGGCTGTGAGCCTGGAAACAAACCTATCACACTTCACTTTTCTATCAGAGAGGGGAGGGTGCTGAAGTTTTTCTTTCCCTAAAACACTGGGATTCTAATGTGTATGAAGTAGCCATAAAATAAATAACCCACTGGTTAGTAGAGCTGCCTTGTCTGTGCTATGAATTTGTTAATACATTCACTGAGGTGCCTGTCACATGCACCCAGTGGGCAAAAAGGGATCCCTACGTCTTCAGCCACTCTTAATATTACTATCTTTTGTAAGTCCTAGAGATGTATTTAGAGTACCTTCATCTGAGTGATGAAGGTAAGGAAAAGGTACCACAACAATATTTGTCTGCTAACATAGATACTTTGTCTCTTATAGGACCTTAGAAATTATCAGTATACTTTGCATACCATAGACAACCTGTTTGTTCACATGGAAATGGGTAGAAGCTGTATTAAAATACCTGTAAGGAAGTATAATGAGGTGAGTAAACCCATCTTGGTTACTCTTTGTCATCCAAGCTGCTTTTGTCTTTGTTCTTTTGTATAATACCAGTCACACCTCTACGCTGAGCTCTTTGAAGAAAACCTTTCTGAACTTTATACTGACCTAAATGTGTAATGCAATTACCTGAGCACACACTTCCTTCTGGGATATGCTGGAAGGTGGATAATGATGAGTTGAGATGTAGGATAGCTATTAAATACTGAAAGATCTGCAGTTCTTCAAAGTCTTTCAGCATGTATTTTCAAATGTTCTCTTACAGATTTCCTGATGATGACGTTTTGCCAAAGAATTTTTAAAAAAAAATAAAAAAACACAAACAACAACCAAAAAAACCCTCTTAGTGGGATTTGTCAATGTAATGACAAATTTTATATTGACAGGTGATGAAGGTGATCAACTCTTCTAATGAACATGTAATTAGCATTGGAGCGAGTTTCAACACCGAAGCAGACTCTCACTTGGTGTGTGTGCAGAACAAGCATGGCCTCTATCACACACAGGCAATCAGTGCCACGGGACATCCCAGGAAAGGTAAGAGGTCTGCTGGAGAAAAACCTCATCTCTAGAGCAGAAATGGAAGTTCAGTGTTAGGCTGCACAGAAAATGCATCTCTGGTGTTACACTGAAATGTGTTTTAGGAGGAGTGCAAGTTTAGTGTCAGTTACGACTGACTGGAGTGACACGAAGTGGTGCTCACTTCCTTCTACCTTTTTTAGTTACAGGTGCAAGCTTTGTGGTGTTTAATGGAGCGTTAAAAACATCCTCAGGATTTTTAGCTAAATCCAGTATAGTTGAAGGTAAGAATTTTGTTCTGTTCTCCTCCTAAGAGACGTAAAAAAGGAAAAAAATAGCAGCAGTCTTGTGTAAAGTCTTTATGCCTCAGTAAGCGAAACATTTCTTTTCAGGTTTTCTAACTTTGTATGAAGCCTGTTGCAAACAAATGCTGCATAAAAATACATGATAGTTCACCTACTTGTTTTGAAACATTCAAATTTTAACTCTGTTTAATCAGTGCAGGTCTTTCCTTTCTGGAGCTGTTTTCATTGCCGTATTGCTGAAATACATGTATTGGCATATATATGCAAAAAAAATTTCAAAAATTAACTTAAAAATGATCTTTTACTTTGAGTTCTGTTGGCAAAAAAGTTTTTCTTCCTCTTTCATGTAACATATAGTGCTGTAGGTGGGGGATGCAGTCCTTTTGTGCACTTATTAATTAGCTGTAGGAGATGGTCGGTCTCTGCAGAATTTAAGCCAAGATTCTGTAAAAAGCTGTGCTGCTTTTCCTGTGGATAATTTGGAATTTTACCTGGTTTCCTTCTAGATGGACTAATGGTACAAATAACACGAGAAACAATGGAAAGCCTGCGTCAGGCATTAAGAGACAAGAAGGACTTCAAAATAACCTGTGGAAAAATGGACGCAGGGGATGTGAAAGAATACGTAGATATTTGCTGGGTGGAAAATGAAGAGAAAACAAACAAAGGGTAAATGTACTAGGAAAGCCAGACATCTGAGAGAATGCTTGCTCCCAGTGTTCAAATACCTGCCTTCAGTTTCTTGAAATTAATCTGAAGTATTTTTTGACAGAAAGTGCTTAATACCAAAGATGGTTTATAGTGTCTAAAACCTGTGAGATTCAGTTCCTGTTAATCCTGTTAGTTCCCTATTGAGGATATTTCTTTTTGTACCGTCTGTATTTTCATTATGCTGTATTGTATTTTGTTGTAAAGCTGTTTAAATAGCCTTGAGGCATGGCTAAATATTATTTCATAGAAGTGACTGTATCTAAAGCATAAAATGTTGTTCAAATTACTACTCATACTACTGTTTTCCATAGAATTTTAAGCCCAGTTGATGGCAAATCAATGGAAGGAACTCTGAGTGAAAAAGCACCACAATGCAGAGACTTCGAAAGAGAGGGAAAAGTTATGAAGTGCACTGAAGTGAGTGGATTACATAGTTCTTAAGCCTTCTTTGCTACTATTTTGAGTAGTTAAGTGGTAATATGATGGCACTAAGTGATACTATTAAAATGAGCCATCCTGCCAGCCAGAACGTTTTCTGCAGCTCCTTGCCGAGTTTACATACTTGTCATTTTTCTCCTCTGAAAAAGACTGGAAGTCTGTTAGCACTGACAGCTGTGTAAATGCCTAATCCGGGCATTCCCGTGGTTCCCGAAGGATTTTGAGGGCATGGATGAAATACTTGGGTGCCTTGCCAGCAAACAAGCATCAAAGCTTGCTGTGTTTGTGATACTGAACTAGTCTTTTCCCTAACTGTGGGATATACCAGGCTGCTGACTGTCCTTCCTTTTCTCTGATCTCAGGTTTACTATTTTGTAAAGGATCATGAACTATCCAGTGCTGTTCCTCACCAGTTTGCTAAGGAGATTGCCACTGCCTGCGGCACTGCTCTTTGCCCTCACCTTAAAACCTTGAAAAATAATGGGATGAATAAGATAGGACTCAGAGTTTCCATTGACTCAGACATGGTAAGCTTTCAACTTTTATTGCAGACACTCCATTTCCTCTGAAGTATCTTCCCTTTTAAATACTTTGGATCTCTCCATGAATGTTTCAAGAGTTTTGCCCTACTGCAGATGCAGGCTGAGAATGGCATTTGGGGAAGAAGCTGTCTTAGTCTTTAGTTTCTCACTTCATGGCAGAAAACTACTCTTTTACTGTGACACAGCACTTTCTGCACAGTCTCGTTAATACAAAAAGTGTTAATTAATATCAGTGTTAATATGTTTCCCTCCTAGGTTGAATACTTAGCTGGATCTGGAGGGCACCTTCTTCCACAGAAGTATCTGAATGACTTGGACAGTGCTCTGATTCCTGTGATTCATGGTGGAATGTCAGATCCTACCACTCTGCCATTGAAAATGGAATTAGTATTTTTCATTATAGAACACCTGTTTTGATGAGGCTGAATACACAAATATACTGGTTTGCTAGATCTGAACACCAAAGTTGTAATGCTACAAACACTAAAAATGTTACAGTTTCTAAACCTGTTACGTTTTAATAGCTTTTCAACCTGTTTTTTAAGAGCCCCTCAGATCCTCTCACATCCAGGTTCCTCTACTAAAAAAGAGCTGTAGTTTGTGTCATGAAGTTCTGAAAGTTTACACTTAATACAGGCGCAGAAGAGGGCAGGTTTGGTTACTCTTCACACAGTTGTAGCATTTACTAGGTGTAGTGTAACTCCAAGCCATAGGATCTTGCCTCTTACCCTCACGTTAGTGGCTTCCAGAGTTGCTAGGGGTCCATGTGATCTCCGCACTTGCTTCCCCCCTGCAGGAGCTGAACTGAAGCCAAGCTGGCCCAGCACTGTTTCCTCAGCACTGCAGGTTCAGACGGGAGATCTCCTGCAGCTGCCTGCGAGCGCTGTGTGTCAGGGCAGCTCTGGCACCGCAGGGGGAGTGCGGGGGGTGTGTGGATAAAGATTCAAGGCTGAGGTCCTTAACCTGGGGATGTGATGCTGGTGCTTCAGGAACATATGCTCTCAGTTAGTGTTTTATAGAGGGACTGTTTTCTTTCTTGTATTTATAAGGATTTATCTAACTTAAATGGATGCTATTTTTATAAAAAGTGCTTTTTCTTTACTCTGTGTTCAGAATCCCATATAAAATTTGACCTTTCAAGGATTAGGAAAAAACAGATTATCCTTGATGTAATCTACATGTAGCAATAAGTCAGACAAGACTTCTGCAATACTTTTTCTGCTCCTGTCTACTGCTTTTGCCACATTTTAGTAGCTACCTTTACTTTCAGGGAGAACAGATGTATTAAGTATGAATTTTCATGAACAGGTTGATTCTAGTGGAAGGTGACCCTGCCCATGGCTGGTGGGGTTGGAACTCTTTAAGGTCCCTTCCAGCCCAAAGTGTTCTGGGATTTTTAGTATACCTGAGGTTCTTGCATAGGATGTATTTTTGATACTGGGTCATTTAGATCTATTTATGTATTTGTGATGCATGTGATTTGTACTGAGGTTCATCGAACTGCGGTTGGGGTTTGATAGCAGCCACACAACTGCTTATCGAGGACAGAACCAAAACTAAACATATACAAGATCTATATTGTTTTCAGTAAAAATGCTGGTACAATTTTATAATGAGAGTATTAAAACTTGGATGCCTTCTTGATGCTAATAGGGGATATTTTATGTTTTTGTATCAAAAACAATTTGTAATTTAACCTAATCTGCTCTGATGTTATCTGTGCTTTAACACTCCAGTCCTAGAAGGGTTCAGGCTTCAAGATCTTATCCTGGATGGAACTGAGCTGCATTTCAGCTTCTGTGCTGACTTCTGAGAAACTGCCGTTAGGGAGAAGGGCTGAACCCAGGCACAGCAGGAACAAAACATGTCCTTGTTGAAAACAAGCTGCACCCAGACCCGCGAGGGAGCCGCAGCATGAGGCTGAGCAGCGATTCGGGTCTGTGATGGGGTCAGGGCACCCAAAGGAACAGCTGCCTCTTGGCACTTAACCTCTACTAACTCCTTTTCAGTAATGATCAATAAAGTTAACTATTGTGCTTCCAGTCTCCTGCCTCTTACTTATAATGAAACAAAGACAGATTTGGGATGCGTGTGTCCTGTCTCTGCAGCTTTCTGTGACTCCTGATGTTGCCCACAAAATGGGATTCATTCCTCAGCGTGCCACAGCCAGCAGTGACACACGGGAGAGACGCTGGGCGTTACACCCGTGCTGGCCAGGCCTGGGTGCTCGCTGTGTTCCACAGCCCCAGCTCACCCCCC
>VZRQ01007575.1:0-12128 GCA_013397975.1 Machaerirhynchus nigripectus | reverse complement strand
GTCACCATGCCTGTGGTCACCGTGCCTGTGGTCACCGTGCCTGTGGTCACCGAGCCCATGGTCTCCTTGTCCATGGTCACCGTGCCCGTGGTCACCATGCCCGTGGTCACCGTGCCCGTGGTCACCGAGCCCATGGTCACCGTGTCCGTGGTCTCCTTGTCCATGGTCACCGTGCCCGTAGTCACCATGCCTGTGGTCACCGTGCCTGTGGTCACCGTGCCTGTGGTCACCGAGCCCATGGTCTCCTTGTCCATGGTCACCGTGCCCGTGGTCACCATGCCCGTGGTCACCGTGCCCGTGGTCACCGAGCCCATGGTCACCGTGCCCGTGGTCCCCGTGCCCAGGCCGTGTCGGAGCCAGGCAGGGCCCTGGGCTGGGGAGCAGGCGCGGGTGGTGCCGAGGGCTGGGCTCTGCGTGGCAGCAGGGCTGCTGGCAGCAGTGGCGGTGCCTGTGCCCAGGCACAGGGCTGGGTTCCGGGGCTGGCAGAGCTCCTTCCCCCGCGGCTCTGAGGTGCCCGCGGGGCTCCTTCGCTGACCGCGGCTCTGCTCTGCTCGCTCTGGGCCTGTGCGTCCCTGCAGCTCTCACAATTTTCTTAGAAGTTTCCAGAAGTGGAAATTTCCCCTGATGAAAGCTAAAGCCCTGCTAACCACCTGCAGGAAAAGCCTGACCTGGTTTATTTAAACTATTTGCCGCCTGTTTTGCCGCTGTAGTTCCCCAAAATTCACGCCGACTGAGACACTGGCTCTGTGGTATTGGCTTCTGCCAAACACCACAAACGATAACAGAAAAGCCAAAGGTTTCTTCCACAATCACAGAAGACATTTTAGCTTCTGCAAAAAGGCTGATACCCTGAGAAGCATTACTCTGTCAACTTCTTGTACTCCTTTTCCCATTCCTCTCATAGGGTTCCTGTGGGAATTTCATTACCTCAGATATTGTACACAACATTTTACAGGATGTTAGTAATAAAGTAAATTACAGAGATTTTTGGTTCTTACTTGGCACTGGTACAGCTGTGATAGAAAAGCTAGTTACATTTCTTAATCCTAAATCTTGAAATACGGGGATTTCACATTAAAATTCAAGACTCCCTGTTGTTACCTACAACCCCTTTGAGTGATTTATCTAATAGTTATCTGTTATTGAGGGGTAGAGCTTCTCTCATTTTGGTCATCTACTAAGATGTGCTTGGCTGCAATTAGGAAATATTTTTCCACATTAGGAAGGAAACTACCTAGTTATACTTGGGATAGCTAAACAGAGTAGTTGATTTAATTTGCAGAACCAGGCCAAGTGAGTGGCAGTAACCACCAAAGGGTCAGGTTTGGCTATGTGATTTCTACAGTGAGTTTGGAGAAATGATGTATTTTTTAGTTACGGTTTGTTGCAGGCAGTTGCATTCACTGATTTACAGGATTTTGTCTCTCAGTGGTAAGGCCTTTTTGGGACCAAAGGGACACATTTTTCTGTTATTTAGAAATCTTTCCACTGACCAGTTCCCACCTGGAGTACTGGGATTTGTTAAAACTCATTAAACTGTTAAGTAAAAGACATCAGCAATTGCCAGAAATGTTTTTAAGGAAGAAGTATATCTGAGCAATATCTGTGGGTGTCAATAAACATGGATAATCAGATAAAATTAAAAGAAGACATCATCTGGATTACCAGGACGTGGCCATGTGGTCAATTTGATTATTCTGTATGGATTATCCTATATATATATGAATTTCTGTATGGAAATTTTACCTATGGGTCTTTGCTAGTTCCCTGTGAAGTTGTTTATGTCAGTCTAGCCTGGTTTGCACATAAATAAATTAATTTGATTATGTTTCTCTGTTTATTCAAATGCTTTCCTAAAATAAAACGTGTTACTGTGGGGCTGGCAGTGAGACAGTGAAGGAGAGATGAAGTCGGGTATTTGTTCTGGTGGGAACAGCAGCTCTGTGTTACTCCAGCTGTAGCTGTCTTTCATTTCAGTATTTTTTCTTTTACCTTCTTTGAGGGATCTGTTGCTTGTACTATAAAAATATTTGTAATTTACTGCAGTTTCAAGCCTTGTATTTCCCTGTGAATTTGAAGGATGTTTGTTAATAGATAACAGGGTAAAGAAGAGAGTTGTCATTGTGTCCTGCCGTAACAGGGAAGCATCCTGGTGGGAGCATACCACTAGATATTTGCCAAGGTTTCTGTTGTTTAAATGTGCTCTGCAGTCAGAGAAAATGCCCCCAAAGACACGTTTTTCAAATGTGGTTCTCCATCTGATGTTCTGCCCTTCTCCATCCTCAGCATTCATTCAAAGTGTTACACAATTTTTAACCTGCTCTGACTGAAATAAAAATCAACAAACCGAGTATTTGTTTCAATTCATACCTTCAAATTAAAGCTGAAGTTATGCTGAGGGTCCTTCTAACTCATTTAATAACTTGGTGATTAAATGGCCCCATCCTTTTCTGTAAGGAAAAAATACAGAAATTAGAGTGTTGGGAATTAAAAAGATTTGGATTAGTTTGTTTTAGAAAGGTTAGGGAGAGCCTGTTGGAGTACATGAATTGTACCCTACATTATATCCAAGAAAGAGGGGGGCTTTTCCATAGATTTCAGTATTCCTGTGAAATTGCTTCTTTAAAAATGTCTTTCCATTTTCAGACTATTTCTTTTAATAAGGGTAAATGTACTAATGTGGTAAGAGACATTACAGTGAGAGGAAGTGTTTGGACAATTGTCTAAAGAAAGATTTATTGGTCCATAACCTTGAATTAATTAGAGACTTTTTTCTAACACAAAATACTTAACTTCTTGAAATTTTAATTGAACACCAATTTTGTTTTCCATTTGTTGCTGTACTGTGATACTCCCAGTCACATAGTTTTCAGTTTGTTCATTTTTTTGTGCAGGATTATCTGTTTGCTTCCAGTAAAATTCCAAGTATTGTACTCTATTGTCTTCTGAAGTTTGAACTTACACATTTTTGGGGTAGTTGCATGTTGATTTTTAATGTCCTGATGCTTTGGCCTAATTTCCTTGAATTCCCTTGAATTACTACTTTTACAGGTGTTTTGGCCTAATTCCCATGACTTGATTCCCTTGAATTTTCCAGTGATCCTTCTGTCATTGTTGGTTCCACTGCCTGGTCGAGTTTTCTCTCCTTGTTAGAGAGAGAAGCAGTCCCATGCACAGAATCTCAGTGGGGATCTGCCCAAGCAGAAATTAGTGTGTTTTTGGAAGGTGCTCCCATTAAGGTGGTTTTAAAATGTATGTACAGGTCAGGTTTGTACTTTGAAATCGACTACTTTGTGAGAAAGCAGGCTGCAACTGACTCTGTCTGTGAAACACACATGAAAGTGTTCCAAATTGCTGATGCTTTCGGGGGAAAATACAGGAAATTACTGCAGTTCCTCAGCGTGCCTGTGTGTCTGGATTTCAGGAATTTGGGAATCAATAGCCCTGGGTACATTTCTAGAAATCATCTCTGGTGTTCAGTGTGAGATCTCAGCATGAATTTTAAATAGCTGGACATACATTTTGGGACAAAACCCCTGGATTAACATGAGATCTGCAGCTGCCTGCGTCAGTAGCCCAGGAAATGCCTGGCTCAGGTAACAGGTGCTGCTGAGGAACAGGAATTTTGCATGTATTTATTTGTACATATATAATGTTGGGGGCTTTTTAAAAAAAGGTCAGCTTGTCTACAGGAGTCAAATACCTATTGTCTTTCAAAGAGGATTAATAGCTGGGTCTTTTATTGGAATATTTAGTGATGACAATTGGAATTTTATCCCTTTGACTCTGAGAAACCCCTCTGAGCTTTCTTACGGTGTTTCCTTATGAAGCCTGATCTCCTTGAAGGTACTGCAGTGCCAGTAATACTTTAGGGTGAAAATGTAAGAATATTGATTTATAAATCCCTTGTTTTAGTTGGAGAAGTAATTAGTTGTGCTGTACATCAGATGCAGAAAGGTAAAGGTCTTACTTGGGATTGATGAGGGGAAAAAAGGAAATTTAATGACTATTTAGTTTACTATTTTCCTTGTGTAGCTGCATCAAATTATGGCAATATTCTTTTTGAAGTGCTGTGTAATTGTAAAGGACAAAGATCAAAGCAATTACTCCTTAAAAGCAGAACCAAATTAAATGTGCATGGAGAGATATTTTGAAGACTGTATTCTGAACATTGCACCTTAAACACAACCTTGAAAACCGCTGGTTTACGACATTTTTGTGTAGTGACTTGCTGTTCTTAAACCTCTTAACCCAAAATAATGGGAGTTCTTATATAATCACCGCTTTTTGTGAGGCCGCCACTATCGTTTTGAAGTTACTTTCATTGTATGGTATCACAGCATTTTGCAGAGAAAATGAAGACTAGAGGTAAAAAACCGAAAGAATCCCAATTGTTTTTCACCTTTCCAAACTCCCCGCGTAGGTTCAAAGTCCTTCGTGGCACGGGCTGTGCGTGGCCGCCGCTGGTGCCGGCGGGGACGTCACTCAGCCCCGTGCCACTGCCACTGCGTCCCTGCAGTGTCTGGGGCTCTGGGCCTGGGGCCCTCTGGCAGCTGCAGCAGGGGAGCTGCCCGCTTTTCCTCTGGGAGCTGTGGCACGAGGAGCCACAGCCCTGAACATCAGCCAGGGGAAGCTCCAGCCTGCGGTGCTTCCTGTGCCGGGAGCCATGAAGGACACCTGGAAGGTCTTGCTTGTAACCCGGGTGTCTTGGGAAGGGAGGGATTTAGCATCAGAGACTCGGGTCGGGCTGACCGTTCTTGGCTGAAAAGAACATCGGGGTGGCTGGGAAATGTCATGGATTAAGACTTCAAAGATAACACAAGTGCATCTCTGCTCCACAAGTGGAACCCCAGGAAGCTTCCGGCAGGCGGAAAGAGCCTCTCTCACACCATACTTTGGACAAATTTAGCTGTATTGGATGAAATCGAAGTAACTGTTCCCATTTTCTTGTACAGAGGCAGCCTGAGAAACACTCCTGAGTGAGTACCTTTTGCAGTGACTCATCATTTCCTGAGTAGTGAATAAAAGCATGTGCTTATTTCCATGTTCCCTCTGAGGGGGAAAAAATAACTTTTATTTATTCAGCATAACAACAGCAAGAGAACAAATCTTTTTCCTTTGAAGGTCACTTGTAACAGTAATACAAACAATAATATTAACACTTCACACTACTTTGCATCACAAATAATCACAAAATACTGGTAACACTATGGAAAAACTTCCCCTTTCAAGACACTTGCCACTTCCCTCTATTGTGTGAGCATTCATAGAAAAATTATGGTTTAATTTAAGGGAGCCATAGTCCTATACACATAATTAATTTTAAAATCAAAACAGCATAAATTGGGCTTTTTACCCTCAGCAAAGATACCAGTTAGAACACCTGGTGATAGTCAATTTCTTCTAAAAAAGAATTTGTATTTTTTTAAAGATCTGTTTTCCCCCTCACGTATTTAACTTCATTAGGAGATGAAGAGATGAGAATTTGCCATTTCCTTTTATAATATCATGAAAACGTTTGGGCAGTGTATTGTGTGTAGGGACCAATTTGTACTCAGTTCATACTGACGTATGTTGTTCCCCAGAATTCCTGTATCGTAAAAATACATCCACCTAATCTTTGTTTGTACCTGGTGTGCACAGGGGCTGATCCACGTAAATCTCCTGAAGGAAAAGGCTGAAGCTGAATGGAAACAAATACTCCCAAAAAGTTATTTACAGAGAGTATATGTTTATAATCCCCTTTAAATGGTTTAATGTTTAGAATCCCCATTAAATTGTTTTATGGTGATGATCCCCATTAAATATTCATATGCTTGTGATCCCCTTCAAATTGTTTTATGTCTCCGATCCTCTATAAATTGGTTTATGTTTAAGATCCCCTTTGCACTGTTTTATGCTTAAGATCCCCGTTAAATGTCTCCTACTAAGTGCAAAGCTAAATAACATTACAGGCTTCTGTTAGGCAATGTCAGATTTGGTGAACTCTGAAGCTGCAACTAGACAGGCCATACCCACTGAGTATTTTCAGGAAAAAAATACCTAATTTCAGTATACTGAAATTCACATTACACAGACACAGTTTCAATACAACTAATTTCTGTAAATTACAACAAAACAGAACACGTTCACTTTTTCTCAGTATTTAGAAGATGAGCTCTAAAATGCCAAAAGCGATACCAGAAATCCAGCATGTACGGCGTGCACACAAAGAAAAGGGAGATACTTGGAATCACGAAACACAAAAGGGAAGGAAAGATTTTTAGACAGAGATACTTAAAAATACGCAGTAGCTTGGAGGCTTTAGAGGACTGCTTTCCGCTTGTGGGAAATTCAGTCCTCTGTTTCAAATGAGGCAAAATGTGGGTTTCCATCTCCCAGGTGAGTTTCATAGTTAGACTCACAGAATCACAGAATGGTTTGGGTTGGAAACCATCTCAAATAAAAGCCTATCTCATTCCAACCCCCCTGCCATGGGCAAGGACGTCTTCCACTAGACCAGGCTGCTGCAAGCCCTGTCCAGCCTGACCTGGGACTGTCCCAGGGATGCAGCAGGCACAGTTTCTCTGGGAAAACTGTGCCAGTGCCTCAACTTCTCTTAAGCTGTTGGGTTGTCTTCTCTAGGTCTGTGAGCAGGAGGACAGAGCTCTTCCCTGCTCCTAAGTGTGTGTGTGTGTGTGTGTGTGTGTGTGTGTGTGTGTGAGAGTGTGAAGTGCCCCTGCTCATGAGGACAACATCTGGGTGTGCCCCAGTGTCTGTACCCTGGTGAAAAGGGCTGTGACTGGGGGCAGATTGCTCCAGCCTGACATGGGGATCTCTTCTTGGGGGACTCCACAACTGCAGAAAGTGACAGAGCCTGGTTCGGACCCAGGACCCAGGCTCTGCCTCCCGCACCGTCCGTGTTGTGGAGGGAGCAGATTCCAGCAGCTGTCGCTGGGGCAGCCCGAGGTGGCTGCAATGCCTGGTGGGCAGCGCGAGCAGGGTTGGTTCGTGGCGCACCCAGGGCTCCTCACTAGCCCTGCTGGGCTCCCGACAGCGCTGCCCGGCGTCGTGTGCTGGGCTGGAGAGCCCCCGTGCTGTGCACCACTGGCTCCCACTGCCAGCCAGGTGCCTGAGGCAAGCTCCCAGTCCTTAGCTGGAATTCCGTGGGGAGCACAGCTCTGCAACGTGCGTGTCATCAACTCTGTAGTGTCTGCTTGCTTGCAGTGAAGCTGCTGAGGCCAGGGACACTGCCTGTGTGCACCTGCTGCTACCCACCCCACTGCACGCCGATATCTCGGGGTTTTCTGGATATATACAACCTGGACAGACTCAGTCTGGTGTCCAGCATCACAATCCAATGTTTCAGGTTCCCCAATTCCATGTGCACCACCTCTCTGGGTGCAGAAAGGGTTATGTGTTTGGGGAAATCTGGGAAGGGTAGTATTTACAACCTACAATGAGAACTGCAAAGCTTAAGGGCCATTGTGGGTTCAGTCTGTCACAGGGAAGTTGAAAACTTTACAAAAGCAGCAAAATAAACATTCCTTAGGTTTCAGAAGGCAGCCTCATTAGGTAAGTATGTATTTTCATTTAGTCTCTGAGATATTCCACTCATCCTGAGGCAGACTTGACTTTACATTACAGACCTACTCTATTTTGTGATACATACCATTACAGTCAAGGACTGCAGTGACTATTTACATATGATAAAGATCCCCTTTGCTCTCCTGTTAAAGATTCAGTAATTGCTGAATCTGCTCAGACTGTAATCTGCTCATACGGCCTCCTCCGCAGCAGATTCGTATCTTTGGTCCCCCTAGGGAAAGCAGACCCTGGTGGTACTAAGTGAGTTTGTCCATAAGAAATCATTCCAGAAACTGTGTTTATGACAGTGAGCTCTGGACCTGGGGGGCGAGGGTTCACATTCAGTGGTGGCAGAAAACCTGGCCTTGTCTGATCCAGCACTAAGGCTCCTGAACCCTGTTCCTCTAGAGAAGCCTGGTTTCTGCCTCTCGGAGAAACAGGAGACATCTTCTCCAGAACTCTTCTCGGACTTGGTAACAAAGTCTGGTATGTGGAAAGAATCTCTTTCTTTCCTTTTGGTGACTTACTGTCTTTTGTATCAGCAGCAGGAATTAGACTGTTAGTTAGCTGGGAACTGGAGATGTTGTAATTTGATTCTCCACTTCCTTTCTTGATAATACTGCCGAGGTTTGAAAGTAAGCTGATTTGTCCCAAACTGGCATCCATGCCCATGGGAATCTCACTGGGGTTATGCTTCTCTTCAGCAAAAGAAGTCTGATAGTTTACTGCATCACGTAATGCTTTCCTTGACATGGTTTGATCAGAGGTTTTCAGTACATGAGCAGTGTCTTTCCTGTCTCTACTGTCGTGACTGGTGGTGACGCCCTTGGATAAGTCAAAGCCACTGACTTTACAGGAGAGCTCTTCTATGGGACTGATGCCCTGAAGTTCTTGTGAGGAAGCGATTTTCCTCTGCTGAAACACTGCTGGACAGCACTTCAGCCATGGATCACACTGCAGCACCTGTGTCAGCTTGAACCGTGCTGGTGTTGAGCTGGATTTGGTCATTAGTGGCACTGTTTCAGGTAAGTTGTCCACCTGGTGTCCACCATACAGCTCTTTAAAGCTGAATGGGTCTTCTGGACCCTCGTTTGATTCTATTTCTGATGGGGAGGTGCAATCAGCTGGGGAAGTGCATTCCTCAAGGTCTGGAGGAGGCACGTTCAGGTACTGCTTTGTCTTCTGCCTCCCTGACGCGGACTTGTCTGTGGTGATGATGATCACTTCTTTCCCTCGTGCCTTGCAGGCCTTAAGCAGAATTTCCAGGGTGTCCTTGTCTGCAGCGTTTATTGCGTACACCAGAGCAGAGCAGTTGGAGTGGTCTGGCAGGCTCGGGTCAGCTCCGCTCATCAGCAGCAGAGACACCACTTCGGGGCCTGCTTTTTCCATGCAGGCATGCATCAAGGCTGTCTTCCCAGATTTGTCCTGTATGTTCGGGTCAGCCTTGTTGTCCAGCAGGTACTTCACCATCCTCGCCTTGCTGGCGCTCTGTAGGTCCACGTGTTTGGTCATGCAAGCAATCATGAGAGGGGTCTCGCCCCTGCTGTTGCTCTCGTTGACGTAGGCCCCGCCGTCGATCAGCAGCCTGGTGAGGCGCAGGCGCCTCTGGTACACGGCTTTGATCAGGGAGTAGCCCTCGGGCGGCACGTCCACTGCATCCATCGTCCTGCTCTGCTCACCTGCACCTTCCTGGGGGCTGGCAACCACACCCGGCTGCCGCACAAACCGAAGGGGTCCCCCGGAGAAATAGAAGGAAACATCAAAAAAAGAGAGGATTTAACTGTGCTAATTGCTCCTGTGAACACCATCATGTTTTGTGAAAAAAAGTATGAAGGGAAGAAAAGAAGAAAGGTTTTCCCACCCTTTAGACTTACAAGAAATGCATTAAAAACTTAGGAAAAAAAAAAACCTTCAATATAACATTTATAGAAGATTAAAGCATGACTGTCACCTTCTTACTTTTTGACTGTCCTTTACACGGTCCTCTGCCTGAGCAGACAGTATCAGCTCTACAACAAAAGAAAGATTTGACAGCATCAGAGACAATCAGGAGGTTTCACACAAAAAATTAAAAGCCTAGTGTGGCATAAATAACAAAAAGTCTTATATTAATGTATACCTGCAGACATGCAACTAAACCTTTTATGTCATGTATGTGCTTGCTTACCAGTGTGTAGGGAAAACCTTTAGAGAAAAAACCCCAGTATTTAATAATTGGCAGAGCAATATAATTTCAATACGAGATTAAATATGGATTAAATTATTACATTCCTTTATTTACAGCATATTTCTAGAGAAATAAAAAAGTTTAACTAGTTTAACTGTAAAGGAAATGAATTAATCGTTTTTATTCATCATTGAAAACACTAGTAATGTTCTGGTGATTAACTGAGAAGCAGTAATTTCATTCTGTTTTACTTTGAATGCCAAAATCAAAGGTTGATCTCAATATAGTTTGTTTGGAAAGTCCAGCAACCAAAAAAAGAGAATCAGATTTCCTCCCTGGNTCTTGATAAAACATTTTTAAAAAGTAATTGCTTCGAAATTACTTTAAGGATTCACTCCATTATACTGAAAGTACAGGATTCAGTCCTGTCTATCTCAGTTTTCACTGAAGTGCAAATCATTATTATAATTTTTATGCATACTTTTGACTAGTAACATATTCAAGATTATTGTAAAGTCTTTTATAAAAGTTGATCAATTTGTGCATTTGGGTTTCCAGAAGGAAACTGCAGAGAAATATCTGGTAGATAAAACCCATGCTGGAATTTTGATTGTCTTCTCCCTTGGTTTTGACCTACCTGGAAGTTATTGGTCATTTTACATTTCTTTCCTATTTATCTAAAGCTCTTCTGATACTTAACTGCTCACTTTACTCAAGCGATGGGATATAGCTCTTAATACACAAGCATTTGCATCTATAGAAACACCTTTTGTGGCCAAAAGAACATTAAATATTGAACAGGATAGAAAGAGAAAAATGCTACCTGAAGTCGTGCAGCAGGTTCAGGGATAAAGGTGAAGCTGTTTTTCTGGTATCTCATCTAACCCCTCGTGTTGCTTACATTTGCTGTGTCTGTCGACATCACCAGGACTGTTGATCTGACGGGGGTGGAAGGCTGACCTAAGACAAAAGGTGAAGTTTGAAAGTTAGGAGTAAATGGTGTTGGCAGGTATGAACCTGCCTGGAGAAAGCCTGAGATGTTTCTGTGCAGAGAAAAGTGAAGAAAAGATACATGAAATGGGGAACAAACCTCACAAGTACTCCAGAATCAGATACTGTACAATCAAAAGAAAGTGTTACAGAGTCACAACTGGAACAATATCATGCACAACCCTGTCCCGAGTGCTGGAGGATGGCTCAACTTCATCTGGAGAATCTGTTAATCATATCACACCTGGGCTGGGCACAGCCTGCTCCAAACACCCCACAGCTGGCTATTTGGAAGTGAAAGACCACAGGTCAAGCAGATTCCCTACAATAGTAATTTGTTGGATAATTAATTGCAGATCAGTGCTGAACATATTGAGATGATAAAATATTCCTAAATGTAATTAACTGCTATGTCACAAGTAGTCCATGAGTTCCTAAGGTATCGGGACTGACACAGTTGCCTCTCACCTGTGAAGCTAAAAGCAGTTTGAGGAATGAGGAACTATGCAACTCGGTGTGAGACACTGAATCATGGACTAGTCTGTCAAACCACCCACAAATTCCTCTTATTCTTCTACAAACAATATTCCTGCATGGCTTTTTCTGTCTAGAAAGTGCTTCGTTTTATTTTCAAAAAGTAATATTGTCCGGGAAAGTACTCTGAGACAATGTAGCACCAGGCACCTTATAGTATGAAAACCTGGTTTTCAATCTAATAGTCAAAGCAATCACAACACTGAGGGGAAAGAGCCCATTGATGTTATAACATATAAACACAGGCAACAGTGTCATGAATACGTGATATGAATTAAGGAGTTCCTGCAAAGTATTCCTCACCTTTTAATGTGAGAGCCAGATTTTCTGCCCTCGGTGCCTCAGCACCCTCAGAGTTAAAAAGGCTCTCACAGTTGTGTTTACAGACTCTACAATCATTCCAGTAAAATTGTCATTTAGTCTCATCTCGGAAAAAAGACATGCTTTCACACTGAAAGAGCATAAGCATTTAAGTATTTTTATGAATCTTCATATACACATTAAACCTGGCAAATTCAGTCAGGGTAGTAAAAACTTGTTTTCCTAGTTGAAATTTACCACATAAGAGTTACTTTTGATCTTAAAAAATCACCGTTCCGACGCTGCCAAAACTACTCCACCACCACCCCAAAGTTTCCACCTCAACTTGCAACCTGACGGCTCTAAAGGGCTCCCTGAGAGGAGCTGGGAAAAAGCAAGGACTGGAACTTCTCGGCAGAGAGGTGACAGCACACACAGCAATACTATAAAGACCAGGAATACTAAATAAAGACTGTGAAATTAGTTTAAATACTTTACCCGGCCGCTGCCAGCGGCGAGGCGGCAGCGCCGTTCCCTGCGCGCGTCTGCTCTCCCGCGTCGGGCGGACGGG
>VZRQ01007529.1:44123-58351 GCA_013397975.1 Machaerirhynchus nigripectus | reverse complement strand
GTGAGCGAGCGAGCGAGCGAGCGACAGAGTGAGCGTTCGCCGCTGCGGGACCCTCGCAGGGAGGGAGCCACCGCCGCCCGCCTTTGTGCTGCCGCCGGGAGGGAGGGCCCACCGCCCTCTCCTGCTTGTGCGGAGCCGCCCGGGGAGGAACCTGCGGCCGCGCCGGCACGGAGAGACCGGGCTGAGGCTCAGCCCGCCCCGGCGGGAGGAGTGGAGCGGGCGCTGTCAGCCCGGCCACCGGGGCCGGGGATCAGCCACCGGCTCCCCCCGCGCGGTGCCGGTCACTCTCCCCTGCGGGGCGCCTTCTCTCGGGTGTCACCGCTGACCTGCCCCGGTGCTCTGGCCGTGGTCTGGCTCCCCGGTTTCGGGCTCCCACCGCCACAGACGCAGGGGACCCCCGGCTACCGCAAGGGTCGCTGCCGGTGTCCCATCCAGGGGTGCCCTCGGCCGGGAATGGGCTTTGCAACCCCGGACTTTACATGTCCCTCATGCCACCATTCCCCGTCCCGTCCCGTCCCAAATCGCTGCTGTATAAACGGGAAGGTCCCTCCGAGCCCCGCAGGCTGTTGTCTTTTGCCCCCCCACATGCACGGGGGCATTTCTTGCCTCCCTTTTCCTCCGCCCATTCCCTCTCCCCTGCACCCCCACATGCACGGGGGCATTTCTTGCCTCCCTTTTCCTCGGCCCATTCCCTCTCCCCTGATCCCCCGGACCATGGCAAGCATCGCCATCTCCCCCCTGGAGCATGGGGAGGGACAGCCAGCTCCAGCCCCTCCTGGTGAGCACCCCGCAGCAATGCCCCCCCAGTCCTTGCTGCCCGAAGCAGCTGGAAGGCGTCTGCTTGGAGAACCAGTCCTGCCCTCACTACACATCTGGGGTGTGGAGTACACACACACCACCTCCAGCCCCCCCGAATGAGAAAGTGGCCCTGTAATGTGTTCCCTGTGGGAGTCCCAGCCCCAGCAGTAGCCCCCTCCCCAAGTGGGCTCCTTAGGGGAACTGGGGTTTAATGCCGAGGGGTGTCTGCCCTCCCTAGGTACAGCCTGTACGCCCGCACACGCCTGGGCTACCTCTTCTACCAGCGGCAGGTGAAGAAGGCCCGGGAGCGGTACCCGCACGGCCACTCCGTGCCCCAGCCCTACTGCTTCCCTGGTGAGTCCTGGCGAGCCCCTCCCACGCCATGGCCCTGCAGTGTCCCCCAGCACTGGCACTTTGGGGCGGGGAGGGGTTGCCATCACCGAAGTGCCCGAAGCATGTTTAACTAAGAATTTGATGTAAGATGTGGGGAGTTTGGCCTGGACTCCCCCTTTTCCAGATGGGGGGGTCATGCCCTGGTTCTGTCTGTTCCCCCCCAGGGGTGAAAATCCTGCCCATTCCCGTGCTCTCCAACAACTACAGCTACCTGGTCATTGACACTGGCTCTGGCCAAGCGGCCGTCATCGACCCCTCTGACCCGCTGGCTGTACAGGTGAGACCCCCTCCCAGCCACTCTGATCTAGTGTTTGGGTGTCTCCAGGTGAGGGGTTGGCAATGTCTCTGTATTTTGGGGTTGGGGGGAATCTAATCTGTCCCTACTCTGCAGCCTCTAAGTGCCCAAGGCAAAATTGGAGCATGACAGGGCTGATCCAGCGCCTGGGGAGCTGGCAGTGGACAGGGTTCAGGGGGAAACTGGTACTTGGGTTCTCAGTCCCCCCCTAATCTCTGTCCATATTTCCTCCCCATTCCCAGGCTGTCATTGAACAAGAGGGAGTGATGCTGGAGGCCATATTCTGCACACACAAACACTGGTAAGGGGCAAGAGGTGGCCCCGGGGGGGTTGGTAGCTGCTTTGAAGGTCGCCCCAGCTGACGTGACCCCCAGCCGTGCCCCTTTTATGGGGTTATGGGGGGGCACATTTAGGGTCTCTGACCTCCCTGTCTGCAGGGACCACAGCGGAGGGAACGAGGCACTCTGCCAGAAGCACAACTCCTGCAGGGTGTACGGCAGTGCTCTCGATGCCATCCCACAGCTCACCAAGTAAGTCCTGCACCCCCCCTAGCACCCCTGTAAATTTGGGGGGGATTCATTCCCAACCACCATTTTCTGCGGCACTCACCCACCAGTCCATCCCCCCAGTACCATGTTGGGCAGAGGCCTGGCACACTCCTGACACCAGTGTGCGGGGAAGGGTTGCCAGGGGAGGTGGATATTTTAGGTGCTGGGGTTGAGGGGAGCACCCTGACGGTGCCCCCTGTTCCCGGCACAGCCCACTTGCAGACAGGGAGACGGTGAGTGTGGGCTGCCTGACCTTCGAGGCGCTTGCCACACCCGGCCACACTGTGGGCCATATGGTGTATGTGCTGGATGGGGCGCCCTTCGGCAGTGCCCCCTGCCTCTTCTCCGGGGACCTCCTCTTCCTTGCTGGCTGTGGTGAGTGCACCCAACCCCAGACAGGGGTTGGGGTGTTGGGGGGTTATCATACCCTGGGATGGGCTATGGGGTGCCCCCCCATGACAGGCAGTTGTGTGGGGGTCCAGGCAGGCCATTTGAGGGCTCCCCTGAGACCATGCTCGCCTCCCTGGACGTGGCCGTGGGCTTGGGTGAGGACACGCTGCTGTGGCCAGGTGAGTGTCCCCAACAGCAGGACCGAGCTGCTGGTGTCCCCCTAGTCCCCACTGCCAAGGTGGAGAGCTGGTGGGGGAGATGCTCAGGGCTGAGTATGGGGATCCACAGGCCACGAGTACGCGCTGGAGTGCCTGACCTTCGCCAGCCTCCTGGAGCTGGACAATTCCGCGCTGGAGCAGAAGCTGCAGTGGGCAGTGCAGCAACGCCAGGAGAAGAGGAGCACGGTGAGGCGTGGGGGTCCCCTGGCTGCAGCACCCACCACCCCAACCCCTCACAGGGTTCCCTTGGCAGGGATGCTGCACCCCAACACCCTCTTGCATGGTGGGTGCTATAGGGGCAGGGGGTGGTGGGGGCATTCCCAGCTCCCTGCTGGGGTGCTGCCTCCGGCAGGGGAGCTGAGCGGCTGCCCCCACAGTGCCCCTCCACACTGGGGGAAGAGCAGACCTACAACCCCTTCCTGCGGACCCACCGGCCAGAGCTTCAGGAGGCACTGGGACTGTGGCAGGGTGCGGGGGAGGACCCTGATGCCTTCCGTGCCCGTGTCCTCAAGGAGGTGCGGAGGCGCAAGGACCTCTACCAAGCCACCTAGATCCCCCCCCTCGACTCCCCGGTTCCCCCCTTTCCTCGGGGCCGGGTGATGGTTGGGGACAGGGGGCCCAAGACTGTGTGGTTTGTTTTACTGTGAATCTCCCTCCTGGGGTGCAGGGTTGAGGGAGGGGGAAGAGTGGACCCCCCCGTAAGTGGGCACCCCTTAAGTGATTCCTACCTTTGCTCCCTCAGACTTGGGGGTCACCAGCTGTCACATAGAAGCACCTCAATCCCCTCTCGGGGGGTCTCTAACCCCCCGCCTCATTGCTGGGGCTATAGGAATGGCACCAAGGGCTTCTCGTACACATCCCCCCTCGTTTTTCTGGGAGTCTCCAATTTCCCCTCCATCATCACCACTCAGCCCCCTCCCCTTAAGCCCCCAGTGTCGTGCATCTCCTTTGTGGGGGCTGGGATGGAGCCAGCAAGGGGAGGCGGGCAGCAGTACTACCTCCAGGCAAGGGGCTCCTCTGCAGCACCCCACCCTTGACACCAGAGCCCCCCCTGTACGTNCCCCCTGTACGTACACACACACACACACACACACACGCACACACACACACACGGGAACGGGGCCATAGGGTCACACTGCTGGGGTATGGGGGTGCTGCCTCACTGGGGATCGGAGCCACAGTCACCCCCACGCCCCAAATAAAAGACTGGATCGATTTTATACCTGTTTGTCCCTTTTTTCTCCTCGTCCTGGGGACCCCCGGCGCTAAGCCCCGCGGCGGGGGTGCGGCCNGTCACTGCCCGCCCCGGGGTCACGCGTGGGTGGGGGGTACCGCTGTTCGGGGGAGCCACGCCGCCCCCTCACCTGAGGGTCCGGCAGCAGGAGACCCCAGGCGAGGCATGGAGCCGCCTCCCGAGAGCCCACGGGAGACCCCGACCATGGCGGACACTGCTGCCCAGTTCCTCAGCCTCATCGGTGCGTGCCCGCTCCGGCCTCCCCCTTGTGCCGCCACACCGTGCTCGGTGCAAGGCGGGGGGGCACCGGGTCCGGCGGAGGGGGCGTAGATAGTGGGGGATTGAGCGGGATAAATGGTGAGGGGCTCGGCCCAGCCTGCATGGGGGGAATGGAGCCAGGGAGGGGCACTGGGCAGGGGGACAGTCACTCCAGGAGGGACTGACCATCTCTTCGGGGTCACCGTCCCTCTGTGTTGGGGTCATCATCCCTCTGTGTAGGAGTGACCGTCCCTCTGGGCAGGGGTGACCATCCCTCTGTGCAGGGCTGAAGGAGCTGGAGTGGTGCCTGTTTGCTGAGACGCTGGCAGTGGTGGCCGTGGGGGCCCCGCCGAGGGACAAGGCACAGGGCCAGTGGTGGATGGCAGCCCAGTGGGCACCCTACCAGGGGGAAGGTGAGCCGGTGCAGAGCTGCATCCTGGTGCAAACCAGGTTCCGAGGCAAGCAGGATGGTGTGCCTGTCTCCAGCACCCTCAAAGGTGAGCCAGGGGTGGCTTGGGGGGTTCCCTCCTCCCCAGGACTGGAACATCCCCGTCCACCGGCCCCCAGGGCTGGGAATGGGGACAGTGCCAACAGGATTGGTTGAGCACGGCTTTGTTCTGCCAGCCTATGTGACCTGGCAGCTGGAGACCTTGGAGCAGGAGGAGCAGGAGTGCCTGGAGGTGACTGATGTGGTGGTGTCATGTCCCCTTCCCTCTGTCCTACCCGCTGTCCTGGGGTGTGCCCTGCAGTGGTGCCCTCCTGGGGGCTGTGCCCCCTGCCAGGCCACTGTGGGTAATCTGGTGTCCCTTGTAGTGCTTAGACTCCAGCTCTGCCCCACTGGCCTGGTCCCCATCCGCTGCTCTGGGTGGCAGCTGGGGCAGGGAGTTTCCCACAATGCATCTGGTATGGTGCCCCAATTGATAGCGGTGCTGGGGAGTGCCACCTCAGAGAAGGGGTGCCCTGGCTCTACCCTCCATCCCGTGCCTCCCACCCCTCCCGCAGCTCAGACCACATCCCACAGAGAAGAGGACCCATATTGTGAGCCACCAGCATGGGATGACTGTCACGAAAACCCTGCAGGAGGGAGAGGTGAGGATGAGGGCAAGGTCACGTCCTGGGAGGGGACAGCACAGCTGGCCTATCTCACCAGGGGTGCCCCAGGCTCTGTCCCTGGGGATGCTGGAGCTGTGGCTGTCCCAGGAGGTAGCCAGGTCTCTCTGCAGGCAGAGCCCCAGTGCCAGAGCTTCTGCTACAGCCGGGCCAAGCTGCAGGGGCTGCTGCTGGAGGGTGCCAGCCTCCTGCTGCTGCGGGTGCTGGCACGCCGGCAGACAATGCCCCCCGACCTTGTCTTCCCAGCCATTGACACCGAGGGCGACCTCTGCACCTCCAGCTATGTGAGCCACCAGTCAGGAGGGCCTGTGGGATGGGGGGGGCTGGGTCAGGTTGGGGATACCAGGGTGGGATGTGGGAAGTGGGAATGGGTGGAATGTGGTTGGCAGCATGGGAGGGACACATGGGGATGACACCTGGGGGCAGGGGTGACTCTGAGACAAGGCTGACCCCTGGCTGTACCGCCCCCAGTCTGCCCTGGGCATCCAGCGGCAGGCAGTGGGCTCGGCAGAGACTGAGGTGTTTGTGATCGAGCGAGCCGTGCACAGCAGCAACGGCGGCTCCACTGTCTGGCACAGCAGCTTCCTCCCCAACGGGTAAGGGCAGGGGTCCGGTCAGAGGCAGCCCAGCTCTGCCAATCTGCTGGGACCCAGGATGGGGAGCTCAAGGGCTCCTCCCCTCTCAGGCGTTTGGCTCAGCTGATGCAGATTGGCTCCCCAGTGCTGATGGTTCTACAGGATGAGTCCATCCTCAGCAAGTCAGGTACTGAGCAGGGGAGGCTCCTGCACCCCGGCACAGGCAGCCCCTGCCCGCTGTCTGGAAGCCAAGGGGGAACAAACACCCTGCCCTGCCTTTCTGCTGCCAGGAAGGTTCGAGCCCCAGCTCCCCTTCCCCAAAGAGCCCCTGGAGTGGGAGGAGGACATCCAGCTCTACTCCTGGTTCCAGGACAGGAAGGTAAGATGGGTGGACATGGGGACAAAGGTACATGGGGCTGTGTCAGTCTCCAGCAGGGTCTCCCCTGGGGTGCCCAGGAGGCACGTTGAGGGGGCAGGCTGGCCAGCATCCTTCCTCACGCTTTCTTAAATGTGCCACGCTCCTGTCCCCCTCACCCTGGCTCAGTGCCCGGGGGGAAATGTGTGTCCATGCCCACCTCACCCACCCTGTCCACCCTACTGCAGGACGAGCTGCAACTATCCCATGCCGCCTACCTCCAGCAGCACCCCGAGGTCCGGGCACTGCTGTCTGACTTCCTCCAGGCGTTGCTCTTCCAGCAGCCCCACGACCCCATCTCCTTTGCTGCGGAATTCTTTGCCCACCAGCGGCCCATCGGGAGCCCCTTCTCTTCCACTGGGGCTGGCAGCCCTCTCCCCAACTCCCTGCCTGGCCACTCTCCAGCTAACAGCAAATAAAGCTGCCAGCGCTGCCTGTCCGGTCTCGTTTGCTTTGTGGAAACTGAGGCTCGGGGAGGGCGGGTGCAGCTGAGCTGCATGCTAAAGCCCCACCATGCCTTCTGGGTGGGACCCTGCCCCCTCCTAGCTGTTCTAGCCCTTGCTTAGGGGGTGGGGGGTGCCTGGGGCGTACCGTGGAGCAGGGCCAAGCTCACATCCCTGTGCTTGCCACCACCCCACATGTTCCTGGGGGACACCCCACCTCTCTGTGGGACACAGCCTGGCTGGCAGAAGGGTCTGGAGGGACAGCCAGTACTAACCAGGCACCCATGGGAGCACCTGAGCTGCTCCTCCTTCCACCTCCACAGCCATGAGGGTCCTGGGGATGGGGTGCCCCACTTTTGTTGGCACAGCTTGACACTGCAGCAACACTGGCACCCCATCTTTGGCGGGAAGGTCCCTGCACCCGAGGGTGATGTGAGCACCCTGTGCCGCAGAGCCTGCCTGGCTGGGTGCTTCCCCCAGCAGCTAAGGGTGCACTTTGATCTCCTTATGCAACACGTGCCTGCTTCCTCCTCACTCCCACTTCTATGGCATTTCCCCTACTCCCATGAGGCCAGCCCTCCCTTCCCACTCTGTGGGACACTGTCCCCTGTCCCCCCAGTCACCCAAGCAGAGCCCTTGGCATGTGACGGGGAGTGACATGCAGACATGCTCCCACGGCCCGGTGAGGGTGCCTCGTGTTTGCACGTGTGTGAGGCAAAGGGGAGGGAAGGGGCCTCCTGGCATAGGGGGGGAACTGAGACTGTGTGTGTTCATAGGGGTAGGGAAGGAGCACTTCCTTCTCCTATCCTCCTTCTCTCCTCCTGAAGGCGGAGTGGGGGGTGGCAACTGCGGGGGTGTCCTTTAAAAGCTGGGAGGCAGGCACTGCATTCAGTGCTGAAATCAGGGAGCCTCAGCAGCCTGGCTGGATCGGGTCCACCTATGGCATCACTGGAACCAGGTGAGCCTCACAACACTTGGGTCCCCTTGTGCCTCCTTTCCTCCCCTAGACCCCTGTCCCTCCACTCTGGGACCCCTGGCTGTGCTCCATCTTTCAGTGGGCACCCTCCTCCCCAGCCTGTCCTGGATTCCCCACCTGCCCCATCCTCTGTTCCCCCAAGCCTGGGAATGCGATTCAACCAATTCCCGGGATGTAGGTGGGCTGGAGAGGGGGTATTAGGACCAGTACCAGCCCCTTGTCCTCACTCTATGCCCACCCAGCAGCAGGAGCTGGAGCAGGGTCCCCTCCTATCCCTGCTGCCCAAAAATACATTTGGCTCTTCGACTGGTGAAGATGGGGCTGAGACCAGGGGTTTTAAGGACACCTGGCATCTGACCCCTTCGGGTAGCCGTTGACAGATCCCATATAGCCATCCTCATGGCCCCCCTGGAAAACTGGTGCTTGTCCCTCATGGGGCTCATCAGGCAGGGTCAGGTGGGACTGGAGGAAGCTCATACCAGGGCTACCAGCCCACCAGTGTCCTTGTCCTCCTGGCAAGCTGCCACCTCCCCTCCTCTTCCTTGTCCCCCTCAGGCTTCACCAAGTCCCTGAACGGGGGCCAAGAGCAGCGTTACAGCACTGGCAAGAGCCCCATGCCCCCGCAGTGCCCTGGCACTCGGGACCAGACCTACCTGGATGAGCTCATCAGCATCCCCAAGGGCAGTGCGGTAGGTGCTCTAAGGCTGTCTGAGGGTGGGCAGACGGGATTGGGGGGGGCAGTGCTGCAGGGAGCAGGAGGTGGGGAAGCAAAGGGCCACTGCGCTGGGGAATATGTGTCTTGGTCATGCCCTAGGGACATGCCTTCAGCATCCCCAGAGCCAGCTCTGGCAGGTCACAGCCCTAGGCTGAGTGTTTCCACGCTTAAAGTTTTCCAGATGGAGAAGCTGAAACAATGGGGCAAGGTGCTTCCCAGCCGCAAGGATCACCCCACTGCTCACACACCTCCTGGGCCACCCATGGATAAGCCCAGGGGGGCTCCCCAAGGCTGCCTGCACCCCACCAGCCCCCCATCCTTGTCTGGTCTCAGGGCAGTGGAACAGTGAAGGGGAAGGAATAGGGCTCCCTAGTTAGGAGGAGTAGCAAAAGCAGAGGTCAGCAGTGGAATCCCATAGAATGCAACTAATGGTGCCTGACAGCCCTGGACCCCCCTGCAAATCACAGTCCAACGGGTGAGACAGGGGGCTCACTGCCCCTCCAGCACTGCTGCCAACAGAGAGAGGCTGGGGGCAGCAGTTCCCTTTCCAGAACTGTCAGGAAAAAGTCCTCCATGTGCCAAACACATCCATGCCGGCAGCACTGGGCTAAAGGGGACTGGATGTGCAATTAGGAGACACTGGTTTTGAACGGGAGCTCCCGGCTCTGACCCGCTGCCTTGTCCCAGCCTGGGTTCAGCTTTAGGAAACTCTGGGCTTTCACTGGTCCCGGCTTCCTCATGAGCATCGCCTACCTGGACCCGGGCAACGTGGAGTCGGACCTGCAGTGCGGGGCACTGGCGGGATTCAAGGTGAGCCCAGCTCCGGGCTCAGGAAGCCGGCGGAGGTTTCGTAACCTCTCCAGGGCCAACGGCTGCCCGTGGCAGCTGGCTTCCCCAGCCCGGGAGCAGGAAGGGTACAGGGGCCCTCGGCACAGGGACAGGGCACCCAGGGGTGCCAGAGGGGCACCCCTCTGAGCGGGCTGGGCGAGCCCCTGCACCCCCTCTCTTCCCTGCAACCCTGGTTGAACTGCACACCCCCGGGCGGCTGGACCCTTCCCGGTACCCAGTCCCTACTGCCTCCCTCCCTCCTACCCCCCAGCTGCTGTGGGTGCTGCTGTGGGCCACTGTCCTGGGGCTGCTGTGCCAGCGCCTGGCCATCCGTCTGGGCGTGGTGACCGGGAAGGACCTGGGCGAGATTTGCTACTTCTATTACCCCAAGGTGAGCAATCACGGGGAGGCCCCCTGAGTCACAGTCTGGAGGGCACCCTGTTTTTGGGCTGGTGACAGTCCTAGCAGGGACTTGCAGCGCTGGAGAGGACCAGGAAGATGCTGTGAGAGACCTGCCTCCCCCACGGCTCCCCAAAACCCCCCCAAGCCCCGGTGTCCTCCCACCTAGTACCCACACCCCTGCAGTACAGGGGCCCAGGGTGGGAGGTGGTAGGCAGCTACTTCAGTGTCCTGGTCTGACCTGGGGACACATGAGAGCGTCCCACGTGCGAGAGAGCCCAGGCGTCGGGGCAGCAACGCGAAGCTGAGACGCAGGGAAAGCCTGGGCATGTTGGGGCAGGAAGCTTGGTGGGGGGTCGAGGGAAGGGATCACATGAGAGAGGAGGGGAAAGTTAGGGGTCCCATCTAAGTGTCAAGATCCTGATGGGGGACATGAGCAAGGAGATATTGGCTGAACGACAGGTCCCCAAAAGGAGGGTTGCATGCATCCCTCTGCCCCGCCTCTCTCAGCCCCCACATATCTGGAGAGATGGGTCCTATCCTCAGCTCTCACTGGGGCAGGGATGAGGAGGGGGGGACAGGCTCTGATTTAGCATCCATCTTTCATCCTGAGATTGTGTTGTGCAAGAAGCTTAGAGGGGTCTTCTGGGGTCCCCATGCTGCTCTGAGTGGCCTGCTACAGCCTGGAGACAGGGATCTGCACCCAGGATGCTGTGCCAGCTTGCCCAGAGCCGGCCCCACTGTGGGCTCAGGCACCTCATGGTGCCCTGTCCCCTCCAGGTGCCCCGTGTGCTGCTCTGGCTCATGATTGAGATTGCCATCATCGGCTCTGACATGCAGGAGGTGATCGGGACAGCCATTGCTTTCAGCCTGCTCTCAGCTGGCCGGTGAGCCTCGCCACAGGGACCCCCAGCCTCCCCCACGGCCCTACTCCACAGAGAGCCATGTATCTAATCCTGCCCCTGGCCATCCTGCAGCATCCCCCTCTGGGGTGGGGTCCTTATCACCATCGTGGACACCCTCTTCTTCCTCTTCCTCGATAAGTACGGTGAGTGCCAGAATGAGGGCTGGGGATGCTGTCACCCAGGCAGCCCTGGTGCCCATGTGGCACCAGTGTCCCCTGCTCTATTCCATTCCCTCTCTTGACCTCTCTAGGGCTCCGCAAACTGGAGGCTTTCTTTGGCTTCCTCATCACCATCATGGTCCTGACCTTTGGCTACGAGGTGAAGGGGGGAGCTGGGGACAGCCCTCTTCCTGCAATGCTGGCAAGGGACCCCACATGGTGTCCCCACTGGTACCAGCCTGTTGTAGGGGGGTGGCAGCTCACAGCGCCCCTTCTCACTGCTTCCCAGTACGTGGTGGTGAGGCCGGGGCAGGTGGAGGTGCTGAAGGGCATTTTCCTGCCCAACTGCCTGGGCTGTGGGCGAAAGGAGCTGCTGCAGGCCATGGGCATCATTGGCGCCATCATTATGCCCCATAACATCTTCCTCCACTCTTCCTTGGTCAAGGTGAGATCAAGGCACTGCCGTGGGCACTGTTCCACCAGGGTGCCTCAGGCTACGCTAGGTGGGGACCAGCTGGTCCTGGCTGTGGGACAGAAGTGCTCACCCGACCCCGTGACACCCATGTCACTGGCCATGCCAGACACGGGCGATTGACAGGTCCAAGAAGGAGGCAGTGCGGGAGGCCAATATGTATTTCCTGACCGAGTCCTGCCTGGCCCTCTTTGTCTCCTTCCTCATCAACCTCTTTGTCATGACTGTCTTTGGCGAGGCTTTCTACCACCAGCGAAATGAGGACGTGGTGAGTGTGTCACCTCATGCCCGCAGGGAGATGACGCCTGCGCCCAGCTCTGGACACGGGCAGGACCAGCATCCCTCGGGGAGTGTGTGTCCTCATTCCCTGAGACGTGATGCGTGGGGATCCCCCGTGTCTGCGGGAGCTGCTTCTGGGTGGCTGTCACACTCGTGCCTGCCGTGCCTTGCAGCACAACAAGTGCGTCAACAGCAGCGTCAGTCACTACGCCGGCATCTTCCCCACGAACAACAAGACAGTCTCTGTGGATATCTACAAGGGGGTGAGTGGCAGCAGGCTGTGCCCAGTGAACATCCATTCCCATTTGGGGGATATATCACTCTCCCCATTGACCCCTGGGGCTGGGGGCTGTTATAACCCCACTAGAAAGCTGGGAGCTGATGGGAATGCCTGGGGTACGGGACACTTCAGGGTGCCCACTGGAGTGTCCCTACACAGGGCGTCATCCTGGGCTGCTATTTCGGGGCAGTGGCACTGTACATCTGGGGCATCGGGATCCTGGCAGCAGGACAGAGCTCCACAATGACTGGGACTTACGCAGGGCAGTTTGTCATGGAGGTGAGAGACAGGGATGCTGGCCCTTTTCCCCACAGGGAGTGGCTGGGAGCAGCGAAATCACAGGTGGGTCAGGGGAGGGGTTCTAGGGGGAGCACACTCCCCCCAGGAGAATTTGGAAGAGTTAATTGCCCACCATTCCTGCAGGGAGCTGGTGGGTGGCAGCTTGCTAACACCAGCATCCCTGTTCCCCACGAGCTGGGATGGAGACAGTGCCCACCCATTGTACCCTGTGGGTGCCCCACGAAATGTTTCCCTAATTAGATGCTCTGTTAATGAGTCGGAGCTGACACCTAGTGGGGCCCGGCAGCCCTGCAAGAGCCCGCTCAGTGCCCTGACACAAAGGAGGGGGAGATGTCCCCCAAGTTCCTCCCAGCCAGGGCCTGGGGGGTCGCCCCGACATGGTGCCCCAGGCACAGCGAGGGTGCGGGTCTTGCCGTGTTCCAGGGCTTCCTGCAGCTCCGCTGGTCCCGCTTCGCGCGGGTGCTCTTCACCCGCTCCTTTGCCATCCTGCCCACTGTCTTTGTGGCCGCTTTCAAGGATGTCAGCCACCTCACAGGCATGAATGACCTGCTCAACGTCCTGCAGAGCATCCTGGTAAGGGGGCGGAAGGGCATCACCTGCCCCCAAACACCCCAGCCTGGCAGCCATGACCACCTCATCCCCCTCTCCTTTCAGCTGCCCTTTGCTGTCCTGCCTGTCCTCACCTTCACCAGCCTGCACCCGCTCATGCAGGATTTCACCAACAGCCTGTAAGTGAACAGGGAGGCACAGAGGGGGCACAGTGGGCAGCTCTGGCTGCAGGCACCCTCCCTTTGGCCCATCCTGCCCCCTAAACCATGCCATGGGGCAATTACTGTATGGATATTGGAGGGGTACGTTCATTCCCACCTGCCCAGGGCAGACAGAGTGGAACAAACCCCATCACTACCCTCATCATCCTCCTCCCAGTGACACATCTGGTTCGTTGGGCACCCCTGGACCCTCAGCATCCTCCTGGCACTGCCAGCCCTGGATTTGGAGGATGGTCCCCTCCAAATCCAAAGTCCACACCAAGAGCCCCACCACAGGGTGAAATACAGTTGGGGGGTGCAGAGATGTCCCAGCTGGGACATCTCTGGTGAGAGATGAGCTTTTTCACGTACAAACTCAGATCCCCCCAGCCCTTTGTGCCTAGTGGCACATGGGGTGGGGGCCCTGCCCTGGCACTGACGCCCACTGCCCTGCCTGCAGCCCAGGGAAGGTGCTGATGACCCTCATCACGGGGCTGGTCTGCGCCATCAATATTTACTTCGTGGTGGACTTTTTGCCAACGCTGCGTGGCCTGGAGTACCACATTCCCCTGGGCCTGCTGCTGGCTGCCTATGTGGCTTTCGTCGCCTACCTGGTAGGGCTGGCACCGCGGGAGAGGGGCGGGACAGTGTCCCTGGTGGGTGCCCATCGACCTGTCCTCTTTGCCCCTGCAGATCTGGACATGCAGCATCGCGCATGGAGCCCGGTTCCTGGCCCGGGGCCACCACAGCCGGTTCAATTTTGGTCTTGCCCTCGACCTGACAGCGACACGGTGACAGATCCCATCCCTGCTTATTAACCCCACATCCCCGCCCAGCGCAGCCTCCTCACACCAGACACCGATCTGCTGCAACTCCGAGCCCGGGCATGTTCTAGCCAGAGATGCACCCAGCAAGAAAAGGGTTAACAGACGGGCAGACCTCCCCCCAAGATCTTAGAGCCCAGCGCTTCTTCCCACCCCCAACCCCCGCCAATTCCGGGGTGCTGGTCCAGGCTTGATGCGAGGGGAGTGGGATAGCAGCTGGAGGTGCTCCCGTCCCTTGGCACAGACGCTGCAGTGAATGAGCCGCGTCGGAGAGTTCCCCTGCTCATTATTGCCAGGAACCACCGACCCCCGGGACCGCTAATCACCGCCGGGGACGGCTAACCACCCCCCCCCGCCCGCCGTCGGCGGGGCCAGCCCCGGGACCGGCCCCATCCCCACAGGGGGCTCCGAAACTCGGGGGGGAGGGGGGTGGCAGATAAACGGCGTGTTTGTAACCTGGCCTCGGCCTCGCTGCTGCTGCGTGGCCCCGGTGCGGGCGGGGACCGCCTCGGCCCATCCGTACCCCGGGGACGGCCCCTTTGCCCCTGGCGGGGGAGTGGGCGGGGTTGCCAACGCGTGGCCGTGGGGGCGTGGGGGGCTCAGCGCCAGCTTTTTGCATTCCCCCGGGGGGAGCGGGGCGGTGGGGGGCCCCACCGTGCCCTCCCC
>VZRQ01007529.1:0-33270 GCA_013397975.1 Machaerirhynchus nigripectus | reverse complement strand
GGGGATGCTACCCCCTGCGTCTGAGGGATGGGATGTGGGTGCTTTTGGGGCAGCAGAGTGGGGCCAGGTGGGGTTTTGCAGGGCTGGGGAAGCAGAGACTTCCCCTCTGGGCAATGCTAGCACTCCCTGCCAGCCTCCAGCTGGGCCACGTAGGGTGGCTTTGCCTGACACGGGCTGTCCTCTGTCTGATTGCGGGGAGCGCTATCAGCCTGGCAGAGATGGCTGTGGACAACCTCGGCAGCACTGGCACTCTCAGCACCCCTGTGGAGCCAGGATGCGCCCTCCCTGGGGGGCATGGGTCTGCTGGGGGGTTCGGAAGCAGGGGGTCTGAAGCAGGCAGCGTGTGTGTATCTCTGTGTGTGTTGTGTGTGTAAGCAGTGGCCATGTCGTGCTGTTCCACTTCATGCCAAGCCGTGCCAGGACAAGGCTGAGCAGGGCCGGTTCCTGCTGGTCCTGGGGAGGAACAGCCCACTGTGCAGCAGTGTCACCCAGCTGCGGCTGCTGCACCGTGGGTGCTCTGTACAGCCCAGTCCCATGACTGCAGACAGGGCAGGGCATTGGGGCACTTACGGGACCCCACGCCTGCCCACCCTGGACCCTGGTACGGACCCATTAGCTGCAGTGCCAGCCGAGCTGAGGGGATGGCAGCCCCACCTGTGTGCCCACAGACCTGACACCACAGTGCTGGGGGTCCCCTCACCCCGTGCAGCTGCATACAGGGGGGGTTGACAGCTGGGCTCTCTGCAGAGCAAGCAGGGAAGCAGATGGCACAGCAGGTTGGCTGTGTCCCAGCTCTTAATGACACTGCCTGCCATTAACAAGGGTGTTGCCGATGCTGGCAGGTCCCCTTGCCTGTGGTACCTGTCACCATGGTGGAGCTCAGCGCCAAAGTCACCAGGACACTGAACAAGACCACGCCGGGCATCCAGATATGGCGAATCGAGGTGGGGACGGGGGCTCATCGTTGGGCTGCTTGGGGGGGTCTCTGTGAGGGAAGGTCCTCCCTTTGTGTCCTCAGTACCTGGGTTTGGGGGTCTCAGTGCAGCATCCAGGGTTAAACCCAGCAGGTCCTGGTGCTGGGGTCAGTGAGATGCATGGGGCTGGGGTTGGGGGTTCCCCACCAGGGCTGATGTCCCCCTTCCTTCTGCAGGACATGGAGATGGTGCCGGTGCCCACCAAAAGCTACGGCAACTTCTACGAGGGGGATTGCTACGTCCTGCTGTCGGTAGGGCAGTCAGGGGTCACACGGGGAACTGGGAACGGGCTCTGCTCTGAGGGGGCTGGGGGCAGGGAGGAGTGTCTGTGGCCAGCATGGCCTGGGGACACTGGGGCTCTTCTAGCGGGGACCGGTGTCCTGCAGACGCGCAAGTCCGGGAGCAACTTCAGCTACGACATCCACTACTGGGTGGGCAAGGAGTCAAGCCAGGATGAGCAGGGGGCGGCCGCCATCTACACCACCCAGATGGATGATCACCTGGGCTCAGTGGCTGTGCAGCACCGCGAGGTCCAGGGACATGAGAGCGAGACCTTCCGCGCCTACTTCAAGCATGGACTCATGTATGTTGGTTGCCCCTGGGGACCTGCTCTCGTGGTGGGCGACAGTGGGGAGGGGTCCTGTGGAGACATCCCCAGTGGGCATGGGGACACCTCTGTCCCAGTGAGATGGGGGAGGAAGGAGGAGGATCTGGGGCTGGGCTCCATCTATCCATTACCATGTGTGTGGATGGGGGTCCCCGAAAACCTCTCTGTGCACAGAGGTGGAAGGGGGACCCCAGTGGTGTGAGGAGGGGGATCCAGGGCTGACATGGTGTCTGTCCCCTCCCAGCTATAAGAAGGGTGGGGTGGCCTCAGGCATGAAGCATGTGGAGACAAACAGCTACAACGTCCAGCGACTGCTGCATGTGAAGGGCAAGAAGACTGTGGTGGCAGGAGAGGTGAGTCATGGGATGTGTGTACTCTGGATCAGGATCAGGCCAGAGCTCCCCCAGACACAGCTGCCTTCAAACAGGGCACAGAGTGGGTGTGGGATGATGCTGCCTTGCCTTAGGAGCAACCGCTCCCCAAAAGGTCGCTCTCAGAGTAGGGAGAAGGAATACAGGCTGGAGGCCTATATTCCTGAGTGAGGGGGGCTGCAGAGCCATGGGGACCCAGTGTTCTGCTGCCTGACACCCATCCTTCCCAATCCCATCCTGCTGCAGGTGGAGATGAGCTGGAAAAGCTTCAACAGAGGGGACGTGTTCCTGCTGGACCTGGGCCAGCTCATCATCCAGTGGAATGGCCCTGAGAGCAACCGAAACGAGAGGCTGAGGGTATGGCCAGGGGGTCCCAAGGTCCTCTCCTGCAGGAAGGAGGGTCACCAGCCACCCCCTCCCTGATCTGGGCTTATCCCTTCTCCCCTGGCTGCAGGCCATGACCTTGGCCAAGGATATCCGGGACCGGGAACGTGGGGGCCGTGCCAAGGTGGGCGTAGTGGACGGTGAGGATGAGGGTGCCTCGCCGGGACTCATGAAGGTCCTTAAGCATGTGCTGGGTGAGAAGAGGGACATCCAGCCAGCCATCTCTGATGACAAAGTGGACCAGAAGCTCAAGTCCTCCCTCAAGCTCTACCAGTGAGTTGTTGGGGGTGGGTTACCCACAGGGGCATTTTCCATGGTGCCAGAGGGAGCCAGCAGCCATCTCTGCTATGTCCCACAACTCCCAGCGCCATGGACAGACACCAAGAAGGGCCAAGGCCACAGCAGGGGTGGGGATAGGTCCTTTGGGTGCCATTGGAGCAAGAGGAATCCCTGGTGCCAAGAAGACTGGTACCTGATAGAGATACTCGTGCAAGCATCACCTTTGGATGCTGTGGCAATGCCCCTCAGTGGCCCCGTAACATCTGACACCCGTCTGTCCCTCCTTGTGGCCATGAGTGAGCTGCCTGGCAGGGCAAGCTACAAACCAGGTTGCCACCATGGCACAGCAAGAGAGTCCCTGGGCACCACCTGTGCCATGATCCGGCTGGGGAAGGGGATGGGGAGGGGACACCCCCACTAAACCCTACCACCCTGTAATGGGGATGGGGCTTTCCAACCCAGTTTTTAAGCCTTTTTTCCTCTCCTTTTCTCCTGTCAGCATCTCCAATGCCAGCGGGAACTTGGTCATACAGGAGGTGGCAATTCGACCCCTATCTCAAGACATGCTCCTGCACGAGGTCTCTCACCCATGGGATGCTTGGGGGTGCCCAATTTCTTTGGCAGCTTTAATCCTTCAAAAGCTGAATTTGGTGGACTTTGCCTAAAGTCCTTATTTCTATTGTTGCTCCTTCTCCAAGGACTGCTACATCCTTGATCAAGGAGGTACCAGGATCTTCGTCTGGAAGGGCAAGAATGCCAACAAGGAGGAGAAGCAGCAGGCGATGAGCAGGGCGCTGGTGGGTGCTGGGTTAGGGGCTTGTTATGGGATAGCCTGGCTGCTCCTTGGGGTGCCAGGCACTCCATGCCCATGCTCTGTGTTTGGATCTCACCAGGGCTTCATCAAAGCCAAGAACTACCCGGACAGTACCACCGTGGAAACAGAGAATGATGGGTCCGAGTCAGCCCTCTTCAGGCAGCTCTTCCAAAAATGGACTCTCCCCAACCAGAGCAGTGGGTTGGGCAAGACCCACACTGTGGGCAAAGTGGGTGAGTGTCTCCTTCCAATGTGACAGGACTTCTTGGATTGTGATGGGTGGGCTGGGGGGAGCCCCTGTGGCCAGAGAGATTTGGCTCACCCCTCTGCCCATCCCCACAGCCAAGGTGGAGCAGGTGAAGTTTGACGCCACCACGCTGCATGCCAAGCCCCAGATGGCTGCCCAGCAGAAGATGGTGGATGATGGATCTGGAGAAGTGGAGGTAGGGTGGCCATGGAAGAATGTAGGACCCTCCCAGGCACCCCCTTTGCTATACCAGGGGATGCTGTGTGGTCCAGGGGATAAAGGGCAGGAGGATGCACCAGCCCTGACAGCAGTATATCCCTGTCCCACCAGGTCTGGCGTGTGGAGAACAACGAGCTGGTGCCTGTAGAGAAGAAGTGGCTGGGCCATTTCTATGGCGGGGACTGCTACCTGGTGCTCTACACCTATTTTGTGGGGCCCAAGGTGAACCGCATCATCTACCTCTGGCAGGTGAGACCTCCAGGTCACTGCCCCATGGGTGGGGGACAGGGGTGTACCTCCCTGGACTGGGGCTGCTCTGCCCCTTGGGACCAGCAGGAGAGTTGCCTCTTCTCAGGAGGGGAAGGGGGGCTGTTATGGGTGCTGAGCCCCCTCTGCCCTGCCCAGGGCCGCCAAGCCAGCACGGATGAGCTGGCTGCCTCTGCCTACCACGCCGTCGCCCTGGACCAGAAGTACAACAATGAGCCCGTGCAGATCCGTGTCACCATGGGCAAGGAGCCGGCCCATCTGATGGCCATCTTCAAGGGCAAGATGGTGGTGTATGCGGTGAGCACGGGGCTGCTGGGGCATGGGCAGTGTGAGTGAACCCGTGGCACCAGTGGTGACCTCCTGTCCCTGTCCTCCAGGGTGGCACGTCACGGGCGGGCAGCACAGAGCCCACGCCCTCCACCCGCCTCTTCCAAGTGCACGGCACCAACGAGTACAACACCAAGGCCTTCGAAGTGCCTGTCCGTGCCTCCTCCCTCAACTCCAATGACGTCTTTGTGCTCAAAACCCCCAGCTGCTGCTACCTCTGGTATGGGAAGGTAGGTACTGCTGGGCACTGGTGTAGGTGCTGCCACCCCCAAGAGGAGTGTCCCCACCTCCTCTTCCTCCTCTTGGCCTGGGCCAGTGATGGAGCAGCTGTGCTTGCTTGGCAGGGCTGCAGCGGGGACGAACGTGAGATGGCAAAGACTGTGGCCGACATAATCTCCAAGATGGAGAAGCCAGTGATTGCAGAAGGACAGGAGCCACCTGAGTTCTGGCTGGCCCTGGGGGGCAAGTCCCAATATGCCAGCAGCAAGAGGTACCAGTCTTGTCCCTACCCACACCCTGGGGGAAGATGGGCCACCCATTCCCAAGCAGGGTGAGCCTCATTCCTGTCATGTTGACCCCCTCTCAGGCTGCAGGAGGAGAACTCCTCTGTGTCCCCCCGACTCTTTGAGTGCTCCAACAAGACAGGCACCTTCTTGGCCACGGAGATCATAGACTTCACCCAGGATGACCTAGAGGAGAATGATGTTTACCTACTAGATGCCTGGGACCAGGTGAACGGGGGGATCATGGAGGGGGGGACAGACCTTTGATCCCACAAGCTGATACTCCCGGGGTTGGAGGACCTGCATCAGCCACAGTTGGTGGGTTGGGAGGCTGGAAACATGCGTACACGTGGCCCCATGATGTTTTTTTCCAGCCTTCTTGCTCCAGGGAATGCTGAGGATGGACTCCCGGTGTCCTTCCCCAGGCACAGAGCCCATGTGCCTCCAGCCATGGCCCCAGAGGGCTCCATCTCAGCCCGGTGGTGGACACAGTAACCTTATTGCAGGTTTTCCTCTGGATTGGGAAAGGCGCCAATGAGTCAGAGAAGGAGGCAGCAGCAGTGATGGCACAGGAGTACCTGCGTAGCCACCCCAGTGGGCGAGACCTTGGCACTCCCATCATTGTGGTGAAGCAGGGTTACGAGCCCCCCACCTTCACCGGCTGGTTCCTGGCCTGGGATCCTCTCAACTGGGACGTGAGTTGTGGAGGGGGTTTGAAAGGCCAGGGAGTCCCTTTGCAGATGGGACCAGATGTGGGTCTGGCCTCAGGAGCATCTCCAGGGTGTGGGGAGCAGCTTGCCCGACCCCTGCCCGTGCCGAGGGGCTGAGCACTTTTATCTCCTTCCCAGGACAAGAAATCCTACGAGACGCTGAGAGCTGAGCTGGGTGATGACAGCAGCCTTGGGGAGCTCACCTCTGTAAGTGGCACAAGGAGGAGGGCAGCTGGGCTGGGTGGGGCACAGAAAACCCCCCCATCCCCTTGGCAGGTGCCAGGAGGAGCTGCAAGGACAGATCCTCCAGTGAGCAGGCACCTGGAGCCAGCCTGGTGCCTCCATCCCTGGGCCAGCCCCTGACATGACTCTGCACCCCCCATCAGGTGCTCACATCCAGGCAAGAGGTCTTCACTGCCTCCACCACCCTTGTCCCCACCAAACTGGAGACCTTTCCCTTGGATGTGCTGGTGAACACCTCAGCTGAGGACCTGCCCCGGGGTGTGGATCCCTGCAGGAAGGAGGTAAGATGAGACCAGGGGCTGCTGGAGGGGAAGATGGGGAAAGCCCCCCAGTTCTTCAGCTCAGCTTCCTTTCTCTGGCCCCAGGACCACCTCTCTGATCAGGACTTCCAGGCTGTTTTTGGCATGAAACGCTCCGCCTTCAGCAACCTGCCCTTGTGGAAACAACAGAAGCTCAAGAAGGACAAAGGACTCTTCTAGGGCAGGAGCCTGGGCACAGGGACAATCCCAGCTCTTTAGTAAATAAAATTTAATCTGGAGAACAGGGCTGTGGTCTCTCCCCTCCAACTCCAGGGCACGGCCGCAGGTGTGGGGGTTATTTGGTAAAGAGCTGGCATAGAGGAAGACACAGGTCTTGACTGAGCACCAGCAGCACAGGGATGGACCCTCAACTCCTTTTCCCTGAGGCCTTCCTTTGTCCTCGCTGTGCTCTGAGGTGATGCCCAGGCAGGGCATGCTCAGGGAGCCAGGCCTCTCCCCTCCCACCCCCTCCCGGCACCCACAGCTCCGGGCTAAAGGTCCAGTATACAGCTGGAGCCACTCCCTCCCTTATCGCCTGAACCGCAGTAAACACGTGTGTTACCAAAGGTAAATGAGGGGACAGTGTGACTGTAGGGACACGCACCAGGGAGCACTTGTCCTTGACCCAGGAGGGGAGGAGGGCATCTCCCTTCTACTTGGCCTCTACAGGGATGCTGAGAGGTACTGGGGTGTCCCCCATGGGGACACATCTCTGTCAGGGGAGCCAGGAAGGACGTGTGCTGAGGGGCACTGAACACACCCAGGATGTTCCCAGGCAACCGAGCAAAGTGCCAATGCAAAAGGGGAGGCGGAGGTGCAGTGCCCATAGAGAGCCAGCAGAAATAAGATTCCAGATCAATAGAGGGTTAATAAAGAGGTTTTAATTTCACAAAAATCTATCTACACATCATTTAAAAACGGGCAGGGGGAACCCAAGAGCAAAAACTGTAAAGAATAGAGAGGAACAGGTCTGCTAAAACACAGAGAAAAGCACTGCTCCACATCAACAGTGTAAAGAACCAGAAAGTCAGGGTGCAGGCAGAAGCCAGCGGCAGGCAAGGCTGGAGTCTGGCAGCAAACCACATGGACAGCAGCTGCCAGGGGTCCTGCACCCCTTTTTCTCTCTTTGGCGGGCAATTACAGGGATTATTAGCTCCATTAAAAACAAAGCAGATGAGTTATTCCCAGCCCCCTCCCCGGAGCACGACATTCCCCACGTGCCTTGTGCCAGGGTGAACCGCAGCAGGAAGCGCTGAGCTGGCGATCAGCCCTTCCTCGGATGCAGAACGGGAAGGAAGATGCAGGGGTGATCTTATCGGTGCTGCACTGAGCAGGGGGGCAAGAGGAGGCTGAGGCCACAGGTGTTGCAGAGCTCCACTCTCTCCTCCCGTCAGTCCCACTCCGCTGCTCTGGTTGGGAAACCAGTCCTTGCTTTGCAAAGGCTCTTTGTGCAGCCCTGCTGGCCAGGGTTCCCCAGGGACCCGCACACACGCTCCAGTTCATTGACATGAAAGCTCTGCCCCTCTCCTCTCACATTAGGGGTGTAAATCAAGAGCAAATTACCGCAGTCAGACAATGAAGGGACGAGAGGAACAGAGGGATGGGAGTTCCTTGAGTTTTTGTGCTGAATCACATTTGTACTAAATTAGGTTGATTCAGAAGTGGGTAAATGTTTAACTGAGGAAGAGCTAGTACATGTTCAGGGCCCACAGCTAAGCTTCACCTACCTCTACCCAAGGACAGGTATCCCACATGGAAGGGCCAACCTTACTGAACTTTGTGCTGCAACAGCGTGAGCTGTGGGAATGACACAACTGATGGGCAGCACATCTTTTGAGGATTACACACCTATCATCCTTCCCACTGCTCTTGGGCAGGGAAAAAGCTGGCTTCTGCAAGGAAGGGGCTCTGTGGACACTCCTGCCCAGGTGAAGGTGCAACTGAGCTGCTGTACGCCAAGAAAAAAGCTTAAATTATAGTATATGTCTGCAAATTCTTAATGACTAGAAAAACAAGCAAGAACTTTTCGTAAAACAAGGAACACTGGTTTCAAGCATCAGCTTTTGCACCTTGATCCAAACAAAACTGGTTTTAAACAAAAGTTACTGCACTGAAAAATCAGGCAATGTTTGGTTTTATTATAAATTAACTGGAGTGCAGCGCCTTGTAAAAACAACCTTGCCACCCAAAAAAGCAGAGCTGACTTCTGATTCTACAGGAATAACAGTTATTTACAGCACAAGCATAGGATGTGCTTGGGGAAAACAGGTTTGCCCTCTGGACGGAGCAGTCCATCACATTCGCAGGGCGATCAGTTCAAAGGACAACTCCCACGTCACCACCTCTTCCCATGGCCCCGAATTCGACCAAAATTAGTACTGACAATAGAAAAGTATAACGCTTTGTAATAAATTAATGCACACATCCCTCGCGCTGCATCTCACCAGATAAACGCTCTGGCATGTCTACAACCAAACCTTCACTCCTGGCTCAGAGACCAGGAAGATGCCACCGTGGCCAGGGCCCCTGTGCTTGTCCCCACACCAGGGGACCGGGAGGGAGGTCAGTCTTCACCACACCAGGGTCCCCCAAGTGCTCGGGGTGGGGAGGACACCGACGCTGTCACTCGCTGCCACTCGCTGCTGCGCACACACGTGGGAAGAGGCCCCTGAGGCAGTGGCATGCCCTGCCAGCCTGCCAGGAGAAGCTCTAGTGTGGAAGTGCCCGTGAAAGGTGCCTGCTGTCTCTTAAATCGATGGTTTTGTCTGCTTTGCTGCAGCCGATTTATTCCTGAGAAACTCCTAATGATAGTTTAAAAAACTCAGAAACTATCTCAACGGCAAAAAAGGTGATTTTCTTCTTTTTTTTTCTTAAGGAAGTCTTTCACCTCTAAAACTCAGGCTGCAAAAATCAGAACTAGAGGCCAAAACAAGAGCAACTACTCTGCTTACAGCAACAACTTCTCTGAAATGAGTAAATGTCAGTGAAAGGAAACATCTGCCCCAGCTAAATTAGTGCAAAGGTGCTGAAAAAAAATGAACTTAATAGGCTTCTCCCCCTACTGCTGAAACAAGCTATAAAAGGAGCATCATGCTTCTAAACCCAGCAGAAAGCATCACTTCTTTCTAACCATGTTCTGTTAATGCTGAACAAGGGCCTTCCGAAAGCTTTCCACCTGGTTTAGTTTCACAGTTTGAGCACTCCGCACTCCTCAGAGAGGAGAAGGGAGGCATGGCTGCAGTACAAAGCCTCGTACCCTGGGCTAACACAAGACCATGGCAAGACCACGGTTCAATCACAGAGCAGTTTAAGTGCCAGGTGCTGCACAGGAAGGGTATCGCCAGAACGCTCTTTCCCTCCCAGAATACACCGAAGAGGCTGTGCTCACCTCCTGCCACTGCTCTGTTTGCTCCAGGTAGTCAGCTCTCCCAGAGTCACATCAGAGCAGCCCTAAGCAACACAACTCCAGTGTGAAACACGGCACACCCAACGAGAGACCTCGCCTCTCCAAACGGCACCGATGCAACAACCTCACGGAGAAAATGCAATCGAATAATAGAATTTGTAAAACAAAAGAAATCACATATATAATCTCACGTCTAAATGAGGATGACAGTGAATGGTGTAAAAAAACAACAGAGCTGCCACCAGGTATCAATACATTCCACAGCACCGACAGTTTGTTTCCTGGAACCGCACGTAAATAGCGGAGCGCTTACAAACCCATGAATGTCACAACGCATCAGCTTGAGTGATTCCAAAATGCCTGTTAGCCAGATGACTGGCAAGAGCCTGCTCAGTGATCTGGCTTTCCAGTGAATATTACTAACACAACACACGCCAGGTTACAGTCTATTGCTTAAATTGCTCTTGGAGAAAAGAAAAAAAAAGCGCCAAGTGATATGTAAATCTTCGCCACTCACATCTCACAGGTGAATGGGCTTTTAAAGTCGAGTCTCTTTTTGCACTATTTTTTAAACCAGTTTATGAGCAGCTGTAGTCTTGTGGCTTGTTACAACTCTTTAAGGCTCCATGCTGACAAAATTATTTGAGAAACATTAAAAATTTCACCACAGGAGGATCTCTCTGGATGTCAAGGTTTAAACACGTAGTTCAGGCCCAGGACTTGCGCAGATGGTTCAACAAACCGAGCGTCCCATATTTCTACCTTTTGTCTCATGTTTTGGCCCTGAGCTGTTTGTTACTCCTGTGTGTCTGGCACAAGTTCAGAATCTTCCTTGCTCCTCAGGAGGAACAAGGTGTTTTACTCTTCACAGAGGCTGACGAACCGATCTTCCTACTTCCATGCTAAGTGGCTGTGCATTTTTTTCCGTTTCTAGTAACTCATCGAAGATATCCCTAGAACAGAAGGAAAGACCAACAGTGAAACTTTTGTACAACAACAAACCACTACGTAAGACAGCCCTGAGGGAATCAGCAACTGGATTTACTCCACAAACTCAAGCGTCACAGATCCTGGCAAAGAGAGATGTCTTATCTGACATCTCCATACGCGAGTAAAGACAGAAGAGGGGGGACAAACCTTCTTCAGTTCTGTGTGCCTGAAAATATATAATTTCTACCTACAAACCTAATTTTGTCTGTGTCCCAAGATGACTGTGGCTGCAACAACACAACTGTTAGGAGCAGGGGTAAGGGCATTTACAAACACCACAGCACTTAAGGAAAAAACCCAAGCTCCATTATGATTCCTGGTGCAACACGTGCACTAAGACACTGAATCCCATTCTTAAAATACAATTTAATGCATTTGTTAAAACACTACATATTATTGACATACAAACCCACACCTCTGAACTCAGAGCACTTCACTTTTGTCATTCTGGAAATATTTTTCATCCCAGCAGAGGGTCAGAGGAAGAAGAGAAGCCCCCCTCCTCACAATCCGTGGGTAATTTCTAGCACCAAAATTCCCCAAGACACCTACTTGTGCATGTAGAAGAAGATGTATCCACTTCGGTCTCTGTCACACTGAACAGTGGTCTCTAGAGTTCTAGACACTTCCAGGTCATTGTAGGTGAACCAGGACTGCTTCTTGATATCATAGACATCACTGATATAATGACCTTAACAACAGAGAATCACACAATGGTTTGGGTTGGAAGGGACCTCAGAGATCATCCTGTTCCAAACTGCCTGCCATGGGCAGGGACACCTTCCACTACTCCAGGCTTCCCAGAGCCCCATCCAACCTGGCTTTGACCACTTATGGGGCAGCTACAACTTCTCTGCACACCTTTCCATGCTGCACTTCGACCAGTGAGCTGGTTAGCTAGGCACCCTGGTCCAGCCACCTATGCCAGATTTAAATGCTAAAAGACTCTTAAGATCCTGGTCCCTCAATCAGCTGGTAACAAGCACAAACTATTCTACAGAGCCCATAAGCTCTATGTGTCCTACATGCTGTAGTTAGGCACCATGACGTTCCCAACCTGCTCCCCCATCAGCAAGTCATGACTGAAGACTTGCTTTGCTGCCTAAATTCTTCCCCACAAATAATTACAGATTTTTCAAGTTAGGTAAGAGATGAAGAATAAAATCTGGCATCTTTCACCTGAAGATGATGTGCTTCCAATATGGCTGACAATGCTGATGAGACGATAGGAGTGAGGAAGCTCTCCTGTCTGGGGGAAAAAAAAAGGTACAATTAAAGCTTTCAGGCATTCTTTTTTTCCCCCCACATAGCTTATGGACAAGATGGTTTATATCTGTGATATCAAATTTTGGCTACTGTATTCAAAGCTGCAACCCAATGAAGGATTACAGAAACAGACAACCTGGTTCACACCAAGCAAGGAGTCCTTCCAGAAGTGGGAAATGTGTATTTAATCTATCAGCAAGCCAGTGAACATGCAAAGGAGCCTCTCTGACCTCAGAACAGATGCTGACACGAGCTCTACACTGCAAAGTTTTCTAAACAACCATTTCCTGAGCAACTTCCACTGATGTCAGAATTAATCCAGCAAATAAACAGAAAAGCCAAAAAGGAACACCATGCTTACTTCTGAAATATCAAAGACATAACCATTGATAATGGTACACAGATTCAACAGCCAATACTGGATATGTAGCCCACATTCTCCTATCCTGCACCTGTAATGTCCATGGACAACACCCTCTTCACATGCAGGAAACATGCTCTATCTACTCAATGGCTTTTGACAATTTATTTTTCAATCCTCTCTTGACCAGGATATGTTACTTATAGAATTCACTGACAATACTCTTAAAGAGAGTTTCTTAGAGAAACTCAGAAGGTCTCTGCAACTGGTTTGTTTTGTGTTTTTTTTGGGTTTGGGTTTTGTTTGCTTTCGTTTGGGTTTTTTTTTTTGTAATTAAAATAACACAGTAAGAGTTACGGCTAGAATATTTTCTGTGTTTTCACTTCTGAATATAAAAGACCTTTCTAGCCTCTACACCTGCTGTGTAGAACTACCGTCAATGCTATAAAGAATAGCTATATTTCTCGTTTGGCTTTTGAAATCATGGTTCACACCTCAGCATTTCTTTTCAGCTCTTCTGCTTCAGCTTCTGAATACTCCATGTCAAGAACATCCTCATTCCCAGAGTCTTCATCAGAGCCAACGCTGTCCAGGAGAGAGCTGTTAAACTCTAGATAGCAAGGAAACAATGGTAACTGCATGAGAAGCTGTGGACCACACAGGAATTCACAACAGGCTGAGGTATATCTACCCACATAAACAGGCATAATAAAATTTCAAGCTTCATTTTCAAGGAAAACGGGATACTGGAATTTCCAAATAAAAGCTCTTTCCCTTTTCCAACTTGTCAGACCAACAGTTAAGTATCTTGAAATTAATTTTAGCACCATCTCCCTCATACTTTTCCAAAAGGGCACTATGGCAGTGACAGAGGGGTGATAAAAGAGCAGTTAACACCCAACTGGCCCTGGAGCATCAGTGGGCTGCAGACAGGACAGACTGCAAAAGGAGGACACCCAGTCTGGCCAGTGAACTGCGAGTTCCTGCAACAAGAAGCTATGAATTACAGTTTTAACTATAAGCTGCATTAACAAAGTGCATTTTTGAATTAAAACTGGCATCAAAATGCTACTGCTGGCAGCAGGCATCTTTTCATTGTTTTCCATGGTAAGAAGGCTGCTCACCACAGGAACTTCCAGTTTGCTTGGCTGAGCAAAATGCACGCAGCTTTCTGTAAAGAGCCGGAAGGCACCACTGCTCCCCGTACACGCTGTTCCAAACTTCCTGGGGTTCTGCAGCTACCCAACTAATTTAAGATTTTGTGCAGTACTCATTAGGAGAAGTAGCTATGCTTTCACCAGTTAAATTTTAGAGCTATGGAGTCCTGGGTGCATGAGAAGTTGAGATTAACAGGACACTGCTCAGGAATTTTTTCTGGTCTGTTTTCAAGAGACTATCATGCCAGCTGTGATGGAGATGTTTTGCCAAAAAGATTCTCACACTGCTTGTCCTGTTAAATCATCAGTCACTGGATTAGTATAATCTTCTTGGGAAGTTTATAGATGACTCCCTTGCTTAACTGGGAATCCTTTACTGCTGCTTTCCACACTTATTTGGGCTGTGAGGTAGACTATAGCCTAGAAACACAGCCACTTTGGTAGGTCGCTGTATGAAGCACCTGCCACAGGAACTGCTAAACGCCACTTCACCAATGGTGCCAGGATGACTGCTGGTTCTTTGGTTACAGCATCACTGGGATCCCTCATAAGACAAATGCTATCAGCTCTGCATTCAAGATTTAGTTCATCCCCTTGAACAACTGCTTCCTGACGCCTTACAAACGAGACAGTAGTAAGGAAATGCTCGTGTTTAAGTCAAGCTACTGCAATTCAAGGGGATGAAGGATTTCTAGCCTTGAATTTTTCCTGGATATGAATCAAGGAAAACCCCAGACGGACTGGTCATTCTGTCTGCCAGAGCTCAGGGTGAGAGATGCCTAAACAGCATTCAACTTATTTCCCTTCAGAAGCTGACACAGGTTCATCCAGTAACAACTGAGGGCCTTTAAAAGGCCCTGAGCAACTACAAGTACCTTAACACAATACTTTATTATCCCCTCCCTCTCCCTGTTTGGAGCAGGAATTTTCTCTCAGTTATGCTTTGCTCTGCCAGATTGTATGAAATCACTTGCATGCCAGCCTCACACAAACATTAAACAGTGCCCGAGGAGGCCTACAGCACTGTCTCGATTTGGAGGAGACAGTATGTTTTGGGTTTCTTTCTTCACCCCTAACAGCTATACCTTGCAGTGAGGTCTGTCTCCCTCCCATCCTGTATCTGACAGATACAGCACTGATTAATTTTCCAGGCAAGGCCAGGGCATTCATTAATCAGCACTAAAATACCAATGCAAGTAACAAATAATCCTTATGTTCTGACTAGGCCATGAGCATGCTGGCTTTTGCAGGGAATGCAAAGTTTCAAGATCCACTGTGCTTTCTCTAAATTAATACTATGCATTAATGTATGTTGTATGTGGTTCATTTAATATATTACACACAGCTCTCTATATATCTCTATATCTAAGTAAAAACTCAAGAGACTGAAGTAAGTAATTTTTCAGATTAAGTTTTTCCTGGCATTTGCTTTCCAACCAAGAACAAGAAAAACTGACCTTGAGTGCAGCCAAACACAACAAAGCACACACCAAAAGAACATGAATCCCAGCTGTCTTACTGACAGTCAGGAGCTGCACTCATACACACATATCAATTTTCTCTCAAAAGCAACAGACTGGAAGAACTTAAATAAGTTTCACCTTGTAGACTTAATTCCGTGGCTCGTTTGAGGTCATCATCCTCTTTCTGTTCTCGTGCCTCCTAATGGGGAGAGAACAAAACTTAGCTCATTGAGACATTTCACTGTTTAAAATTCTTGTGGTGCTCTTTTTCCATTGAAACTGTGCTGCTCTGGTTTCTACAACAAACTTGACATTGTAAATTAAAGGTTCTGTGTGAAGGAATGTTTGCAACCAGCGAGAGTCCAATGTTCCCGTGCAACAGAACCTGGGACAAACCTTCATTAAGGCTTGTCAAAGCTCCTGAAGTTTGGTATGCAGCAGAGCGAGTCTCCAGTAACACCGAATGCTTTCCCTGGATCATTAATTTGAAAAGCATCTGAATGAATTTGCAACCCTTTGTTCAGGAAAGCTGTCACTTACGCACAAAGCTTCTCACACTTCAGCAAAACTTAGTCTACTTCTGACCAAAGCCAGCTGAGGACATGGTCATTAAATCCTGACAGATTTTGTTATTTTTAAGCCATTTGAAAGTAGAGCCAGTGGTTCTATGTAACAGGTGTAATCCACAAAGGCAGGATGTAAAAAGACACCACTAAACAACCAGGTATTAAAAATATTACCATGACCAAGTAGCAAAGAAACCTCAAGTCAACAAATACTTCTAATGTTTGGATAATATTCTGCCCCTGTTCCTCCCACCACTCTTGAAAGCCCAGAGCTACAGCAAGACAGACAATAATATTTAACGAGCTGGCTTCTTAATTCAGGGTTTGAGTGCTTTCAGCACACCTGAATGCAGCACCCCAACTATGTATTTCAAATCGAGATAACCACAGCTACCGCATTTCCATGCCCAAATCATTAGAATAGCAGATTTTTGCTTCAGAACTGTAGCAGAAACACACTCAAAGGGCAGTTTTACATTATTAGCATGAGGCCTTTTATCTCACTATTTCTAAAGGATTTGGGAATCTTTGTTAAACTACTCGGCACCGCTGAATCAAAGCTACATCTGGCATGGAACATACCAACCAGCGCCTCATAATGAGTAATGGGAGAGAAAAATCCAAGAGCCGTGGAAACATCAGATCTCATAGGGAAAACCATGACAGCTTTGGTATTAATAGAGAGCAGACAAGGGCACCTATTTAAAGAAAGACCTGGCTAAGTGTTTGCTTTATTCTCAGCAGCTTGGTTAAACTTGTAGAAATCAGTTACAGGTCTTGCAATTCAAGTGGAATACAGATAGTCAGCACACAACTCAAGAACCCCATTCTTTCCAAGCCTAATTTAAAGAACTTGTTTTAGACTAAATTATTTGGGATCCTTTTTTCCACTTTACTGACAGGGAAGAATCACATAAATACTCAGTTCCTATATTCTTCACTAAGCATCCCCTACTCACTAGCACCAGAAACACAGCTAGGATAGACACATCTTTAACCTGACCTGACATGGCCATTCTTAGCCTTGGCTTTGAAACCTGTCTCTTTTACTGAGTCTTGACAGGACACACTGCAAGAAGCAACTGCCAGGGAAGCTAAAGGTGGGCTGTGTTCTTGATGACAGAGAGAAAGAGATTAGTTCAGGTTATCATAGTTTTTAATGTAATGTGACAAACCAGTGTACAAAAGTGCGTGGGGAGCCTTGAGAAATCTGTGGGTCTGTGATGTGATGAACAGTTTTCAAAGCACATACAAAATGTGCCCAGATGTATCCAGTGTCATCACTCTACTGACACTGGAGCTAGAAGAAACCCAAACCTTTTTCCACTTAGTTATCTCAAAAAACCAAGAAGAATCCCTTTGCAGTTACTGTCTGAATGCAAACCTTCCTTTAGCTTTCAGGTTTCCAGTGCTGGGAAGCACTGGGGTTTCCAGTGCTAACTTAAGTAAGCAAACTGTTTTTCTTACTTGCTCTTGAAGGCTTTGAGCCAGCGCCTGCTGAAGTTCTTGTTCTTCCCTCTCTCTCTCCATATCGTATTGCTGCAGCCAGTCAACCTCCCCTTGGGAGCCTTCTGGAGTCTTGTTTTCCTTATTCTCATCAAAATCTTTTGCTATCTCAGTGAAATTGGCAGGACCTGAGGAATCACAAAGCACAGTTTATACTTTCCTGGGTCTTCTGTTTGTTACCAGCTAAGTCCTCTTTAAATCACCACAATCCTTGCAGCGTAGTGACATCTACTGACTGGGAGCTCACCCGCCATAAAACACCCACACCAAAGTCAAATGGAAAAAGTTCCTAAGCGCAGTCTTATACTCATTCTAACTGGTGCACAGTGAACCATTTGATTAATACCTGACCCTGTTCTCTTCTTAGCCTTTTATGTTTACTCAGAATCCAGCATTACCCAGCAAGTTTAACTACAGAAGCCACACACCACTAGGTTTCTGCAGCCATGAAGCTCACACCTGAATTTCTCTAGAAGATACCATGGATTATAAAAATTTGCATTGCATATTATAGCTCGGAGTACTACAGATGAAGCCACAGTTAAAGCCAAACCATATGCAAGATGGAAAAACGCACAAATCTCAAGCACTGTTTAAACGTGCCACCTTTTGCTTCAGGTAAGAGCCTCAATCTTGTGAACACTATGTACAGCTTTAAAGGTGCATGAAGATTATAACTTTTCAGTTCACCTTTGAAGGAAACACTATTGCAGAAGTGCTTTACGAAACATCTGGAAGGAACATTCATTCAACCACTGCATAGACTCCTGCAGTTGCAGGACACTTTGATTCTTGCTTGCAACTGAGAAAGTGTCAGGACCTGCTACAACAGCTGTCAGGCAGCAGCACGTGAAACTTCATGGTTTTGTGCTGTGCAGACTTCAATATCTCCTGATAGTTGTTGACAAGGATAATACAAGGCAGTCTCAGTATCTGGGAACCCTTATGCACAAGACCAACAGCACCAGAACCATAATCCACCTGTCTAATTCTTTTAAGATGAAAAACAAAACAGAATTTATTACATGACCTTTGAAAACTTCCAATGTAAGAATACAGAACTTATATTAAACACATACTTTTCGCTTAAGAAAGAGCCTTCAAGAAATTACATTGTACTTTCCAAAGAAAACCTGGAGAGAAATACATTTATGTGGCTGCACTCTCTCACAGCTCCCTCTCACACCACTATGAGCAACATTACTGTAGAAAAAGGAAGGCACAAACCACGCTGATCACATACACAGTATTATTCTTATGCACTGCCTTCCACCATCAGGGATGTTGAGAGTTGCCCATTGAAATGAGTGTCATTTTTGGTAAGTGTGGGGTATTCTGTTGTTAAATTAACCCTCTGGCTCCTAGAGGACATGAGAATATTGTTGGTCTCTTTTTCCATGCTAGTGGAATTAAAAACCTGACCGAAAGCATGTAGCACACAATAAACTATAAACCACTTATATTTCCTTCAGCTGGCTAAAGGAAGACTCATCTTCCCCACACTGAGATCACACAGGCTCCTCCTTGTACTCAACCATGTGTCTCTGTCAGAGGCCATAAATCACTTGAGTCTCTTAAGCTTACAGGTCTACTCTCACATAAAAGGCTTTAGAAAAAAATTACAGAGCTATAGTTCAATTCATTAGGAACTAGTGACAAAATAGCTGCATTTATGAAAGCATTCTAGTCTTATGCAGCCCTCTTGAACACCAGCTATGTGAACACTGCTGCTGTGCTGCCCAGGCTACAACAGCTACAGAAATGAAAATACTTTCTGCTTATGGAAGAGTCAGTTCTAGACGTGGCCAAATATTAGGAAATTGAATTGTCTGGCACAGGAACCTGTGGAAGCATGTGTTAATCAAGAGAGGAAAAAAATGGAAATTAACTTTGAATCATGGAGGTGACAGACTTATAAGAAAATACATTTTCACAGTTCGATGAATTAAATGCTTTATACACAGGGAAATAATAAAGTTTAAAACTCTGAGGAAGTCAGGCAGTTTCAGCAGTGCACTTGCATCTAGTTCCTACCACCAGCCATTACCAACCTGATGTTATCAGTAACCTGCGTTAGCTTGCTGGAGTCCAGGTTAAGATGGTTACTTGCCTTACCTGAGTCTAATACTGTTTTGGGTTTCTCCATCTCCATAGATTCCAGGTTTTCTGGCAATTCCTGAATTTCATCATCTCCAAAACCAGTGTCTGGGCTGCTTGTGGGCTTATCTTCATCATGGCTCAGAGACAGAGAAGCTTCCCTTTTGCTAATCTCTAAGACAGCTGCTAGCAGCTCATCTTCGCTCATCCCATCAAAACCAGCATTACCCAGCTCGGGTTTATCACCCTCCATTTTACTTCTTTTTGAACCCTAGAGATGAATGGAGTTATGATTAAGTGTTTGAATAAACAGGTATATAACATCAGCTTTACATTTCTGTGATTTATTTTTATTAACCCCAGGGAGTGGGAGCTTGGCACTGTCAACATTCAACATAGTTACATGAGACTCAATGGAGAGACAGCCTTTGTAGCTACACTTACTCCACAGAATAATATTTAAATATACACTACGACCAGTTTTTACAGGCCTTGTGGATTAACATACACAAGATAACTCTTGCCTTCTCCTTCCTTTCCTTCAACAAATGTTTCCCCTTTAGGTTCTGATGAATTCTCAAGCCCTCGGCAAGTCAGTGCTGAGATACAAGTACGGAAATTGCAAGTTTGTTAACAAAAGATGAAGCAGCAACATGAGAGTAACTGAACTTGAATATAGAGATGGAAGAATAGAAACTGAAATTGAGCTGGTATGAAGAGCAAATAAAATTAGGTTTCGTGCTGCAGATGTGCCATATGAAATCTTGATGTGGGTACAGGGAGGAGGGCAGGACTGCAAACCAAGTAAGAAAACAGTTTAACAGGGAAAGGGGGGAATATTCTTTCCCAAAGAGAACAGAATGATTCTAAATCGGAAGAAATAAAAAACACCTTAGTCTTAATCTCAGTTTTCCTTTTTATAGTTAATTTTCCTAAAGTTGATGCTCATCAACTCCTACACCACAGTGATTTGCAAATAATAGTTATTTCAATCATTTTGATATTAACTGTTAATCAGGAGGTTAACCTCCATGCATGCATTTTGACACAATTACACTATTTACCATATGCTTAGAATTTCTTTTCCTATATTATGTTAAAAATGGGGTAAGATAGTTTCTATTAAAATGTACTTATCCAGGTCTTAATCCAAACTGCATTAGCATGGATCCCAGAACTTTGTTAAAATGAACAAAAATATATTTTTACTGCTGCTTTTTACTCAAATACAGCAAGCATTTTGTATTAAAACTGCCTTATCAAAAAAGATTAGCAAATGAATTAGCCAACTAAACTGCTTGTTCTAGACATACTGCCCTCCAAGAATTAGAAGTGACAAATTTAAACCTCTCTCCTCACAGCTATTTATGCACTGAATAAGTAAAGCAGAGTATCTGCTTTTTAAGCTTTCTGATTTCTCTCTCTGCACCTGTAGGCTACCAACATCAAAACTGGTTTAGCTCTTCAGCAAACCCTAGTTCCAGGCTCTCTGCCAATGACTACCACTAATTCAGTGCCTGGACTTTAAAGACTTGGCAGCATCTGTGCATTATTTGAATACAACTTTCCTATTAGACATTATTTGCATAGATTTTAAATAGCTTAGGCTCTAAGGCTGCTTTAAGTAAGCATTTTTAATAAGTCCTTCAAATACTACTTCATCTGCAGAAGCAGAGATTACAGGAATTGCAGTTCTGCCCTGTTTAGCTGGGTAACTGCTATTTGCCCCTACAACCCAGTGCCATGTCCAGATGCTTTTCCAGCTGTTCTCCCACACGGCAGGGACTTCTTGCAAGGAGTGCCTGGCGAGGGTTGTACTGGCCAGACAAAGTGACCACCAAGCCCTTAATGCAACCCCATCCACCGCTGTTTTGAGAATCATACCAAGAGAAATGGTGCAGCAGCAGTGCTGCCACTTCCAAAAACCAGGACCAGGTTCCCCAGGGCAACACTGAGGTCAGAGAACCTGGTTAATGGCAATAATCGGTTGGTCAGGCCTGTGGCTGAGGAGTGGCCAATATGCATGGCCACAGAATAAAACCATTTATGTGGAATCATCACCACCAGTGTCTTTTTCCCACAACAGGCTGTAAAGCCTATAATTAATTTGTTATTCAAATTAGTATGCTTTATTCCCACAATTTCTGCACTTACAGGGCTTGCACGATAGAAACTACCTACTCTTCCTCCCAAACACAACTCCAGGAAGAATCAGTTAGGACAGTTTGAAATACCTTTTCTGTACATAAGAGGGACTTCAAAGACAAGCTTGTTTCCTTCCCCCAGCTGCAGCCAGGCATAGATGTGCCATGCAGGACAGCAGCCACAGGACCTTCAGCAAAGGTTTTTCTGTGTTTTCCCACAGCAATCCATTCCACCCCTACATATCCTAACCATCAGGAAGTGTTCCCTAATATTTAATCTAAAAACTACTGTCTGCAATTTAGTCTACTACTTCTTTTTCTATCCACCACAGGCATGGAAAACAGCTCGTGTTTCTATTAACTTCTTCCCCTTCCTTGAAGACGCAAGCCTTGCTTACGTTTCTCTTTGAACTAAAGACCAAACTGAAGACCACTTGCCTGCTCTTTCTCTCAAAATCTTCCTTTCTAGACCTTTGACCATTCATGTTCCTCTCCTCTGGCCCCTCTCCAGTTAATCTCTAACTCTTTTCAGTCCAGAGCCCAAAGATGGATACAGAACTCCAGCTAAAGCTCAATGCTGAGGAAAAAAGGAGGGTTACGTGACACAATGTGCAGGCTACGGTTCTGTCTAGATACTTCTACTTTCAACCTGCCTGACCTTGTGACTGACCGTCACCTTTCACGCCCTTTCTGAAGGCCCACTGCTTTCCCAGATGTTCCCATCCTACATTTAGAGTTGATTAATCCTGGTAAGATTAGCACCTTTAGCCTGCTCCTACTGAACAACCCCTCCTATTTTTATGCAGTTTCTCTGACTTGTCAAGATCATTCTTATATGTAGTTCTGAGCTTCTTCCCAGCTCTGGATCTTGTAAAAATTTAATACTCAGTATCTATAATTTACTAAACACTGGGTCAGGATTCTCCCTTGGTTTGATCTTCCCATCAAATCAGAAACTGTAGATATCTTCCTCTTGTTACCTATTGCTATTCATCCAGATTTACACCTGTCCCTTAATGCTGTAATCAAGGCCGCAAGTCTCTGCTTGATTAAAATAACCCTATGAGCATTGTCAAAAACTTTAGTGAAGCAAAAGCTTTATAGAAGCAGAGATGCAGGAAACGTGTCCTAAGCACTAGGCCTGAACTACTCTTACCAGAAGAAAGTAGTACTGCAAGATAATCCTCTAAGCTGCTTCTATTCCCTCCTGGGTTATCATTTCTTCCCACACAACTCATCTACCTGCTAATACACTGCCCTGACAGAGGCAAAAAAAGCATCTTGGCAGCCTTAACACTAGTCACAAGCAAAGGCTCAAAGGCAATTTGAAATTAACTGTGCCATTACACCAATGAATTTGGTCTCTTCACACTTCTATGTGTCCGCCTCCAAAGACTGTTAAGCTTCAGATTCTAAAAGCATTTTAAAAGCCACACTTGAAAGAGGACACAGATTGGATGTGCATGAAATTCTCTCAGCTGAATTCTTTGCTTAGCCCAACTTGTACTGGATCTAATTTAATCAACGACTTTACTGCATACTTTTATTATTGACAGCACATTATACTTCAGCCCAGGAACATTAGTGAAAGTTACCCAAAGGACTGACCAAACTGCTAAGCAGCTGGTATACATAACCTGAAAACTCAAGTTCAATTGCAATGCAATTACCTCTGTTCCCAGTGGGAACCCAAGACAACTGTAGAGAGAGGTCAATTAGCAAATCACCCCCTTCCAGCACTGCCGTGCTAATTAGGAGGAAAAAAACCTCATCTGACATAAATTTCACTCAGTTTATGCTAAAAAAAGCACACAGCAGACATGAGCACATACAGGATCTAGTACATGGAAGTTTGTGGGTTTTTCCCTTACCTTTTCTGGCTCTTCTTGCAGTTGTTGATCTCTACTCTGTATGTTACACAACCTTTGGCTATGGGCAACAGAGCGTTTCAATGGCTCATCATCGCTGTCAGAATCTACATAGAGTGCTGCAGAGCTCTTTGACTTGAAAGTGTATTTTCTGTAAATTAAAAACACGGCTATAAAACTTTACAGCATTGTAGCATCGGAGAAATGCATTTTAAATAACTGCTTAAGTAGTGCTTTCACACTGTTCAGCTGGGGAACAAACTGCAACAATTGACAGTGAGAATTTATTAACATGGCAGTCAGGGTTTTCAGAACAGGTTTATTTTATCGGGTTAACTGACATACCTACTGGAAGCCTGCAATAATAGCTTACAACATTAAAAGTTACTAAGTGTGTGGCTCTTGCTTTTAAGGCCAAGGATTCTGCACTTCATTACCTTGCAATCCCAGACAGAACCCATGTGAGACAAGACGACAGCAACACAGAATTTGGCATAAATCATTTGACTTCTCAAGTTTAAGTTGGACATAGGACTTCGCACATCATTACCCGGATATAAAAAGTACAAAAATGCACAGATTTTTCAGTTTTTCTGTTTGCTTTTCCATTAAGATAAATTCTTGCTTCTTTAAAATAGAAGACATGGGAGTCTGGGAAAGTCATGATTTCCGTTTTATCAGTAAATCTGGTCTTGAAGCATCCCTCAATGCAAAACCATCCAGCGTGCTATCACATTTTTCACAGTATCAAGAACTGGCTGTCTCATCTTTGCAAATAAACTTAAGGAATCAACCACCTGTTCCCAAAACAAACATTTTGGCTCCACAGAGTCAGAACAAAGAACTAGATTGCAGAAATAGAAATAATTTTGCTTCTTAAACTAGGCAAATTGCACCATTGATGTTAATTTCAGCTAGCATGTAACACCAATAAAACTCAGATATGAAAAAAGACAGTAGCTGAAATAATTTACAACACAAAAAATAGAAAAGAACTAGAAAAACTTAAAATGCCTTAGAAACTATGCCACAAAACCCCAGGCCACTGGACATGGACATTTCAGAGCTATAACTCACCTAGGTGTGGAAGTGCTTACAGTACAGGAATTCACCATTTGGGAGGCTTTCAATGGACGGGAACTATTAAAAAAGCAAAGTATTTATTGCAGTAGTTACAGTCTTTAAAAAGTTAGTGTTTACTTGTCTGCTATGCATGCAAATCCATGACCAAAAGAACAAGCAGAATACCATTATGTACTTTCTAATTGCTTAGATTTACAGTAATAACTTCATCACACTATAAATAAACAACAGTTGTTCAAAACCATATATAACCCTTTAAACTTGATTCACTTCTTGGCAATGTACCCTTAGGGACCAGCTCACAAATTAAAGGCTCTCGGCTCTCATGTCAAGACAACTAATTCCTTTATTTTTTATTCTCACCAACATTTGAGTTCCTGCTCCCAAACCACAGTCTCCTGCTGTTGTCTGGATCATCCAGTTTTCTGGCATATCCCACATCTTCATTTCTCCTCCCTTACCTAGATTCTTCTAAACAAACTTCCTGCCCCATCTAATCCTTTCATGGGCACCTCAAAGCCCGTCACTATCACTACACATCTATCAAACAGATGGCAGCCACTGCAGAAATCTTTTCTGATCTTCCCCCCAAAACCAGGGCTGCTTCTCTCCAGCCTAGTTCCCCTCCCACTCCCTGGTCAATCACAATGGTTTCCATGATTGAAAAAACCTCTGAACACTGGAAAGCTATTTCCAACCTATTTTTTAAAATATTGCTGCTCTGGGTAGCATTAAATGTTTATTGTGTTTGAGGTTTCTACTGTTAAAGGAAATTTGTGGGAAACATCCACTTACATCTCAAACAACACTAAATATTTGGCACAACACCTGCCACACTGCTGAACATACACACCAGATGTATCCTAGCTCACTATGGATACCCTGGCTACGTCACTGGTCAGGGGCTACAAGAGACCTGAGGGTTTCTCGTTCCTTATTTTGCCACACACTTCCTGTGTGACAACTGGCACATTTAATCTCTGTGTCTCAGGTCAGGCAGCTGTACAGAAATAACTGTCACAAGGAAAAGGAGAGTATTTTCAGCATACAAAGGGCTTAGATACTACAGTGGCACAGGAAAGACAATGAAAAGATGAATGACAGCACAGGAGGTGCAAGTGGAAATTAGCAGAAAAAGATAGGATGTTTTGACTTCTCAACAGAGTTAGGGTGCTCTGAAGGGAAAGGTAATCTATATTACTTTGGACTGAGAGGCCTACATTTCAAAAATTACTAACAGAAGTGTTCTGAAAAAGAATATAAAGTTATTCTCAAGGACAGTGAAGAGTATTATCTTCCAAATATTCCCTAGACAACGCCCAACCATCTCTTCCTACTGCTTTTCTATCATGCTTCCTTTCCATACGTGTTCTTATGACATATCATTAAAAATTAGCAGCACACATCTGAAGCTGCATAATTGTAGTGTTTCCTTGCCCAGACATCCTCTGGAGGAGATCTGACAACTGCCTACCTTGTGGTATACATGACTAACACAGCAGGGACCAAAGCTGCACACTTACATGGCAGAATGGACGCTCCATCCCAGCGTCAGTGGCAGCCTGGTGCTTTCCGTACAGTGGGAAAGCAGGGTTAAGTATCTTGGAATAACCACCTGCTGCCCGACTTTATGATTCAGAGACAATGCTACATTGAAGCTGTATCGTTTCAGATGAAGAATCAGGACCCTGAGTGAGATGAGAGAAGGACAAGTGTTAATCTCAAAACAGAAGTCAGAGAAAACCTGTTCAAAATCCCAGTAACCCTTTTTTCCAAAGGTATTCACCTGACCAAACCAGATTATTACTTTGGGGTGGTAGGCAAATTCTGATCATCTCTTATCTGTAAGACACAGGTAATTATGCCCCTGTCCATCCCTCAACTTGAGCAATATTAAAATTCCAGAATATATTTACTGTATCTGCTTCGTTCACACCCCAGAAACCCCAAGAAAAGGGGAAGGGGAAAACTCAGTCCTCCTTGTGTAGCGATAGGGAGGAAGAAACAAGTACTGCTGAGGGTTTCCAAGAGCTTCTTTAGAGTGAAACCGAAAAACAGCATGAAGACTGACTGCAGGTGCACCTCTCTCACACACTGACCACTGTACATGCTGTCCTGCTCATTTTCCCAGATTTACTCTTCAAGGGATTTTTGCTTGCACTTTTGTAACATATGCTTCCAGGAAGGAGAGGAACAGGTGTCAACATTTACCTGGGAAGCCTGTTGAACTTGTGTGTGACAACAGCGGACTTTCCATTGCACTTCTCACAGGAATACTCAATCTCCTCTGCCTGTTTAAGGGAGCAGAGAAATGACTTGTGGAACAAAAGAGACATCAAACAGATCTCAACCAAAAGTACATCACATCTGTCACACAAACTCTTCAAAACAGCAGTAACCACTTTAAATTACACTCACCTTCAACTTGACCTGATAAGAGGGCATTTAATAAGAGGACAGGTAGCAGACATTAAAATTTGGCATCATATCCACTAATACAGGTGGAATTTTTCCTTCAAGTCTACTGGAGACCAGTGAATTAGCCACCATTACGACAAATTAGCCTCCAAAGGGAGGGTACAGACTTGTGAGGTGTACAGTTTTTGCTCCCATACACAAATTTGTTTGGGGTTTTTTTCCCTAATAGCCTATGGTGGAGGATGGCATAATGAAATTTTCTCTCTCTTGTTCAAAACCTCTGCTTTGTTCCTCAAAAGCTATCCTCACCTAAACCTATCAAGGAGATGCTACATGAGAGTAGAGTTCTGAACAGACATGAAAGGGGGAAGCACCCCTTTCCTGAAATTGCATAACTTGCCCATCTAAAATTCCTACAGCCCTTTACCTTACGTGAAGCCAAATTATAACATTACAATTTTAGGAATTTTTTTTAAATCCTAAGACCTCCACCAGCTTTTAGAAGAAAAAGCACATCAATTAGTCTTATGAAAATACTATCTATACAGGGAGGAAAAAAGGTTTGTCTCAAGATACGACAAAATACAGCACCAATTCACAGATATACAGCTCGTTTTTAGCTTTCAGAAACCTCACCTTGAAGTTCTACTTACAAAGTGAGCACCCACATATTACAGCTATTTATTTTTTTAAATTATTTTACCTGCATGACCTTTTTCCTCCATGCTAATTAAGGCTTCTACACAAGCTGTTGAAGCATCCTAGCCCAGGAGAGGTAGCAATTCCTGAGCGATTATCCCAATCTGACATTCTCTCCCTTGTATTTATTTATACCTCAACTCTCTCACAACAAAATTGGGAAGTTTACTTATTTGACATCAGTTAATTTCTGCACAGCATTTTACAATAAAATTTTACAATAAAGACGTCCATATGCTGTTAATGGACAAACCTCAAAAAAATGCAAAGTTCGTTATCTCACATGCCTGCAACCACTGTCATAGAAACTAATAATCAACTGTACAATCAGAGTTTCCATACGGTACCTATGACCTACACACACTCCACAACACATTAAAAAACCCCCTCAAAGTACATACCCGAAAAAAGAGGTCAAGAGAATCCTGGATTGATCGGGAAGGAAGGAATTTCTTCCTTCGAGGAAGGTCAATGGAGAGGTCATTAAACTGTTCTCGTTTAGTGACTGTTTCACCGCACCTGAAAAAGAAACATGCTTGTGCAAGTCTGATGGAAAATAAACTTGAAATTAATGAACATTTGCTTGTTTTAGGGTGAAGTGATGTCCCAGTAAACATAAATTTTTTAATCATCCTATTTTTACTCAAAATGGAACTGTTTGAGGCTTAGGACAAAGTTGGATGTTGCAATTTCTTTTAGATGCTTTAGAAGTTGAAACACTTGTGTAAAGATAAGAACTAAAATGCAGAGATTGCTTTGGAGAGGCAAACAATCAGGTGTAAAGGAAATCAAAGTGACTGTTTTAGCTGAACACATCATTATTCAGTATTCTTAGGAGAAAAAAAGTGAGCCCAGCCCAGCCCAGAAGAAGGGCTAGAAATACTTTCAAACTCTTCTTAGAAACAAAATAGTAGAGCCCATCTAAAAAACCAAAATCAACAAAACCCCCTAATTTTTCTTACGTTTCATTTTTCTCAGGAAAAGAAAAAAGACCCTACCACAGTCATTTGTCTTCCATAATTATTACCTGGATGCACTTTACTTTTAATTGTTCTATGGAACTAATTGAATATACACAAACTACTATTCCCAAATATCTGTGTTCATGAAAACTCTGCAGAATGAAGCATTCCTATATGGAAATCTGACGCACACACAATGAATGCCCAAACATACTGGTGGACATCTTTTTCTGCTAGAATGAAGAAAATAGAAGAAAATGCCATTCCCTGAAGTCCTTAGAAACACCAAATTAAAAACACGGCTTCCTCTTTTTTTTTCTTAAGAGGAAACATGACTTGGCTGAAACCCCCTTTTCTCTCTACTCCCATACAATTGGTACACAAAGAGCAAAGCACAAAGGCTTTCCATTGGACATGTAATGAAGAACTAGGTGGGATGGAACTGTTTAGAGAAGGCCTGCAGCAGCAGACAGCGTGGTGTGAGGTTTACAGCATTTCTAGACAAGAGAGTATTTTTCTCAGTATCTAGTTTTGGACAAAACATAGTTCTTAGTTCTGGTTAAACCTGCAGATGAAGACACATCAGATGGGAACACTTCCTAGTCTTTTAAGGTAAGTGTAAGAAAAGCTGTAAAGGACACTTACATTTTGCAAATGATAGAATGCTGAACCTCAAACTCTAAGTTACTGATAACGGGACATGTATAAACTTTGGTGGCTGAGAGGTCGTCAGAAGCACGTCCTGGTGAGTTTTCCTCATTAGGGACTGGTTCACTCTTCCAAGTTTTGTTTAACTTTTCCATGTCTTCTTTCAGCTGATCCAGACACTGGCTCAAGAACTCATGTGCATCCTAGAAAAAGGGTAAAGGCAAAAAAGTGGCTTTGTACAGCTTCATTCAGTACTTTTCAAACACATGCAGACTGGGGAAATCATGTTTAGTTCATTGCATTCAGTAATACTGAGGCAGTTCTGCTCTAACAATCACTGCCATTCAATCAAAAGTCAATGTCAAACACAGCTGAAGCTTGACAGGTGTTCAACGCAGTCCAAGCACTGAACAAATTGCACATTACTGTTTCCAGACAAAATGATACTTACATTCTGCATGTACCCAGAAAACCTCTCTGCAGTAGCTGAAATGGCACTTTTCACCTTCTTAAGCAGCTCTTTCTTAACCTCAGGGCTGCAGACATCCTTTTTAGCAAGCAGATGGGCAAAACGTCTGCAGAAGTCAAGGCAATGAAACACTGGTTGGTTTTTTCCAGGACTTTAGAGAAACAAAACAGAACTCATGATATCTTATTTTAAGAGTTCCTAAAAGCTTCTCTCCTGTGATAAGTGGTTCAGGGGTTCTGTATGAAAATACCCCATATATAATTAACCTTTTCCATTTCAAGCATTTTGAGATCTCATTTGAGGCCAGCATCAAACAGCACTCAAATGAACAAAAAAGCCAATCCACAATCTTTTAAGGTAAAGAGAAAAGACTTATAAAGCTGTAAAAACTTATTTCTGCTCTTCTACAATGAGAAAAAAAACCTCATAATGCTTTTTGAAAACATTTGTACTGATAGGAGATCTGATATCACACAGCAAAAATAATCAACACAAAATCACTAAATTCAACTTGAATGGTCAGAATGGTTTCTATTTATGTTTTATTTTTAAACTTCCACTCATTTTCAAGCCTTACTTCTTTCAGCAGTGAAAACATTGTAACAGAGAAAAAAAAGCTGTAGCAAAAAGAGCCAAGAGGAGTTCCTTTGTTCAAGCTAGTGCTTCTGTTAGCTTTGCTACAAAACTTTTGGAATTAACTTTGCCCGTGCCTCTCAGCTACAGTGACTTAGTTATCTTTTACAACTGCTGCACAAAATTTCACAGGACATACACACCAAATACATTCCAAGCACAAGTTTCGGTCACGCTACACAGGAAGGTGAAGGGAAGATGTCACATTCCATGACACAAAAACCCCCCAACCCAAAGACAGGGAAAACCTGCATAACCCCCTTGCATCCCAAACCCAACAACTAACACTCAGTTACCCCAAGAATCTGATCACTTTACTGCAGCTTGACAAGTTTCTGCTACTCTGCTGAACTCCAAGAACAGCGTGTGCTGTCCCAGCCCTCTACAGCTGCTATTGAAGCATGTTAGGAAACCACAGCACAGTTGATAAGCAATCACTGATCAACCAGAAAAACAGTCACCAGGTTAGATGATATAGCCAAACCAAGAGAAGACAAAGCAGATGCTTTGAGTATCAACTCTGACTTGTACAGGATCACACACTGCCCATTAGGTATATGGAGCACAACCTTCAGAGGTCTTTCTACAAAAACTAGAGAAAGGACATTTCAAGAGGCACATGGAACAACCTCTGATCCCAAGTAGAGTAGGAGTTCAAGATGACACATGAAAAATAGAAAACTACCTCAAAATATATAAAAGAGATGAAACAAAACCACAAATGGTTCTGATAATCCTGCATCTATTTAGCGACAGAAAAGAAATGAGGTGCACAAGATAAAGTATAATAAAAGTCCCAAATGCCTGAATTTAGAGAAAGATTAAGTATGCAAAACTTGAACACTTTCCACAGCTACTAAACAAAAGGCATAAGCCCCCACCTATCAGGTGAAGTTAGTGACCAGCTTAAACTCTACCTGGCAAAGTTTTAAAAGTAAGTTTTTCTGCATTTAACTTATTTTGCAATTTCTTACATTTTCTTCTGAAGCATTTCACTCTGCAACTAGAAATACAGTATAAGAATGCCTGTAACTCAGTACTGTAAGTTTTAAGAGTCTATTTCCTATTTCAAAAGTAAAGCTCTAAAATACAGAGAGCTCTAGGATTTCTTTTATCATCTATACAGGAAAATGACCCTCTACAAAGATGCTTCAGTATTACCAAACCAGTTTCTCAGTAATGAAGCAGAACACAGCTTTCCCAGAAAATGAATTTTACCTGATAAGTGCATTGAGTGGAATTTTTTTCCATGGGATACCCTGTTTGAGCAAATCATTAGCAAAAGACTGAATTGAAAACAAGGACTGTAGAATGGCGTTCATATAGCAGGTGTTTCCCAAGTTTGAAAATCTGAAAAAAAAAAAAAATAAAATTGAACATGTTGTGTCTAATGGTCAATGTGCAAATCTGCCAGAGTTAAACACAGCACTACTAACCACAGGATATTCACCCCAGCCACTCCCCACAGACTTTCTTACTGGAGCTGTTCCCCAGCCCTTCAGACTAAACTGCAAACTCATGGGAGGCAGCACTTACCAGGACAGCACCCATGGGTTTCTGTGATCAAACTTTTAAAAAATGCATATATATACAGAGACACATAAAGACAGAGAAATGAATCATCATTAAAGGAACATGCATTACCTGAAATTATTATGTCTCTGAAATTCCCAGGAAGTGAATTCAAGAATACATATCCTCCAAAGAAGGAAAAATGCTCCCTGCCTCAGTGTTCATTAATTTCAGGATTATGTTTTTAATTAAATAATTATAACAAGAATGTGCATGTTCTGATGATCAAAGCATGCATGCTAGATAAAGAAAATTAAATTTACCCTTGCAACTGTTGTTGAGGATGGGTGGAAAGGGGCACTCGAGGTTTGTTCCATCCTGTGTAATCTTGATTAGATCTCATTTTTTTAACAGAAAGAGGGGCAGGCTGAGAAAGAAATCCCAGGCTTCTTTTGGCTGAAGAGGTCTGGCTGGATACACTAGACCTAGAAACATAAAAGCCTAAGATGGGTACAATTCGTAATGTTCTGCTTTAAAGAGCTATAGTCCATGACACTGGAATTGCAGCACTATGGAAGACAAGGACTGGTAAAACAATACAAGATAACTGGAATGTATCACAGTGAAAAAGAGGTGTAACAGAGAACACTTCTTTCCAGAGCACTTAAATACTTAGCTTGGTTAAATTTCCTTACATCCACTGGTGTGCGTGCAGTGTAACCAAGCCTTTGGTCTTATAAACATTTAATAGTTCTCCATGCTGTATGATGAGAGGAAGAATGATTACATAGCACTAGACCACTGCTCCCAAGATATGCCTAAAATTCACATCTGGGACAGAGTCTTCATTTTCAGTCTCTTTTTCTTGTAATCTAATCACTATGGACCTCAATTCCTAACATTTAAGCATGGACAATGCTTCTTTTCTCCCTTGATCTTGTATCTCACCTATCTAGGGCAGAGACCAAGAGTCTGACTGCACAGCACCCAACAAAGAAGAATCCCAAGCTCAGCAGGATTTAGTATTTGCTAAAATACTGTTATTAAAATACAGAATTGCATGCCATTTATCCACTTGGGAAAAATAAAGCAAGGCTTCAGACTGAACTTCCAGAGTTTATATAGAATTTGAACCATCTAGAGTCATTCACAACAACTATAACAGAGTTGATTGATTTCACAAAGTCTTTCTATTGCAAGCAGCAACTACAGTTTGTAGATGTAAGCAGGGCAGTTGAAGACACACTGGAGAACTGGACTGTGCTCCTGAAGGAAGGAAAAAACCAACAAAACCCACCATGTTATGCATCTAACCACCATGTGATCAACACACAGGAAACTGAAGAGCTTAATTCCTGTGAAACAACTGCCATTCACAGCTCATTCTAGTGAATCAGCCCTACCTGTCCAGGGTGGAACTGCCAGTGGAGTACTCTTTTGAAGAGGACCGACTGCCATAAAAGGATGACGACTGGAGTGGTAAAACACCTTTAAAAGACAAAGAAAGGCAGGACATTTTGTTCCAAGTTACATAATTTATACAATAAACAGCTTGTTTGAAATTATTTCGTCAAAATTTTAAAAATCCTCAAATATTGTTTTCTAGAACTGGCTGGGAGACTACTAATACATACACTTAGAAGTACTGATGTGAATATTAATGATATGTAAGTAAAGGCATGATGGAGTTTAAGGTATTCAATTCAGTCTCCATCAAACTCAAAGTGTAATATGAAATATTAAAAAGTCATGATCTTAACTACGTGAAATAATAAATA
>VZRQ01007522.1:132367-153654 GCA_013397975.1 Machaerirhynchus nigripectus | reverse complement strand
AGGAGAACCCAGAGTTTCCATAGCCAGCGGATTATGCCTCAGCTTTCCCAGGATAAGTGCACCTGGTATAGGTAAATATGCTGCTGTATTAGGTATCGTGCAGGTGGGAAAATGTAGTTTTATGTCACAAATTAACCAGAAAACTCCCTTAGGACAAGCCAGTGCATTAAAAGATCTTAGCTGGTGGGTTTTTAAGCCTCCAGTTTCATCCAGCCATGGAGAACTGCAGGTGTCCTGCTTGTGTTTCCAGCTGGAAACAAGCTGTCCAGTGGAACTCCAGGGTGGCCTAAATGTGGTTTTCATAAAGCACAAGTAGAGTGCTCTGGGAGTTCCCTCAGGATGGTGCTTGGTCTTTTGCTCAAACACCTTCCCCTTTTCACAGGGATCATCGTGCACTGAGGGTTCCATTAGGAGGCTTGCACGTAGTTCCCAAACTCACCCTGTCTTTTCCATAGCTTACAAGAGAGTCTGGAATCACAACATGCAGTGTAGAATCCACGGGCCAAAAGTCACCTTTGGACATTCACAGGGAATAGAAACCTCTTCCAAACTGGATTGAAAAACAAAGCAGTATTTGAAAACAGAATAGTCTCTCCTTTCCATATAGGGTATATGCTTTGCAGTTTACTTTCCTCTCTAAAGCAGCTCCTTCCTCCTCATTAATATTAAGTATAAGTGGAGTACAAGGGACTTGCTTTACCAGAACTGTTCCAAGAGGAAAGGGTGGCATTGCCAGAATTCCAGTGTTTGTTTTGCATCAACACACAATTTCCCCACTAATGGAGATAACTACCTGCTGTTCAAGATAACCAGTCTCCATTCCAGGCGTGTCACAAACACATTCCTGTCCCCAAAATGCAGGGTCTAAAGTACAGGTGTGTGCAGCGGCTGGGAAAACACTTTGTGACTGCACTGGGCCGAATGAATCTGAGCACAGCAACTGAGCTTTGATATGAAGATACAACCCCAACCCTAACTTAAGTCTTAGTCTAGGTCAGGCTCTAAGTCAGAACATCTCTGTTTTTCCCACTCAGTGGAGGTCAGCCAGTGGGTACTTTTTTTTCTTTTATCAGAGTGACTATCATGAGAGGAATGTGCATGCTGGTGTCTAGATCTAATACTAATGCCAATTATATATTGGAATATAAGACAAATATTCTTCTGTCTTGAGCCTGAAGTTCAGCCCAGCTCTGAAAATTTGGGCATGGAACACAGTTAGGAAGTACTTGATCACTGTCATGCAATTTGCAAATTTTTTGTTGAAAAAAACCTTGTCCAGTAATTACTAATTTGAATTTGTCTATGGTTATCAGCCATACACACTGGCTTTGCTTTTCCTGATTATCTCCCTTCTCCCTCTTCTATGCCCTGGGAGGAAATAAAAACCGTATTTCTGTAACCTATTTATTTCTATTTGCCTGCCTGAAAAGGTGTCTAAGCCGATACACACCATTCAGAAGAAACTGTCCTTGGGAAGTTGTGTAAAAATTTCCTAGGTCACTTCTTTTACTTTCACTCCTTCCTTAGGGATTTTTTGGGTGGGGAAAAAATGAATAAAGCAGATAAAACACAGCTGGTGAGGTTAAAAGGCAGCAGCTGCAAAAGGGTGCAGAGTTTGGAGTGCTTGAGGACAAAAGAGCATTAAAAGGGTCTTTTCATGCAGTGGGTTGGAACAAGACAATCTTTAAGGTCCTTTCCAACCCAAACTATTCCTTGATTCTGTGATCCTGTGGCATTTTCCCTTCAGAGAGGAAGGCTGGAAGGCTTGCTGAAAAGTTTATGGGGAACAACTGATTAGATGAGGTAAAGCAGGTGTACAGTTCATGCCACTGCAGGTACTAAACAATAACATTAATTTCGTATTTTAGAGCATGGGGATTGTTAGAGGAACATTAGGGCCAGTCCTACCTTCAAACACCACAGGCCTTTCCTGTTCAGGGCAAAGCCCAGGGGCGTCCCAGCAGCCCCAAACCAGGCCATGGGCTCACTGCTGGGCCACCTGCAGTGGCATTTCAGGCCACCTGGAATCGCTTCCAAATTGAGGTTATTCTGCAGCCAGCTCCTTTCATCTCTGCTGTGGCAGGGGTTGTGCTTTAGAAATTGAGCAAACAGGAGAACAAACACAAGAAGCAGATTGCCTTGCTGTTAAAAATGGCCATAATTTATCCCGTGATGATACAGCACAGTGCCGGTGCTCTGAGCCCTTTGGAGTCATGCTGAGTTTGTGAGCACTGTTAGCCTGGACCCTGCAGTGCAGGTGGGATTGGTGCAAATACTAGTCACTGGGATATTCCGTGTTATTTTTTCCGTGCAAATTAAAAAAAAAATGCGGGTTTTAAAAGGTTTGTACTACATATATCATGTGGCAATAAGAGTCACCAGGGTAGCAGCAGGTTGTCATGAGATTTGCTTGAGGCATTTGGAGACTTCTGGGATGAATGAAGTTCCGTTTGTGAGAGGGATTTTGGCTGCTCTGTGTCTGTTTATTGCACTCTCAGCAGTCCATCGAGGGCAGGAGGGGATGGGGCTCAAACAGACTGTTTGAAATGTAGGGGAAATGTAAACAGCGTTTCCGAACGTTCTGAAATGCTCAGAAGAAGAGACAGGAAAAGCCTTTTGTAAAACAGAACTGCTATTCAATAAATATGAAAAATTTTACAGGCAGAAATCAGTAGTCTCTGAAAATTGCATTTCTCTTGAGTGCATCCCTGCTTTCAGAGCCTCAGCCAGAAGTGATGACTGCACCTTATTTATCTTTCTCCAACTAAGTGCTCTGAAGATTAGATAGGGCAAAAGGAGTTTTATTGCAACTCTACCTTCATAAACTGAAAGTCACTGCATGCATAAAGCTGGTACACTTGTAAATTTAAGTAGTTTGATAACCTGCCAGAAAATACAGCTGTGCGGAGTTGGGGTGTTACGCCTGATAGCCTGCAAGAACTCATCAGTCCCTCATTCCACTGCAGCCAGGATATTTGCACTTTGTTCAAGGAAGTAAACAGAAAAGCAATTTGCATTTTGCATTAAAATGATACACAGCAAGGAGCTGTCAGGTGAGATGGGAGGGACTGAAATGAGGGATTCCCAAAAGATCAGACCTCCTACGGGTTGGAATGGATGTGTGTCTGCCATGGCGGGGGTGGATGTGTAAAAGCAGGACAGGGACGTGGGTCAGTGGGGCTTCTCTTGAGGAAACCTTGGCTCCCCAGGGAATGGTCACAGCCCTGAGGCTGCCAGAGCTCCAGAAGCATTTGGACAATGCTCTCAGGGATGCACAGGGTGGGGTTGTTGGGGTGTCTGGGCAGGGCCAGGGGTTGGATTGGATGATCCTTGCGGGTCCCTTCCCACACAGAAGATTCTATGATTCTATGCTTTCTCAGTAGAAAAATATGCATTCTGAGCAGAATCTTTCAGCAAACATTCCAGGCTTCATTTTGTTGTGGAACCAGTCTGCCCACACTTGTAATTAGTTACATGTTTTAAAAGGGAACAATGGTTTCATGGTTACCACGTACTTGCTGTTTGGCAATATGGAGAGTTACACTGGAAATGCAACATCTGACATCTGACTTTGTCACAGTGGGCAAAGAAACATAACTGGAACAGCAGGATACCATTCAGATGGGTGGCCACCAGGGTCTGCAGAGAGAATCACGGAATTGTGAAATGTCCTGGGTGGGAAGGGAGCCACAGGGATCATCCAGCCCAGCCCCTGGCCCTGCACAGACACCCCAACAACCCCACCCTGGGCATCCCTGGCAGCGCTGTCCAAACGCTCCTGGAGCTCTGGCAGCCTCGGGGCCGTGCCCATTCCCTGGGGAGCCTGGGCAGTGCCCAGCACCCTCTGGGGGAAGAACCTTTCCCTGAGCTCCAGCCTGACCCTGCCCTGGCCCAGCTCCAGCCCTTCCCTGGGTCCTGTCCCTGGTCACCAACATCCTTCCTTTGTGTCTTTATCCCTTTTTGTAGTGAAGAAATACCATTTGTTCTCTGCATTGTGTGACACCTCCTATTGGATTCTTGGCCAGTACAACTGACTTAGTTTTAAACTTTTGTACAACTTAATGATTTTCCCAACGTGGTGTTCAGTCATTTCCGTGGTGCCAAGATAACGTGGCAAATGTTTCTGTCAGGAGGCTTCTGTTTGCTCTGTATTTCCACCAGAAAATGGGGACCAGCAAGCTGAAAACAGGTGGAAATTGCTTATTGCATACATGTATGAAAACCCAGTGGGATGCAGATGTTGAAGGGATTTAGTACCTGGTAGGATCAGGGATTGAGACAAAAAACTGAGGGATATCACAGAAATATGTAGAGTATTAACTCAGAACCAGAGAAGATCTACTTAGAACTTAGTTGAATTTGAACTAAAGAAAAGCACACACATTGATAGTAATGGGGCTGCACTGAAATCACCCCTGACTTCGAGATACTCTAAAATTTACCAGGAAACCCCACACTGCGGACGAGTGTCCAGTATCGCTGTAATTAACCCCTCTCTATTACTGTAATTAATTAACCGCTCTCTCTGTAATTGCCCCGGTCCCGCTGCCTCTCCATGGTCCCCTCAGAGCGCGGTACCTCCGCGCCGCCAGGGGGCGCGCTCTGCACGCCTTTCCCGCGCCTTTTCCGCCTCGCCGGCGCTCAAAGATGGCGGCACCGGGACCGTGGCCGGGGCTGTGGCCGGCGGTGACGGGCGCGGTGGCGGCTCTACTGTTTCTGCTGCTCTGGCGGAGGCGGCGGGCAGGCGGCGCCGGCCGGGTGTGCGTGGCCGTGCTGGGCGACCTGGGCCGCAGCCCGCGGATGCAGTACCACGCGTTGGCGCTGGCCCGGCACGGGCGCGAGGTCGCTCTGCTGGGCTACCTCCGTGAGTGAGGGGCGGCCGGGGGGCCGCGGGGCCGGGCGGGGCGGCCGCGCCGCTGACCGGGCTCTCCCCCCGCAGAGAACCGGCCGCACCCGGACGTGCTGCGCAGCGAGAACATCCGGCTCGTGCCCGTGGCGGAGCTGCGCGGGCTGCGAGGTGCGTGCGGGCCGGGCCGGGGAGCGGAGGGGAGGGGGAGCGAGGGGTGCGTGGGATGATAAACAGCCCGCAGCGTGCGCGGGTCCGGCCCTGCCGCACGCAAAGCTCCACACGCTTGTCTCCCCTTCTTTGTTACACAGGAGCCGCTGGAATTAAACGCCTGCCGGCACACTGGTGCTGTTCACATGCAGAGTGAAATGTGGAAATTATTTTCGTTCTACCTCTTCTTCCCACACCTTGTGTTTACCCCTGTTGCCCAGAGAAGCTGTGGGGGCCCCGTCCCTGGAAGTGTCCAAGGCCAGGCTTGACGGGGCTTGGAGCAACCTGGTCTAGTAGAAGGATCCCCTGCCCATGGCAGGGGATTAAATGAGATGAGCCTTAAGGTCCCTTCCAGCCCAAACCATTCCATGGTTGTAGGATTTCTTTCTGTACACAATACAGAATGAGAATTTGTAGGGATCACGAGATGTTTACGTAGCTTTATAGTGATCATAGAATAGATTCACAGAATCATAAAGGTTGGAAAAGCCCTCTAAGGACATTGAGTTCAGCCATTCCCCCAGCACTACCAAGGCCACCACTGACCCATGTCCCCAAGTGCCACATCCACTTTTAAATCCCTCCAGTGATGGTGACTCCGCCACTGCCCTGGGCAGCTGTGCCAGTGCCTGACCACACTTCCCATGAAGAAATTTTCCTAATATCCAACCGAAACTTCCCCTGGCACAGCTTGAGGCCATTCTCTCTCATCCTGTCCCTGTTCCCTGGGAGCAGAGCCCGACCCCCCCAGCTGCCCCCTCCTGTCAGGGAGTTGTGCAGAGCCAGAAGGGCCTCCCTGAGCCTCCTTTTCTCCAGGCTGAGCCCCTTTCCCAGCTCCTTCAGCTGCTCCTGGGGCTCCAGCCCCTTCCCAGCTCTGTTCCCTTCCCTGGACACGCTCCAGCCCCTCAAGGTCTGCCTTGGAGTGATCCACCCTGTCCAGATCCCTCTGCAGAGCCTTGCTACCCACAAGCAGATTGACTCTCTCACCCAACTTGGTGCCATCTCCAAACTTGCTGATGGGGCACTCAATCACTCACCCAGGTCATGAGTAAAGTTATTAAACAGGTTTCCATTTTCATGTTATTTTGACCCTGTCTCTGCAGAGCTGGCTGTTTCTGTTATGGTGTTCACATTTCTGTGGGGAGAGCTCTAATATTCTTACCTGCTTTTCTGTCACTTTGCAGTGGGTCCAAAGCTTTTCCAGTATGTCCTGAAGGTCCTCGTGCAGTCAGTGCAGTTACTGTGCACATTCCTGAGGATAGATCAGCCATCCTATATTCTTCTTCAGGTATGTTTTATGTTGGGACTAATTTCAATAAAAATAAATTGTGCTACATTACAGGGCATTTGTAGCCGTCTCAGATGTTGTTCTAATTATTTCAGAGCTGAACTGGCCGCATCAGTGGTATAAACCTGTATCCAGGTATTTTTTGGCTCTAAACTTTGATTTATCTCTTAACAGTTCAGGTTTTCTCTTCCTGTTAATTGTTGTGCTTTCAAACTTCATTGCCATGGGTAGAAGTAAAGAATAAATATTAATTTCTTAATAAATAATTTCTTACTAGAAATGTTGGTGTGTTTATTGGGGGGGAATTTTGAGCTTGATCCTGGGGTTAAATTTGAAGTACCTGCCAGTGTTCATAGGTGAATACAAACAGTCTCTGTTCACGAAGCTCCTTTAAAGTGATGCAATTTCAATTTGATTTTTTGTTTCTGGTAGTTGCTTTGTGCTTGTCACTTGGTCACAGTCTTATGCTATTTTTGTTTTGTTTTTGAGCAGAATCCCCCAGGCTTACCCAGTATAGCTGTTGCCTGGGTGGCAGGACTGCTCTGGGGGAGCAAACTCATCATTGATTGGCACAACTATGGATACACCATCATGAGCCTGAGTCATGGGAGGAACCACCCGCTAGTCCTGATTGCAAAATGGTTTGTACAGTCATTTCTGCTCTTTATAAATTACATGCCTTGGTGGAAGTCAGAATGGAAGCCAGTGGGGAGAATATGATTGGCACAGAGAGGGATTTCTGGGCTTTGCTGTGTAAAACTGGTTTCTGTTCAGCAGCTGCCTTTGTTGAACACGTTGGAGGCGGGTTGCATGAAGCAGGCAGGTTGCTTTTACGTGCATATGCAAATGTTGGTCTTGTTACTGCAATTTCTCTGTATGTCTTGGGTTTTTAATTCTCTAATGCTGCTTTACACTCCAACTCTTCTTTGAACAGCTCCTTGCTGAATATAATTGGTTGTGTGTTGTTAGAGGCTTTGGAGAGTAGGAGTCCATCAAAAATTGGCAATCACAGTTCTGGGGGCAGTTGGGTTTCTTTGGGTTTTGTTTGGCTTTTACCAAGCACAGGCACTGGGGACAGTTGCTGCAATTGCCTGCCTGTGGTTTCTGACTGACATTTCATTTTTGTCAGGTATGAAAAGCTTTTTGGGCGCTTGTCTGACTATAACCTGTGTGTCACTGATGCCATGAGAAAAGATCTCTGGGTGAATTTCAAGATCAAGTAAGTCGTGGACTCAGACAATTTAGTGTGTGTGAGCTAAGTAAATGAAAGAACAGGTCCCTGAGGATTCAGGATTCAGAGGGGTCTTACAAAAGCAGCTCTCCTGAGCCCATCCATCACCACTGGAACACATCAGCTCAGTTTTGTGATGAGCCAATGGAGTGTGGGCATTCAGGAATCTTCATTATCCTTCTAAACCAACACCCCACTGACTGAGGTGGCAGCCCAGGAGCCATGGAAGTTTGCTGCAGGCTGCCTGTGGAGTCAGAATGGGACAGATATCACTGGGATTTGAACAATGAGTCTGGCCTGCCAGCTTGTCTTTTCCAGTCAGAGGGTTTAACAATCAGAGTTGCTCAGGGGCAGTTATGGATTAAGTCTGAAAATCAGGACAGTGATACCTGCAGTTTTTACAGGTGCATTTCACCCCTAGAATATGCACACAAGAAAGGGGTTCTTTGTTATTCGTGTCCACCTCGGTGTGTTCCAGCAAACTTCAGGAATACAGGAAGTTGTGAGAATCAAAAAATTAATTCCTTTGCTATATTGATTTAGTTAATTTCTTTCTGATGACATTGTTTCAGCCTGCCACTGTACCACGTGCATGTTGTTACATCTGTACCTTACTTAAGCTGCACATTTGTTTCTTCCCAGGGCTGTAACGTTGTACGACAAACCAGCATCTTATTTTAAGGAAACACCATTAGACCTCCAACACAATTTGTTCATGAAATTTGCCAAGGACTATGAGCCTTTCAAACCACGGTATGTGCAAGAGCAGCTGCCCTTACAGTCCTTACCCAGAGACTTGGAGTTGTGGCACTTAAGTTACCAGAAATACTTGGGGGGGGTCACAAGTTCTGACCCCCAGCAGGCACAGCTCTGAGTTGCCTTAATTGTCACTGGGACAGGCCGGAAAAAGTGAAATGATTGAGCTGTGGTAACACAAGCAGTAGAAGTGGTTTGTTTTTAAAAAGTTGGCTTAAGCACTGAGGCAATCTGTGATGAGTATCTGGGGTGGAACTCTGCAGCTGTCTGCTTCCCACTGACCCACAGGGCACTGGTTGGATGCTTCCTTAACAGCATCCCCTCCTTAATTACTGTGGAGAGCCTTTAGGATCTTGGTCCAAGTGTTAAACACTCCTCTCTGGCTGTGTGCAGGATGTCACCTGTAGCAGATGTACCAGGGAGTTAACTTCACCAAACTAATGCTTGAAAATGAAGTGAATTCCATAGTGCATGGTGGGGGTTTTTCGGAATTGCCCAGCTCAGAATGTGTAGGTTCTGAGTTTAGTTGAATAAATGTGCTGTTGGCCTCCGTGCTGTGCTAAGTGTGAGACAGGCTGTGGAAAGGGAGGCTCACTCTGCTCAACTTGTGAAGGAAAACATTTGGTTGGAAAGTGGAATTGTGCCTGTAGCAGCAGGAAAGAGGGAAAAATGGGCTGCCCTGTCCTGGTATTTCTGTAATGTAATGACTGTTTCTAGACTAGTTGAGCAGCAAATCTGAAGCCAAATGTCTGGAAATTCATGCCAGTTAAGCAGAGTGTTCCCTGCTGTTGCTGGCTGTGTGTGTAGCCCATCCTCAGGAAGTTGTGTTTCCATAGTACAGAGCTGTCAGTCCCAGTGCCGAGGGGTCGGCCTTCACCGAGAGGGATGGGAAAAGTGGGAATGTGGTGAAGAGCAGGGGCCGGCCAGCCCTTCTCATCAGCAGCACCAGCTGGACAGGTTGGGAATCGGTTTTATTTTTCACATAAAATAGGGCTGTTTGTACTTTCTCACACCTGTTTGTGCTTTGTTTTCCTGGAAGGATTTGAAGACAAGGTGTGTATGATAACAGCTAAATGTTGTATAACTTACAGAATGCTACAATTGATTGATATTTTAGAAGTTACGTTTTAATTATAGAGCTCAGCTTTCAGAATGATTAAAAGAGGTTTCCTACTTCTTTTTTTTTAGCTTTCATTCTAGACATACTATCTTGCATGCTGGTGTAAAACAGATTAAGAAAGTCAAATATTTACTCCTTACTGAGTACCCTGCTCTCGTGGGAGGTGTCTCTGCCCGTGGCAGGGGGCTGGGATGAGATCAGCTTTAAGGTCCCATCCAGCTCAAACCAATTTGTGATTCTATGATCTATGATAATGTTTATTACATAATTATGTACATTTTTTCCCTCTGTATGAAGAAGGGAACAGAGAGTGGAAACAAATCCACTAGTAGTGACCATGGGCAGGATTGTCTTTATCTTTGAATAATCAGGGCAGTTTTTACACTTAATTCTCAGTTTTAGAAACTAGAAAATCTTAACTTGATAGCATCGAAGATGTGCAGTATTTGTAGCTGGTTTGTCTGTCATGTTGCCAGCAAGGGAAATAAACAAACACTGTGCATGGTTATGGACTTTTATTTCTGAAAAAAAACTAAGGGATTTTTAATAGTATATTTTAGTAAATAGTAATCTTTAAGTATAGACTACATACTTTACTGTAGTCTGTACTAACAGACTACAGACTCTGGTCTGTATTTAAATTGTGTAGGTGAAGGTGAGGAAAATCTCAGTTGTTATTTAAAGAGAAAAGTTAAAAATTACAGAAATAAGAATGTCACTAATAAAGCTTTCTCTTTCAGAGGATGAAGACTTCTCAGTCCTTTTAAGAGCTTTAGAAGGTTGGTATGAAGGCACTGATCTCACTTTTTCAGAGAGGTCTTCTGGACACTTAAGAAGTATTTTGCTAAAGAGCAATGCTTCTATATTCAGGTGAAAATGAAGTTGTATTTGATAAATTAGCAGTAATTTCAGATTAGTAATTGAAATACAGCAGTGCAACATGTGAATTCAATTAGAGGAGTTGTCAGGGAGAATTAAATCTCTAACTGGCTCCTAAACTGCAGTTTTATTTTCTGAGCTATTACACCTACTCTCCACAGGCATCTGCTAATAGGAAGGGAGGGAATACTTTGCCTTACCTTGTAGACTTTGCAGCTGCAATTCTAAATTGATGTACTGAAGCAACTGATTGGGGAGCAGTTGAAGAAATTCTTTATGCATAGTGCATAAACAACCTGATTTATTTCTGTAGAAGTTTGAAAATGTTAACATTGCTGAATTTACTGCTGTGTTACTGATACATGCTTATAAGGAAATTGCTTGTAGTGGGAAGCTCAATAATTAATGCACTGTCACCACTCTTCAACCAAGCACCCTCATATTTGTCAGCTCTGACCAGTGTTTTGTCTTCTCCAGATTATGAGAGGTTTATCACGGAGGGAGCCAAGCTTCCAGCTTTAGTGTGTGTGATAACAGGTAAGAATATTTGTGTTACAATTCTTTCAGTGCTAACAGAAGGTTTAATTGTCACTTCTGTTCTGTGCTGACTCTTCTGTTGCTGGTGGGGAGAGAGGAGGGACTGTTGGCCTTTGTGTGTGGTTACAGGAACAGTGATTTATAGCTGAATTATTGCACCATCTACTAATGGCACATCTTTAAAGAGCCTCCCTGTCTGCTCCAGCTCTGCAATTTAGGGTCAGTGTTGAGATGATGCTGCAAAAGCAATGTCAGAGGAAGCAGCCTCAAGCTGTACCAGGAAAGGTTTAGATTGGATACTGGGAGAATTCGTTCATGGAAAGGGTGGTCAGGCCCAGGCACAGCTGCCCAGAGCAGTGGTGGAGTCCCCATCCCTGGGAAAATTTAAAGCCATGTGGTCAGTGGTGGCCTTGGCAGTCCTGGGGAACAGCTGGACTTGATCTTAGAGGGCTTTTCCAACCTTGAAAACTTCATGATTCTACATTGATGGAAAACTCACTGAAATAGTGAGTAAGAGAAGTCCAGGTGCACATTGCTTTCAAGGGAACCTAGATTTTTCATGTCTTTTTGAGGATCCCACAAGTTTTGTATCCTGTTTGTGCACCTGATCCAACAGGAGCTTGTATTTCACAGACCTCACTGTTTTCAGTCATCTTGATAAAAGAGTTTTTTCTGCTTGAAACAGGTAAAGGACCTCTAAAAGATTACTACAATGGACTGATCCAAAAACTGCACTTTAAGCGTATCCAGATCTGTACACCATGGCTGGAAGCTGAGGATTACCCTCTTCTGCTTGGTAAACAGTGGATGATGGAATAGGCTTGAGGCTGTGTGGGAAACAACTTGGCACAGTTGCAGGGGGCTGATGCAGACTGAGCACAGAAGCTGGGAGAATATAGTCAGGAATGTGGCTGGTTAGTGACAGGATATTAATGGATTTGACTCATTCCAGCAAAGCTGCTAAATTCCTCTGGCTAGCTTTTCCCTGTTTTCCCAAGAAGTAGCTGTGTTGCTGTTTCAGCCTGTTCTTTGCACTCTTTGTTTCTTCCAGCTGTGCTGAAATACAGGTGCCTGTGCATGTTCTACTTTCAGGGTCACTCCAGTAAATGAAATGAAAGAGTTGTTGGCTGAGCAATCAAAAGTAGCTGAAATTCCAAATTAACATGCCGTTGGAATGTTACTCCCTCAGCATCTTCATTATAACAGCGTGAAGTGGGAGTAATAATGTTCTAAAATACATATTCAACGTGATCTTCATTCTGCAGAGTTAGAGCCTGATAATTTATGTGGCTGTAAAACATTATTTATTTGGTCCTTTTCAAGTAATGAACATAATGTCTGTAAAATCACACCGTAATTCCTGTTTTGAGCTGACTTCAACTGGGAGAGGTCACTAGTGAGCCATGCAGTGTATCCTGATTGGATTGTGATGGGGTTTTCCTTTACTTACCCATTTTTAGCACATTGAGAGGCAGAAAGGCTGTTTTATGATACATAAAACCTCAAAATCCCTTTAATTTAACATGCACTCACTTATTACTTTTCTAAAACATGACTAATTTGAGTCCCAAAACATCCTGTGCTTTATTTTTGTTCCCTGATTGCTTGAAATTGTGTCAGTCTGGGTAGCTGAAGGTTTCACTCGCACCATCCAAAGCAGCACAGAAATAAAGGTTTGCAGGAGAACAGAGGTGCTGCTTTCAGAGAGTTCAGACTCTGCTGTGTTTGTTTCTCAGGTTCAGCAGACCTGGGGGTGTGTCTCCATAAATCCTCCAGTGGTCTGGATTTGCCCATGAAGGTGGTGGATATGTTTGGCTGCTGTTTACCTGTGTGTGCAATACATTTTGAATGGTAAGAGCTTATTCTGCTCAAGGGAATCACATAAAACAATATTCTTGCAAGGCCAGAGTTCAGCAGCTGCTGCAGCAATTAAATGAGATTCCTGGATTGTGCCATTTTTAAAATTCAGTAAGATAGAAATCAAGGTTGTTTTAAGTTAAAAAATTAATACTAGTTTCTACAAATTTGGGAGCATTTAATGCAACCACTTGCCTTAAAAAATCCCTGTATTCCATTGTTTCTGTGTATTTAATTTTTTAAAAGGCTTTCTTCTGCATAGACACATCTGTTCAGTGAAAGGCTGAGTGTATGCATAGGCATTCTTGGAATTTATGGTCCTTTGGGAAAACAGTAGTTTTATAAAAGGAGATAAATTCTCTGTGAAGATTTCATGATGGGTCATGGACAGATTTTCCTTGTGGGTTAGTTTTAAAGTAGATTATTGCCCTGGTTTTTAATGGACGTCCAGATGAGTGGCACAAAGACAGAATGAGGGCCCTTTGGTACAGTTGTGGTAGATTTAGTCTGACATAGAAAGGAGAAGAAGTCTTTATCTGTTTAAAACTGCCTGTTTAATTCCATTTGTGTCAGGTGTGGAGCTCGTGACATCTGGGACCATAATGATGTAGATGTCCTGGTTGGGTCCCCTTGGGTGTCACTGTGTAAATGCCCCACTCGCTGCTTTTTGCCTCAGTTTTCCTTCTGTGACTTCTTTTCACAGTTTACACGAACTGGTGAAACACAACGAGAACGGTCTGATATTCAGGGACTCGAAGGAACTCGCAGAACAGCTCAAGGTAAAGGCCCTGCCTGATTTCTTTCCCCCCAGAAATAACCCCAGAGGTGCCACTGTGTGAGCAGCCTTTTCAGATCTGAGCATCACCTGTGTGTTTTGCATTCTCACAGGGCACTGCTTGGCCTGCTGAGCAGTGTTTGCCTCACTTCTGTTTAAATGTGAATCTGAACCTGGCAAAAGCATTTCAAATATTGTCCTTGTTCTCTCTTTGTGGGGCCAGACCCCAGAGCTGCAGTTGTAGCTGAGGGTTAACGCCGAGGAGGCTGGAATGAGCCTGAAATGGAACATGATGGTTATTTTTCTGTGGTTTTGCTTTTTAAATTACAGATGCTTTTCTTGGAATTCCCTACCCTGGAAGGGAAACTTCCCAGCTTCCGAGAGAACCTGCGAGTGTCCCGGCAGCTGCGCTGGGACGAGAGCTGGGACCAGGTCGTCCTTCCCTTGCTGGGGAACAAGGAATGACTGGGGGGAAGGAGGGTGTCACATACATTCCTGCAGCTGCAGAGATTTGGGCAGCAGTGAATAAACACTTTGTGTTGTCCGCAGTTACAGTTTCCAACTCCTTCATCTTGGCACGGGCTTCTCACACTCTTCCTTTACAATTTCAGCTTCCTGGGTGAGTAAGAGGTGCTGAAGGTGCTGAGGCTGTTAGTTGGGTGGGAACCTGTGCTGCTTCAAGGTCCCTTTTTGGTGAAGATCCTTGAATACAGATAGAAACTCTTAGCAGCTTTACCTCCTGTGCAGTCAGCACTTCAGTAGGTGATTTGGGTATGGGGTTTTTGGCATATGGCAGATGCTTTTCATCTGAGTTCTTTCATTTCAGCTGGTCAGCTTGATGACCTTGGAGGTCTTTTCCTACCTAAATGATTCTGTGATTTACCAGTTAATTGCCCAAGCACTGAATATCCTCCTGTGTGGTTTTATTGAGACAGAACCATTTTGTTTCCAAGTTGTTTTTCCTTTTGACAGTGTGTGCAGGAGTGTGGAAGCACAGCACTGGTGTGTGCTAGCTTTACTGGGCACTTAGAGGAAAGCAGAGCTTGCAGTGAGTGTTCTCCTTGTACTCTGAAATGAATGTGCCCATTTACCTTGGGAAAGAACATCAGATTTATCTCTTTTTGAACAGATGAACAGAAAAGGGAAAAATACACCCTAAATACATGACTAAAGTCATATAAATATAACTTAATCAAAAGGCACTTTGCTTTCTGAGTGCTTACTCAGGTACAGCCTTCAGCTTTTTATTAAGCTCAGTATTCACATGCAAGCCTAAAGCTTACAGGATTTTTTTCATCACCTTTTTGGTGATAAAATAGATGTCAGTCACTGAAGGAGTAAATGTGCTTGGTTTGGACTGTGTTTAGTGCTCCTCAGAGCTCCTGCTTCAGAGTGGGAGGTGAGGACAGTGGGTTCTGCACCAGCAGTTTTAAACTCTGAGCAACCATTGAGTATCTGCTTTTGCCAAAAGGGAAAAGGTGAAAATAGATTTAAGTTGCTTTATTGCAGGAATTTGGCAAAACCTCCAGCTTATTGATTGAAGAATGATCCATAAAGATTTATTTGCCAATTTTTAGTGGGTTTTTTTTCTTGTTTTCAGTCAAAATCCTGTCTGGGGTTTGGCCATTCCTGTGCACATGGAGATAAATTAGGCACTTCTCTAATTAAACAGTAATGCCAAAAGCTGTAAAGAGGTTTCATTTTCCTATAATAGAACTTTTTAGATCCAAAATGAGCTCTGTACAGAACCTCTGACTTGAATTTTGTGTAAGGGGAGATAAAGGAGCTCCTGTGTGGGCTGCCAGTTTGTGTTTACTCTCGAAATAACACCCTTGAGTTCTTTATTTTTGGGGACAGGGAACCAAAACCTGGGCTGGGGTTATTTCTGCTTGATCCCAGCAGTCATGGTCTCCTTTAGCTTGAAGAATAAGAAGATTCTTCAGGTTTCAAGTTAGGTATCATCAGTTTTCTCTGCATTGTTACAGAAGGAGTGAGTTGAAGTCTTTTTTAATTTCCTTTTAAGTAGCTTTTAATAGAGAAAAGGAAGGCAAAAGAGGAGAATGAGCAGCACATTTTCTACTTCAGCACCAATGCTGCCCAACAGGAGAATGATTCATGGATGATGGAGAGTTTCAGAGCAGGTGAGCTCAGTCCTTCCTCCTTGCAGGATGCCTGGAGCACTGCTATGGAGTGATTCCTTTTTCATTCCCAGCCCAGCCTGAGGGGACAGATTCCCAGCAGCCACTGGGAAAGTGGCAAGTCCTTAGGAGAGACTTAGGCAAGTCCTAAGGAGACTATCTCCTTAGGAGAGATCCATTCTGACTTGTCATCACTGCAGAGTAAAGATGCACCTGAGTTACAGCAGAGTTATCCTGGACACAACTGCAGGTATTGGTCACTGTTTATTGGGGTTTTTTAAGACAACCCAAACTGCAAGTATGTACAGACAAGTGTAAAAGACCAGAGTAGACAATTAGAGCTGGTTTTTGTATCAAAACCCACTGATTACTCTGAACCATTGCTTTGCTCCCTTGTCTATGTGAGATCCTCATCCTGTCATCCTGCAGGTTGCCCCCAACACTTACAAATCACAACACAGTTGGAAAAAAAAACCCACTTGAATTCTGTTGTCTTCCACAGAATCCAAGTGAAGTGTGACTGGGGCTTGTTGGTTTCTGTTGCTTGAGGTTCACTCACTTCCCAGGGGCAGCAGCAGGCTTGGATCCATGCTGGGAATTACAGGAAGGAAGAACCCCACGTGTCCATGAGTACAGTTGTCTCCTCAGAACCTCTTGTTTCCAGAATTCAGGATAATCTTGCTACAAGGCTGAGATAGCTCCTGTTGGTCTCAAAATTCCAGCTCTGTTTGCCAAGGCTACAAAAATAGCTGTAGAATAGTTACATCTGGCTGCACATCATAGAGAAAATTACAGCTGCTGTGGGCTGGAATCGTCTGCCACCTGATCCCAACTTTACCTGTGAAGAGAAACACTGGAAATCATATTTGTCCTTAATAAAATGAAGAGCAAAAGTTGCATGACAAGTTCTGTAAGAAGAGCTCTTTTAGCATGCTGTGATCTACAGGTAAATGCTTATGTTTGTTTTTTAAATCCCATTAATGCCTCTGCTGAACACTCAGTGTCACTCTGTGAATTACCCAGAATTTCACAGAATACCCTGAGTTGAAGGAACCCACAAGGATCATCAGGTCCAGCTGCTGAACACCAGCTGAGCAGCAAAGAGACTGCAAGAGATAGGCTTTAGAAGTGTGTATGAAGAAAAATCATCAAATCCCTATTTTATTTAATCTCTAGCTGGGGCTTTTAACCCTCAAAGAACAGGTAAGATAAGATAAAGGGTTTAGGCTGCATCTCAGGTGTTATCACTGACAGTGCAGCACAGATGGCTCCCTCCTTTAAGCTTAAACATTTCCTTATTTTCCTTTTGGCACCAGATGTACAAATCATCCCTCACAGAGGTGAGCTGTGATAGCCAGGATGTACCTGAAGGTGAGTCCCAAGCTCCTGATCAAATCCATGTGGAAAAGCTACTGCTCTTAAATCCAGCTCCAGGATAAGATCCTGCTCTTGGACAATGCTCCTCACCACCAAATGCTCCTGCCCCTCTCTACCACAGGAGTCATAGGCAGAGAGGCAAAAAGGCAAAACTATTGAACACTGGATGGAACAGGCACCCACCCAGCTCAGCCTGGAACAGCTGATACGTGTCTGGATTTCGGATTGTGAAGGCAATGAAAACCTCGGGAGCTTTTCTGTCTGCTCTGGAGGTGGAGAGCTTCTGTAGCATTCCAGTGAGGGCTAAAATTATCTCAGGATCATACACCACATCTACAAAAAAAAAAAAAAAAGAAACATACAATATTTATTGAGAATTGAGCAAAAACCAGAATAAAAAGTGCAAAGCAGAAATACAATCTTCACAGTGCAGGAGAGTATTGATATTTTATGTGCTATGCCCTCATCACTAAAAATCAGTGTTCCTTTTTGTAAATGGATTGTCAGATATTTTATTTAAGCCCATCCTAAGGGAGCAGCAGAACCACTGAGTGTTCCCACTGCCCTTGGCAAAACAAACGGGCCTTGTTAGAAATGAGTGGTTTAGAGGCTGATGCCAAGGACTTGCAGCAGTTTTCATCTGGAGTCATTCCCTGGAGAGCAGAAACGGTGGTGAGAGGTCCAAGTGAGCAGCAAGGTGGGGGAGTGCTGATACTCAGAGGAGTTGTTTACTTCACAGAGGTGTCCAGGTGTGTGTACCACTGCGGGTACTCGTGCTGCAGTGTGACAGGGGCACATCCTGCTGTAAGGAGTAACAGCAAACAGCAGAGAGATGTCAGTGCCCCTCAGTCCCAGGGTCCAGCTGGGGCTGGTCTGGGCACTGAGCAGCATCACTGGCATTAAGGTACTGTGCACTGACCTCACTTTATACAATTCCCCTTCACTGCATCCTGTGATACCTTGGATGACAAAGTCATTTTTCCACCTGGATTCTCAGGTTTTTTTTTTTTGCAAAGCTCCAAATCAGGGTGTAAGACCTGCAGCTGAGACATTCTGCTCTCACCAGGTATTACTACTCTCATTCTACTGTCACTAAATTTTCCATGATTAGATTTTTTATAAAACTTCCTCCAAATTTATACACAGACATGCCCAAGAAGGTCTGTAGTTGGGTTGTTTTCATTCTGTTGTTTCTCAAGAGGCTGCCAGGGTTGCTGAGCCCTGCCCATCCCTGCTCCCCGTGAGCGTGTGCAGTACCTGCAGCAATGACAACGTCAGCTCTGAGACCCAGCAGTTGTTTTTCTGTTACTGAACCCCAGTCAAGCTCAGCAACCATCACTTGTGGGCTTTGGCAGTTCTCTCCTTCCACCTCCTGCCCTTGGGCCTCTGTTTGGATGCTCCAGGTCCCGTCAGGCTCCGGCATGAAGCCGTTCAGGCGGATGTTTTCTCCCAGCTGTCTGAGAACACGGGGGTGGCAGTCACTAAATGTGAATGTCCTGGGCTGGCAGGTCTTGCAGATGGCAATTCCAGTGAAACCAATCCCACTTCCTAATTCCAGGATTGTCCTGAAAGGTAACGGAGTAAAAAGTACTATCAGGACTCTGCATTGAGTTGGAAATCAAAACATTCTAAGTATAATTAAAGGTAAAATCAGTTCCAGATAATTACAGTAATTTTTGAGTGAACCATCCACAATCTAACCTTTGTCCCAAGCAACTGGAGAGTCAGGAATAACTGAGGGTGGAATTGTCAGCACAAAATTAATTAGCTGAAATGCTGATTTCTGTCAGGCACAAAGCATTCCCACCGCAGGGATGAGAGACGTTACCCCTGGCTTTAGCCAGCTGCAGCACAGTTGTTTCCACCTGAGCTGGCTCTCCAGTTTTCAGTCAGTGGAGAGAAACAGACACTGAGCAGCACAGTTCCTTCCCCTGTGAGCTTAATTATTATTAAATTATCTTTCCTCAAAAGTCCTTGTTCCTCTTGACTGCTTATAAATAAAGTGGAGATGATGTGATCAGAGCTGCACACTGATCATCTAACATAGATAATCCTTGGGGAATCCCAGCGTGGGGTGAAGGTCGTTAGTTAAATTACTGGAAACTGAACAGCTGACCTCACAGAGCAGGTCAGACTGCACAGTGCAAGGGTTTCATCCTAAACCATGGCTTGACAGGTCCTCTCCTGGCTTAGAGTTTGACTGCTGCAGAACACACAGGAGCAGCAATTACTCAGCAGCAAAAAGGTGTAATTTCAGTTATTTTGGGTGTACAGTCTGTTATTAAATATTTCTGTTATTAAATTACAGTTGTGTAACTCACAGTATCAGAGGGCTGGAGCCCCTCTGCTCTGGAGCCAGGCTGGGAGAGCTGGGGGTGCTCACCTGGAGAAGAGAAGGCTCCAGGGACACCTCAGAGCCCCTTCCAGGGCCTAAAGGGGCTCCAGGAGAGCTGGAGAGGGACTGGGGACAAGGGATGGAGGGACAGGACACAGGGAATGGCTTCCCACTGCCAGAGGGCAGGGATGGATGGGATATTAGGAAGGAATTGTTCCCTGGGAGGGTGGGGAGGCCCTGGCACAGGGTGCCCAGAGCAGCTGTGGCTGCCCCTGGATCCCTGGCAGTGTCCAAGGCCAGGTTGGACGGGGCTTGGAGCAGCCTGGGACAGTGGAAGGTGTCCCTGCCATGGCAGGGGGTGGGATGATGTCCCTTCCAACCCAAACCATTCTGTGATCCTACATGACTGAGCACATCTTTCCCCATTACTCCAGGCCTGCTGCTGCCATACCTGTCCCTGAACAGCCCAGGGTTGTGCAGTGCCCACTGGGCCAGGTGCAGAGCAGCCTCCCAGGTGACGAGCCCCGTGGTGCCCCCGGAGATCAGCGCTGTGCTCTCACAGAGGCTCACACAGTCCCCCGTGGGCTGCAGGACACGAGAAGGCAAAGATGGATCAGCACAGACCACGGATTTAGAGTTTACAATCAACAGCAGCACCTGACAAAAGGCAGGAAGCACTCCAGGCTTCAGGGTGGGTGTTTTTAAAGCCAGTTATTGCTTAGTTTGGGTGAGTAAATGTGGTTTAGAACAGTGCAGTGTCCGTGTTTACCAGTAAGTAGTTTTTGTAACAGTGAGTAGATTCTCCTTCTTTTAGAATATCTGCCAGTGCATCGTAGAGCTCATCCAGGGGTTCAGCTGCAGTGGATTCGTGCTGTGGGGAGGAGAACAGGGCAGCTTTGGGCGTCACATTGTCAGGAAACAGAAAACAGCTGCACCCTAAGCCCCACTTCAACACATTGTATTTACACTGAATGCTGTGGTTCGTTATTACATGAGGTATTCTCAAGGGGAAAAAAAGAGAAAAATGAGTGAAAAATGAGCTGAAAAGCAAGAGGTACCTTTTTGATGAGCTCAGTCAGGAAGCACCTCCTGTACTTGGCTGAAGGGGGGTATTTCACACACAGAGGGTGAAGAATTGTCTAAAATGAGAACAGCCATGGAAACCAATTACCCAGGGGAAGGTTTAGGAGAGGCACTGAGGGCCAGCAAAGGACCATTAATTGACTCTGGGTGCCACGAAATGCATTGGGATTTAGTCTGTACAAGACATGCTAAGCCAGAAATTGAAACGGGATGATTTCTGACTGGTTTGTGAGTCTACAGACCTGTGGTCACAAATTTCTTACTTTTTGTGGCAACAAAAATCTCACTTTTCAAAAGAGTAAAGAGGGAAATTGAGTGGAAATGATCCAATTTACTCTCCTCCTTCTTTTGCCCCTCTCTTCCTTCTTGCATTTTTGGTTTGCTGCCTGATCTGTGATCTCCCATCCCCAGGGACAGTTTAGGCATCACCATTCCCTGCATCCCCGAATATCCAGGAGCGGCTGCGCTGAACGTGCCATTCACCACATCAGTGCTCTGGCACGCGGGTCTCAATTTTCACCTAAGAACACCCAAACACCAGGCAGAGAAGGAAACCTGCAGTTCTGCAGGGCCCAACGAAACCCTGCGACACCGGGGCAGCGATCTCTGCATTTGTGAGCAGTCCCGGCGGCTTTGGGACACGCGGTGGCACCGCGCGTTGGTGGCACGGGGGTGACTCCGAGCTGTCCCTCACCTTGTGCAGAATATCCGCGAGCAGCGCGGAGTCCGGCGCACTTCGCAGGCTTTGTTCGAGTTCCTAAAACAGGATAAATAAATAAATAAATAAACAACGCCGCGATGCCGCTTCCCCCCCGCCCGGCGCCCCCCGTACCGGCCAGGGCAGCGAGCGGAGCG
>VZRQ01007522.1:66207-122411 GCA_013397975.1 Machaerirhynchus nigripectus | reverse complement strand
GGTGCCTTGGCCGGGGCTTCGAGGGGACCTGGGGGCTGCGGGGGCCCCGCTCGCATCCCAGCGCGGCCGCACAGCCGGAGGGGTTTTAATGGGCTTGAGGGTCGTGCAGCAGCCGGGAGGGACGGGGAGGCTTCGTGACTGCCCGCGTTAGGCTGCAGTGCCTGACCTGCCTTCGCCCTGCGCCCGCTGCGGGGAGATCGCAGCTCCCGGTCCTCCCGCGGGCAGGGGAGCCCCGCCTGTGGCACCGCCGAGTGCCGGCTCCGGGCTGGAGCACGGCAAAGCCCCAGCACCCCGGGCTGCCTGTCCTTCAGGTCTGCACTCTCACCTCCAGCTTAGACACCCGTGCTGGGGCTGAGCAGGGTTTTGTGCAGAGTTGCTCAAGCCTCTGCGAGTTTGCCCTTTAGAATCAGTTGGCTGGCTCTTATCCTTGGGTCTTGAGGACCCCAAGGCTGTTGGGGTCCCAGTGTCTCATCAAGACCCCTGATTTTGCTGCATGTCAGCCCAGTTGCAGTTGAAGCATCTCAGCCTCCGGGTCCTGGATGCAGGAGTCTTAGAGGATGGATAAAGCTCTGTACTTGCCAGCCTCTCCATTTGCTGAGCTCTCTCCTCTCCCTGTTCCTGGGGTACATCCCCCCAGGCACCAGGAAACAACTGTTTAGGGTGATCATCCGTGGGCCTACTAGAGGAGATGGGATAATGTGAACATTGTGTTTGAAATGTCATACTGTTTCCTCCAAGCGTTTTTTCAGCTGGGAATCTGACTGAAGCTTGGCGCTCCGTAGGCCTGCAGGCCCAGGATGCGGCTGGGTGGGTTCTCATGGTCGGACAGAAGGTTATCTGGGAACTGCTCACTGCACGTGGCCCGGGGCACTCGTGCAGGACAGTGCTGCACTGCTGTGGGTCGGTCAGGAGCTCCTGGAGACCGGGAGATGTGTTTGGAGGGAGCCAAGGTGGAGGTGAGGGGTGCAGATCCCAGACTGTGGCCCTTGTGGCTCTGGATGCAGAGATCTTGCCATGCTTTGCACATTGTCACCTGGGACTCAGAGGGACTTGTGCTTCAGGGCTGTGCTCTTCCCTAAACTGGAGCAGACCTGCAGTGACAGACTGGCTGCCTGTGACACTGCTGGTGGCTTTTGTCTGGCCATTTTTTGAGATCCTGCTGAACAGTCTCGCTCGTGCCCCTGAGTGAACCAGAGCAGGGCTGAGCTCTGCCTGAGCATAACATGTCCGAGGCATGATTCAAATTACCCTGATTTTATGTACGTGAGGATATTAACTCATTTCGAGTTGCATCAGCTTCCGTTTGTGTCCAAAGCTTTAACAGTTGAAGGCAGAAGGCAAGACCCAGCATTGCTCCCTTCCCCGGGAGGGGTTGAGTGGCTGGAGAGGCCTTTGAAGGTTTGAGGTGACTGGCTGGGTTTGCTAAGCCCGACTGCTTTGGCAGGAGGGAGAGCAGCCTCCTCCAGCCTGATGACTTGGTGCGTAAGGGAACTGGAGGCGTGGGCCAGGCACGGTGTCTCCTGAATCGGAATAAATCTTGGAAAACAACCCAAAAGTGCTAAAGTTGCACGTAAAAAAGGTCAGGCGTCGTGCCCAGACTCGGGGCTGCCTCATGGTGGCGGAAGGGCCAGGTCACCCCTTGGAGGAGCCTGGATGGCCTCGGCAGATGCACTGATTGCCCCCCACCCTCCTGGCTTGCTCCCCCCTTATCTTTGCTCTGGGCACCCTTTATCTTTACTCGGAATTCCACTGGCTTTGCAGAGGGAAGTGGCCACGGGCCTGGTGTTCCCTCTGCCAGCTGAGTGCAGTTGGCTTTAGCTTGTGGAAAACACGCTGCTCTCCTCTGTCCCGGAGGTTTTGTGGGAGCTTTCCAAGTTTGCACTGCTTGCACGTGAGATCTAGAGAGAGACTCAGCCTGTGCCGTGTGTCCATGGTTGTGCTGATCCCCGCTGGCGGGAACATCATCTGCTGCCAGGTGCAGAAATGCTTTTTTCTTCCCATCTTCCCGCGTCATCTGAATCCAGGCTTGGTTGTCTCTGGCTTCATTCTGACCCTTCCTGTGAGCAGAGGGGTCTGGGAAGGACCAGACCCTGTGGCATTTCTCCAAGTGAGGGTTTTTATGAAGCACAGGGAAGCTGGAGTGAGGGGCTATGGCTGCCTGCGGTCAGAGGAGGCGGATTTGGAAAGCGTGTGTCAGCCCAGGGTCCTGGCACCATGGCTCTCTCCCAGTGCCCAGAGCTGGGGGGAACCTTGTGAGCCCCTGATTTGCTGGAACCTGGGGCTCTGAGCAAGGTCACGCTCAGTGCAGCCTTCGGTGGGAAAGCTGCTTACGCGGGTGGGACAGGTGAGTCAGTGGCTTCCTCCTCATTTTCCATCATAATCCCACTCTCTGGAGTGAAGCGAGCTCCCTCCCTGCTCCCTGGAAGCCTCTGGATCTGCCTGTGTTTGCCTCAACCTTGCTGGTTGCTGTTGGAGCCTTCCTGAGAGGCTCCCTCCTCTCCAGGCCACGGTCACCGAGCTGGGCAGGGAGGAGCAGGCTGCTCCGAATTTCTGTCACATTTGCTGTTTGGAGTGTTGACACTTGCCTTGCATTTAGCAATGGCAGCTGAGGAAGCCAAGAGAGGCAGAAGAGCTGCTGCCTGCTCATGAGAAATATTTAACTCTTGCCCTCACAGCTCCCTTCCCCGTGTGCTGGCAGCTCTCAGGTTGGCTGATAGGAAATGCCAGTGGTGTTCCCAAAATTCGTTGGTGTTCAGTTGTTTAAAAGATGAGGAGAGTTTTTGTGTGCCATTTCCTCTTGCTCTGGAAGAAAAAAATGCTGGTGCCCTGGTGCCTGGGCAGAAAGGAGAAGGGGGAGCCCTGGCAAGGAAATAGGATCCAGAGAAATGTGTCACCAGCAGAAAGAGCAATTGTTTTCCTGCATTTCCATGGCAGAGCCTTGTCCTGTTCAGGCAGCCCGTGTTTGACAGCCAAGATAATACATTTATATTGATGTAATTAGCGGGACGTGGAGTTTGCTGAATGGCTCGGGGGCAGCCTGCTTTTCAGGCTAACTCCAGCAAATAGATCAGGGAGGATTGGAAAGCTGCCGTGGGTTGCTGGAATTGGCCCGTTGGGTTTCTGGAGGTTGAATACATAACTGCTGATATTTCCTATTGTGCTGTACCCTGCCTGTTTCAAAAGAAAATAACTCAAGGGAACATGGGGCTATTTTTGCCAGCTTGAGATGATCAAGTTTGATTTCTAAAAACTGAAGCCGAGTCTTTAGGCTTGCACGTTAAAACCAGCATTGGAACCATATCTCTGTTCCTCCACAGATGCATGCCTCCACACTTTGCCAACAGTGTAAACTCTAATGAGTGTTCATAAAAAAAGAAAGAGCTTTTCTGTTCCCGCAGTGCAGCCCCTTGTGTAAGGAATGCTGTGGGCCCGAGCAGGTTCAGCATCAGGGACGGTGACAGTGACGCTGTGTCAGGGCACTGAGCTGGTGTCCTGCCCCAGCCCTTGCCAAACCTCAGGATTATCAGTGCATTTGCAACTTGGTGAAATAGAAACCAAGACCTTACAAAAAGCTGTTGTCCCCTCCAGTGATGCTGCCCAGCTGCCTTTCTGATGTGGTGCTTCCTGTGACACCGAAGTTTCCTCTTCAGCATCTTGTTCCCAGTCCCAGCCCAGGTGATTTCAGTTTACTGAGGATGTCACAGGCAGCTTCCCAACTTGTGCCCTTCTGCTTCTGTAACGAAAAAGTTTGCAGAGAAGGTTACTCATGGACAGCTTTGCTGGGCAGCAAATCCCTGGTGTTCATGCTGGTCTGTGGAAGTGGAAACGCAGCACCAGGGTCCTTGTGTGCTGAGCTCTGTCCTCTCCTGGCAGCTCTACAATCCACAGAGGCTGCAGCAGTGATGTGGTCAAGGTCTTGCTCTCCAGCTCACCCTTGTCAGTCTCCTTCCTGCAGACTCTGGCCGGCAGGCAGAGCTCAGGAAGTCCTTGGAATTCCAGCCCAGCCCAGCAGGTTTGTGCTGAGCTGCTGGGTACTGAGTGCTTTCCCTTCCTATCCCGTGGCATGTGGACACATCTTCTGCAAGGAAAATGATGTGATGTGGCACTTGGGGGGTGCTCTGTCCGCTGGTGGTGGTCTCACTCCCTCGTTAGCTCTCCTGAATCTCCCGCCTTCCCAGTGTGGGAGCAGCTCAGTGAGTGCCTTGGAGGTGCTGTGGGCCTGGAATTCCCTGTGTAGCTGCACAGACCCTTGGGCTAAAAGGATCAGGGTGGTCCTTTTGAACCTGAAGGGTTCCTGAATCAGTCCCTTATCTGCTCATTACAGGTCCCTGAGTGGTGTCCTTACCCACTCTGCACACCCTCCCTTTGCTGCTCTGGCTGCGTTAGCAGCACCTGCCCCGGCGTTCTCCACAGGGCGTCTTCTCCCTGCTGCCTGGGATTGCCAGTGGTGGGGAGTGCTGGAAGAGAAAAGCTCTTTGTGGGTTCACCATCACCTACCCCAGGGGTATCACACTGCATCTGATGGTGTGGCTGGTGAGCAAGGTGAGGGGGGAGAGTGGGGTGTCTTGCTCTGCCATGCTCTTAAAGAGACTCAGTGATCACATGGTGCCAGCTGGATCCTTGTTTTTGTGCTCCCTCCCCAACGTAAAATAGAGGAAGTAAGAGTGTGCTGGAGAGCCAGATACATATGGACAAGGGTTCTTGTTACCTCCATCTGCTAAAAGCCCATCCCAAAGGAGACAGCAGTTTCCCAAAGCAGGAATTTCATTGAAACAGGTTGTTTTGTGAGCACAGAATATGAGGGAGGAAGGGGAAATATCTCGGAGGAGGGAGGTTTGCCGAGGCAACTACTCAAACGTCATGGCTTCTGGGGGTGGGATGGGCACGTATGGCATAATCAGAGGAACTTGTACTTCAGAATCTCCAGGAGATGTAACTGCTAATGATGTCCTGGCTATGCAGAGTAATTAACATCTGTTTCTGTATTTGAACATTCAGGCAGCGTGCCCCGCCAGACATCGCTGCGTTCCCATCCAGCCCCTCGGGACATCCTGGCCTGTTGCTAATTGTCAAGAGCTGTCCAGAGCCCTTCTCCACACGATCCTGCCGTGCTTCATCCTGCTGTGCTCCCGAGGTGTGCCATTCCCTGCTCTGATGACAGCTCGCACCAGGATGCTGAGCAGCGGCTGCTGGCAGGCAGTGAGGCCAGTGGTGGGCACGGAACTATAAAGGCACAGCCAAAGGTTCTGAGAGCACAAGTGAAGAGCCTGAGCTGACCCAAAAGCTGTCTCCAGGGAGGACCAAGCTCCAGCTGGATGTCATAGGAAGCACAGAGCCCTCTGCGAGCTGGAGTTCAAGGGGATGCTGCCTGAGGGACCAAAAATGTGAGGTTGGTTGTCTCTGCTGGTGCCATGCTGATGGGCCTGGAGTCTCAGCAGTCATTTATTCTTACATGCCTTTTTTCGCTCTCTGTCCAGCAGCTTGGGACAGCAGCCACTCCTTCCAGGCTTGGTGTGCTCCCAGTGCTCGGTGCAGGGACCTTCTAGCATGCTCCTCCAGCCAGGCCACTCAGCGGGTGCCAGCAGTGGCTGCTCGGGTCCAGGGACACCAGGCTGACCCTACACCAACTGGCTCTGGACCTGCCAAGCAGGAATTGTGTTGGGTGAGAGGCTTTTCTGACTCAGCTGGCTCTGGGCTGGGCTGGGAGGGGCTGGAAGGAAGGAGACCTTCTCTTCTCTGGTTTGTGAGCACAGTTACCCCGCTTCGTGTCTCTCGTGCCTCTCGTTCTTGTCTTTCTTCCTTGTTTGAATTCCTTCTTTGAGTGTTTCCATGCTGTCTGTGTGAAGGCTCCGTGCTCAAATGCGTGGGGATACTGATGTCCTCTGGTTTTCTCATGGTGAAGAAGAAACTGTGAGAGTGGAAGAGAAATTGTGGGGTCTTAAGCAGTGGAAACTGCATGACTGTCCCAGGGTGTGCTTGAGGCAGTGCAAGGACAGGGCCATAAATTAAGAAACTCTGCATAGCTTTGCCTGCAGTAACCACAGAGCCGTGGCAGTTCCAGCCCACTGGGACAGAGAGGTGACTGTGTTGTGCCTCGTGTTGGCCGGGCTGCTTTCAGCTTGGGCATTCAGAGCCTGGGCTGTGGAGGCAGGACAAGGTGCTGGGAAGCCAGTCTGAGCTTGGACCTTCAGGATACACTTGCAGTGTGTGATGGTGGTGTCCTTGGATTCAAATGATCCAGGTTGATGTGGCCTCATCCAGGTTGGGGCTTTGGATTAATCAGATGGACACTAGTGCTTGCTGTGTGTTGGCCCATCTGGTCAGCCTGGATGTTTATGGACTAGCTGGAGTCTCTGTGTGATGCTGGTGTCCAGCCACAGCAGAAGGTCTGCAGGAACTTCTCATAGCTATGGTCAGTGAGGCTGGGCCAAACACTGGTGTTTGAGTGATGACTGTCATCAGGCAGGTGTTGGTCAGATCTGCACCATGGCTTGGTCTCAGGGGTGAGAGGGATGAGCTGGTGTTCCTGCTCTTGGATCTGTTTTGATGAAGCCTTGGGATGTCTTCCAAAAGCTACTGCCCTTGTTCCTGTTGCCTGACCTTGCCATGTCTTAGCAAGCAGAGCCTGCTGGAGGGGAGGCTGGGGGTCTGCAGCACCACACAAGGCTCAGGCAGCTCGATGTGTCTTGCAAGGCATTTGGGTGTGACTCCAGTAACATGATCTCCTCTCCATCTGCCCTTTTGGTTCAGGATGCAGCCAGCAGCCCTTGGTTAAAGCCCAGCTCTCTCCCTGTGCTGGAGGTACCTCGCGTGGCTGGCTGGCTTTGCTCTGCCATTACTCAAACCATCTGCACTGTGTTTCAGCCCTCTCAGAGTACAGCCTTTTCCTCATATGACCATTGTGTTTGTTCAAATGACTGTTCTCAGAAAATACTGCTTTAGATGTGTGTAATTGAACACATCCTACAATTCCAGCTGTACTGGTGTAGCTGAAGAGGAGCCGGTTGTGATGGAGACAGGGAGCCAGTAAAACCACTCTGGTGAGCAGAGGGGAGGGTTGTGGTGGTGTCAGGCACTGTTTTATTTGTATCACTTCATTGTACCAGGTGTTACTCCACACCTATAATTTCAATACAGTATAATCTCCTAACAGAAGCAATGGCATGGCTGCCACATCAGCGTGCAGAAGGATTCATGTGTTTTGCAGGTGTCATCTGGAGGTGGAGAGGGGTGAGCAGTAATGTGGTGCTTTTGCATTAAATTACTGTGTTGAGCTGTGCTTCCCTGTTGCTCAGAGAAGCTGTGGCTGCCCCTGGATCCCTGGAAGTGTTCAAGGCCAGGCTGGATGGGACTTGGAGCAACCTGGTCTAGTGGAAGGTGGCAGGGGGTGAAAGGAGATGGGCTTTAAGTTTCCCTCCAACCCAAACCACTGTGTGATTCTATGATTCTAGAAGAGGAACTTCTTTTCTCCCCCCAAGTCTGTCCCACTTCCCTGTTCTCCTCTGGTTCCCTGTGCTCCTGGGGAAGGCAGGAGCCTCTTGTGTAGCTCTCAGCAATTCTTGTGCTTTTATCTCTTGGTTGTTTGTGATGGAAATGCCAAATGGCACCGTTGTCTGTCAGGCTTCTCCCACCTCTGCGCTTGCCTGAGGCACAGCCAGAGATGTGTTGGCTTAAATCTAGGCCAGTTGGTTGGAAATTGGGACGTGGTGCCTGATGAAAGCCAGGGAAGGCCAAATTGCATTAAAATGGCAGAAGCAGACACCCAGGTGCTGCTGCCTGTGTGGCTTGGGCAGGGCACTGCAGTGAGGACTGGAGCTATCTCTAGGAAGGGATGCCACTGGATGTGTCTTGGGCAAATTATATATTTACTGTCTGTGTAATCTGTGTTAGCATTAAAGCTGTGGCTGGAGTGTCTGGGGACAGCGTGCTCAGGGGACATCTCCACCTCCTGCCTCTGATACTTTGCTTTCCAAGTCTGTGCCCTGGGTTTTCACTGGCTGTGAGACTGTTTCTTGCTGCAATTCCCTTCCCCTCCCTTCTGCAGTGGCCCGCTCTTCATCTGCTTATCTGTCAGCTTAGCATGACCTGAAGATGCAATCCCTGCTGTCCTTTTGGGAATGACCTCGTGTTTGTGCTGTGTCTGGGCCTCTATGAATTTGGGTTGCTGAGTGATTGGGAGGAAGGGACTTCATGGGTCATCAAGTCCAGTTCCGTGCTGCTGAAGACAGGCAGTCATCTCATGCAGGTCATGAACTTGTCCAGGAACTATTTGTTGGAACTCACGCTGTGCTTTTTTCCCCAGTGCTTCTGGAGCAGCTGGTCCAGAGATCTGCTCTTGGAAAGGTTAGAAACCCTCCTCACACTTCCAGTGTCCACTTTTCCTGGGTTGGTTTGTTGTGCCTCTGTCATTGCAGAGTGTCAGCTTGCAGATGAGATGATGACTTGCACGTTTTTTTCCTTCCCTGGTCGTCTGTAACCTTTATGTCCTGCAGCAGTTGTGGCTCTGGATGGAGATTTGTCCTGAGAAATGTGCTGAAGGCTGTTTTGTTTTCCCATTTGGGCAGGTTGGGTTGGCTGGGCCCATTTGTTTCCTTGTTGTGCTTTTGAGTGTTTCAAGTGCAGGTGGAGCTGTGAGCTGCACAGTTGGTGAATGTTAGCGAGTGCAGAAGAGCACTTTTTGTGCTGCTGTCATTTCTGTCTTCTTTTTTAATGTTTGTCCTTGCTACTTGTGCCATCTTGCCCCTTCAGGAGGGAGAGATGTCAGAAACATTTGAATCAAGGTGAACCTGATAAAGCAGTGTATTGAAGAACCAGTGCCTGGCTCTTACTCGTGGCTCTCATTCATGTTTATCTCTAGCTGTGAATGTGCAATAACAACAGTTCTGTTCAGCACAGGCTGGCACAGCCTCAGACAGGAAGATCTGCTGTTTACCAAGCAACACTCTGCTGTAAGTGAGAAAGAGGGGAAAAAAGTGGTTTATTGCTGCTGGGTAGCTCAGAGTGTAGTTAAACCTTTCTGAAAAAAGAGGAAACTAAGAGCACATGTGTTACTCAAGATGCATTTTTCCTGGCAGGAGTCCCATGTGTGTGCTCTTCCTGCACAGCATCCCTGCGTATGCTCCTTCCCATTAAATCCATAGCATATTGGGAGCAGGCAGGCAAGAGCTTCCTGTTTTTATAATGCAACTGGTCTCAGCAGGCAGTCTGTCGAGGTGATTTTTCAGCCTGACATCTTTTGTAGCTGGGGCAGCCTGTGAGCTGAGTAGGATGACAGAACTCTGCTGCAAGGATTATAAACACGGCGAGGAAAAGATCTGGAAATGAGATCTGCTGGTAAAGCTTCCCGAGATTGGATGCTGTGGCTTGTGTTGTTTTGTTCCTTCCCCTGTGAGTCTCTCTGTGGCATTTCCTCGCTGCTGGTGCTGAGAGGGCCCTGCCAGCCCACCCACGCCGTGGTGACGCTCCGGAGTCGCCCACAATTGGCTGGGAATTGCGGGGCACACGCGGCTCGTTGCACTTCACTGGAGCAGTGTTAATTGACTTAATAGAGCACTGGGGTTGTAGGGATTTCGTACTGTGGGTTTTCTTAAACGTGTGTGCACTCAGACCCTTCTGCAGCTGTGCCCTTGTTGCCATTTTCATGCTTGTTCAGAAACTGCTTTGCAGTTGTCCGTGGAGATGAGGTTTGAAGTTAACCCTTATTTTGAAAAAACCTTCCTGCTACTCCTCTTTTTCTCCCTCCAGCTTGTGATTAAGATGTTGATTGCTCTTTCAGATCTGTGTAATCCCCTCTCTCAAAGTGACCGGGATAGATTTCCAGTAGCTCCCTGGATTATCTGTCACTGGTTTACGGTGTCCAGTGCAAGGGAGAAGAGGAAACTTTGTTCAGACTTTGGTGGTAGCTGCTCTGTGGCTAAGCTGGCTCTGCAATACATCTACTTTTCCTATCAATCTTTCACTTCAGGCTTTGGACACCTCTTCCTCTGCCTGCATACTTATGAGGAGTCAGTGCTGGGAATTAAATGCAGTTTAGCCCAACTCAGCTGCTGTGTATGAGTTTCTTCTGGGCTAAAGTTGAGCCAGAACCAGTTTCAAGGCAGCTGAAAGAAGGTAAAGACCCTCAAGCTTGCCTTTGCATGTTGGTGTCTGTGGCCAGAGACATGTGCTGCTGTTCTGGACTTTGTAGCATGGAGTGTGAGATCCTGTTCTGTGCTGGTCAAGGACTCCAGGTTCAATTATCTTGTTACCTCATTAATAGCCCATCTGGAAATCTGCTTCCAGACAGTTCACTTCAGCTAATGATATCTCTGCAAGTGGTGTACCAGTCTTATTTCTCACCAAGATCTGGAAAATAGTTCACTTAAAGCTTCCTGTCCCCTCAATTTCCTCCAAGACCAGAATATCTTGACTCTCTTCCCTCAGCCCTCTGCCCCAGAACAAACATTTAGGTGGGTGAGTTTCACCCTTCTCTCCCTTTTCTGTGTCCTCCCATCTGCAGTGCTTGCACACTGCCTGTCGTCCTCATGCCTTGCACACCTGAAGACTCCTTGGCCCTGGCAGGTAAGGCAGAGCTTTCTGAGTCACAGAACCACGGGGAGCTCTGTGGTGGAGCACAAGGGCTGAAAAAGCCTCCCCCATCCCAGCTGAATGTGCCAACCACTGTCCCATCCCTCCTGTTACACCACTGCCTCAGTCTGTCCTTGGAGGTGCCTTCCCACCCCTCCCTGCCAGAAGATTTGCAAGGAACTGGAACTTGCTGACACCTTCATTTCCTGCCAAGACTGCAGCACTTGGGCAGGCTTGGCAGGTGAGGGCAGGGAGAAAGAGCAGCAAACCTTTGTCTTGTCCCCAGCTGTGTGCACGACACCTGCTCAGGACAGAGTGTTCCAGCTTGCTTGCTCTTGCTGCACTTGAGCCATGGAGCTCTTGTTGGGTCGGCGTTTGCAGCTTGGATTTCAGTGCTGTGTCTGCCTGATGTGGGTGTCTTGTTGATCGTCTGCTCTTCCCCTGCTGCCTTGTGGAAAAAGAGAGGATTTTTCCCTTCTTCCCTTGGGGTTACTTCTTTTCCCAGGGTCATCTCAGCCTGGTGAATTCCAGCCACACTCTTCTTGGTGCTGGTGCCTGGTTTTGCAGGTCCTCAGGGCCTGCCACCCTGCCTGGAGCTGGGGCTGGCTGGATCACACAAATGCTTGAGCTCCTTTCTCTTCCTTGGCTGGCATGGCACAATCAGACACTCCCCTCTGCATCCTTAGCTATCCCATGCCTAACCTGCTCTGTGACTTTATAACCTTCTTAGGCTGCCATGTCTCGTGCTGTGCACATTCCCAGCCCTGCACACCATTCCCTGCTTACCCTGGCCCCCCTGAGCATGTGCCTCCTTCAGGGGAGATCTGTGCATGGAGGCAGGATTGGTGGGGGGCCAAGGGCTGGCCATTCCTTCAGGATGTCTGAAGTGGTCTCCTCCAGCTCGATGTCCCCACTCAGCCCCAGCTCCTCCAGCTGCCCCTGAGCTCCTTGGTGTTTAAGGGTGTGAGTCACATCCTGCAGTCCCCAGAGAGGAGGCTGCTCCTCCAGGGCTGTGTGTGGGCACTCGACAGTGAGAGCTCTTCAGGAGCCCTGGATTCTCCCTGCCAGCAGCAGGTTACATGGAACTGAAGGCAGAGAGCTTCTCCTTTGCTGGTGAGGGTGGTACCAGGTCCCAGCACATCTGGCTCCCCAGGGAATGGTTGTGACCTCAAGCCAGGAGCGTTTGGACAATGCTCTCAGGCACAGGGTGGGATTGTTGAGGAGTCCTGTGCAGGGCCAGGAGTTGGACTCATGATCCTTATGGGTCCCTTCCAAGTCAGGACATTCTGTGGATCGTAGTCAGCCCCCAGTCAGCCATCTCCTCACACAGCAGAGGGAGAAGGGCTGGTACTTCAGCTTCAGTCTTAGGTCTCCTGCAGCTTCCTCTGGGCACAGCTTTGAGGGATGTGTTTCCCTCAGGTACATGGTGTGCCTTCTCCTGGGCCAGCTGCTGGCCCTCACCTCAGACCAGAGCTGTCTGGAGTTCAGTACATCTGATGGTATTTTCATTCCTGGATCTTCCCTGGAGCAAGGGAGTAGCTCAGAATTGACTTGATTTATAGGTTGGGGGAGTGGAGGAATTAATGAAGTGGCAAAGTCTTATCCCTGAGTTTGCAAGGCTGAGAATCAAGGGAGTCTGGAAAATTCAAGCAGGAGCAAAGCTGGCTCATGCCACATGGATCAGTAAGTCCCTAGGAAAAGGAGTGTGGGGGTATCCCATCACAAGGAGGGGCTGCTGCTCATGGGGCCAGCTGGGGTGAGTCTGCCTCACTGGTTTCCTCAGTGGCTGCAGCAGCTCCAGGGACCTCTGTGTCTTCTTCCTGCTGCGTGCCAAGGAAGAGCTTGGGGCTGATGCTAGGAAAAGCTGATCCTGCAGCTTCCTACATGCACTGAAACACATGGGCTAGTTCCCTTTTTTTTTTTTCTTTCTTTTTTTTGCTCTCTTCAGAGCCAGAACCTACTTTGAAACTGGAGGGAAGGAAAGGGAGTTGGGTAGATCCCCACCCTTCCTGCCTGCTCCGCTGTGACACGAGAGCTGGGGCCCGGAGGGTCAGCACTGCTCACTGGTGTGGAGGAATAAGGTTATCTGGAAGCATCCAGGCAGCTGCTTTGCTGTCCTGGCAGCAGGAGGAGCTCCACGGGACAGCTTTGCTGTCCTGGACACGCTGTACAGACCTGCTGCTCAGGGCCTGGTGGGGAACTTGAGGAAGGGTCTTCATCACGTACCACAGATCAGGGTAAGTAGCTGAGAGGGGCTTGGGGGTGGCGAGATCAAACCTGGAATTATTTTGGAAGCGATATTTTGGGAGCAGTTACACAGCATCAGTTCAAACCTGGTAATTATTGCAGCTGCGAGGGGCAGAAAACCAAAATCCAAACTCAGCATCTTGCTAAGGTGCTTAAGTGTTAATTTCCATGAGTGAGTTCCACCCTTCTCAAGACACTTCAATCTGTTCACATTGTTGCTTCCTCTCCAGATTAGATAGGTGGAAGCAGTGCTTTATTAATTAGAGGAAAAATCCTGCTCCCTCCTGCCGAGACACAGGAACTCTTGGCAGTTTGCTCCCTTTGAGTGACTGAAGCCTCCCCTGTTCAGCCAGGTGCCTGCAGGTCATCTCCTGGGGCATCTCCCTGCCCAGTGGCAGAAATTCCTCAAAAATAAGGCTGCGTGCTTCCAGAGAGGCCTTCTTCTTTAATTGACCCCTTCCCTTGAGAGGTGCAGTTTCCATTCTCACCTTGATTTCTTGGAGGCTCCTCATTTGCTTAGCGTTGGCCAAAGGCATTTTGGGGCTCAGCATGATGAGCACGTACGTGCTTTGCGTTGGGTTGTAATGCTGCCGCCGCTCCCGTTCTCAAACTGGTTTGCCCTCTCCCCACCTCTGGTCAACACTCCCCCTTCAATAGCATTCATTGGCTGCTCTCACCTGGCATGAGGGTGACCCTGAGGAGAAGGATTTACTGCTTTGCCTGGAGAAATCCGATTTCACGCAGCACTCACAGCCAAGCAGCCCAGTTAGACCAGACAGTCTCGGAGATCACTCCGACTTAGCTAGGTTATCCTCCACCTATTTATAGCTCCCTTCCTCTCCCAACTCCACCCACCGTGGGGTTTTACTGCAGGTTTTAAAGCAGGGCTCCCAGCCTTTCCCCTCCCTGCGGAGTGGAGCTGCCTGTTCCAGCTCCCTGGTGTGGAGCTGGCGGAGGAGATGGGCCGGGAGAGCAGCCCCACACTGGGAACCAGCAGCGATGCGGGCAGCAGGCACGTCTGTCTCTTCTTGGGATGAGCTAAAACCGGCGTTCCCATGGGCAGGAAGAGGAAGTAAAGGGTTCTGGTCTACCAGCTCGAGGAAGTGGTCTTGAACCAGACTGTGGAAGTGCTTTATGTGGCAGTTTAACCCAACTCAAGGGGGAAAAAGGCTACTGACGCCTGGGCATCCTTCCTCTGTTTGGCTCAGCCTGCAGTGAGGGGCTGTTCTACTCCTCCTGCCTTTACTTACCTACTTTATCATGACAGAACCCAAGTTTTGAGGTAAGAGACAGTTTGTTCTTCTAGTAGATGTCAGAGTTGCATCCCCTGTGCCTTTGCTGCTGGAGCACGTAGGGCCCGCGGCATGGAGCGGAAGAGCCAGGGACACACAGGTGTGGGGTGACTGATGTCTCCAGATAGACTGAGCTGATGATACTTGGAAGTGCTCTTCCCCTCACATGGCGTGGCTTTCATGTAGCCAGAAAATCAGATTTGTTACAAATTAACTGCTTGAATAGGAGGAAATGAGCGGGGCAGCGCCAGGGATCCACTTTGGTTGGATCTGGGGAAATCAGTGAAACCTTGCTGTTGGGTAGTGGGGATGAGGGGCTGATGTACAGCAGCGAGGCAGACCAATTACCACAAGGAGGAGGTAGGGAAAACTCTCTTCTGGGGCTTTTTTCAGATTTATTTGGTTAGTCCAGGCTTTGCAGGCTTACAGAGACTGTGACAGAGCAGTTAACATTCTCCAGTTAATGACCTAATGCAGGCACATTCTGGTATTGAGCTTGTAGCAAAATTGCACCTGCTCCTTGAGCTGCTGCTTTTGAGAGTCTATTCTCTATCAAGGCCTTTCTTGATCCCTTAGATCAATCCTGGGATTGAAAAACTATATTTTAGGACTCTTCATCTCAGCCTTTTTACGGCAAAAGTAGTTTCTTCGCAAAGGTTCGTTCATCTCCTTAAATCCTGGTGGGTAATTGAATAAGCTCAGCTGTGCTAATTTTTTCGTCTTCCTTGTTTCTTCTTTTTTGCTCTGTTAAATGTTACCTTGGTCCATTGCTCCTGGCGTGCATCCAGATTGTCCTGCCTTTTCACTTGAAGGAGAGACGTGTGTGTGTTTAAACTTCTTTGAATAATACAGGACATGAAATGTTTCTGGAGTTTAATTGTGAGGATGCTTGAAGAATAAATTCCAAAATGTAGGAAAGAGAGAGGGAGAAACGGAGGAGCGAAGCCCCAGACCTCCTTCTGTGGGTAGGGGTGTGATAAGGATCAGCTAAAGCTTGGCTTGAGCTGACAATAAATAGTCACAGAAAACACTTGTGCAGATCCCCAGTCTGTCCAGTTCCAGCCTTACTGGGGTGTTAGTGGGAAACAGGAAAAGAGGGATATTTTATTTTACATGTGAGCACACAAGCCATCCAGTCCTTGTAGCTGAGGTGACTAAAACCAGTGTGCTGGTCAGAGCCCAGGCTAACCTGGTGTGTGTGGTCCCCAAGGGCTGCTGGTTTGGGCTCCAGGTGGGCCTGGCTTGTCCCGTTTCCTGCTTCTTTCCCATGTGTGAAGGGCTTTGTGAGGAGCTCTGCTGTGCTTCCCTCCATCAGTCGGGGCTTCCCTGTGCCTGGGAACTCCTGGTGCTTAACTTGGGGGGAGCCTCTTCTAGAGCCCCCACACTCCCCATCTCCAGCAGCAAAAGCTGGATTCAGTGACACGGCCCTTCCCATCCCAGTGAGCTCTGGGTTGGGGACCCTGATCAGAGCATGCACTGATAGGCTTTAAAACTGGGGGGTTGTTGCTGAAATCGTACCTTATCTTTCTCTCTTTTTCTTTCCTTTTTTTTCCCCCTTTCTCTGTGTCTGTTTGTTGTTTTGTTTCCAACTCTGATCAGAACCGACCTTCCTTTCTCCAGCGTGCTGGGATCTTTGCAGCAGCCCATGCCGCAGTGCCTCGCCTGTTCCACCCGAGCTGCCCATGCCACTGGCTTGGACCTAACCTAGGCTAAATCTCAGCGTGGCCTGGGTAGGGGGGAACCATGGGGAGCTCTGCCTCATCGCTGGCCGCAGAGACGGAGTCGGACCATGGCTTCAGTAGCTCGCCCTACCCCGGGCACCCGGCCGTGGGCTGGTATAGGAGCAGTCCCGGTGGCCCCGTGTGGGAAAGTGCCCTTATAACGCGGCAGCACCAGCACTTACAGCACCGGCTGCGAAGGTAAGGAGGAGGGGAAGGAGCCTGCTCACCTGCTCGCCCGCTCGCCTGCTCACCTCTCAGCTTCAGTCTGGGCGCTGCCTTTGGGACACGAGTTGCTTTGCATCCTGCTGAGTGCTGGGTCCCTTCATTCAGAGGCTCAGTTCAGTTCCTTGGGAAGCCAGAGGCAAATTCCCACTGATCTGAGCGATGCCAAACCCTGGCTTTACACAGGGTGGCCGATGTCTCCTGCATGAATGGACTGCAGGACTCATCCCAGCTCTTCCTCACTCACCTAAATTGTCAAGGTGGCTGCCTGGGGATGGGATCTCAGTTCCTTGTTTGCCATGTTCTCGTGGCTCCTCTTCTTTCTGGCCTCCCAACCACACCGTAGTGTCACAGGTGGAGGATTGTGTCTCCAGGTTGGGTGGCAGTAAGTTGCAAGAGTTCCTGAACTCAGAAGAGCCAGAGAAGCTGTTCTGATGCGAAAGCAGTGAAATGCTTTTGAATAGCAGATCCACGGGAATGAAAAACACCAAAACAGAATTACTCTTACAAACAGATTAGTGTTTTCAGCCCTCAATTCCTATCCCACCTCGGTGAAATCAGCACCTCAGATGTGTCTCTGAGCTGTTGCCTCTGCCCCTTCCACATCAGCCACTTGCAGTGAGGAGTTTCTCTTGCTGGAGGGCTGGTGTCCTGCATTCAGTCTCTGACAGACTGAGAGATTTGTCAAAAAGCATCTAAAACCCCTCTGCCTGGGGGCTTGGCTGCAGAGGCTGCCATTATTTGTGCTGATAACGTTTGAGCCTTTGCCTAATGCCTGCTTTGTGTGGACCCCAGCCTGGATGGGTGTCCATACCTGCTTGAGTCTGGAGCTGCTGGTCATTTAGGAATAGCTGCTTGCTCTGAGTGTCCCTGAGCTGTCCTGGCTTTCCCCTGGAGGTGTTTGCTGTGATGATGGTGCAGTATCTGTGGTGCAGTCCTCGTTTTCCTGCCTTCCTGCTGCTGCGAGGCCTGGGAGGTGCTTCCCAGGCTCTGGTGCATGACTCTGAGAGCCTCCCAGCAATGACAGGCTTTGCTCCTTTCCAGCCCTGTCTTGGGTCTTCTTGTTGAGCTGGGAACAGTGTGAAACCAAGAAGTTGTTGTCTTTACTGTCTGGCATAGACTTGAGTACCTTTAAAAAAGATACTTTGTGCAGTTCCCGAATTCTGTTGCTGTGTGTGCCAACCTGTGTGGTGCACGGCTCTGGTTGGTGATCTGTGCTGTGGGGTTTGTCCCCTCTGGTTTAGAGGGATCCTGCAAACAGAGCTGGGTCCTTCCTGCAGGATTATCCCTTCTGGACTGCTGGTTTTCCCTCTGTTGCCTTGAGGAGTTGGGGAAGGTGTCTCAGCTCACAGATGAACTCCCTGGTATGGCCATGCACAGCCAGAACTGAAATTTAGGAACTTCCAGTGCACATCTGGCCCTGGGCATTAAAAAAGGCGGTGTCTCTGCAGCCTCGTGTGTGGCAGCTGGGGCTGCTCATGACTCCAAGTCTGTAGCTTGGAGGAGCTTGAGGAACTAAGTGATATCTTGACATGTGGAAATAAATTTCCTGGAGAACCAGCCTTGGTGGTGGAGCGGATGTTGGGGCAAGAACAGGAACTGCCGGTCTTGGCGCAGATAACGCCGGTGTCCTGTGGGGACAGGAGTGGCTTTTGTGATAATTCCTTATTTCCCCTGCTGAAGGGAGAGCAGAACTCATCCCGACTCGGTGTCGCGTGGTTCCTGGAGACAGGAAAATCACCGGCCGTGATTCACTGAGCAGCGAGCTGCGTGGGAAGAACCCGCTCCGGGCAGTGATTATGGAAGTGGGTTCAAAAGACCTGCTGAGATCAGCCAGGCTGCCAGGCATCAAAGGGCCGCCACTCCCAGGGAACAGCAGGGCCAAGGAGCAGCGGATGGTTGGTTTCCAGAGAGGAGCAGATAAATATATTCTTTTAAAAAATTAAGTAAGTCAATAGAACAAGTCAGGGTAGGTATCCTGCCTGTGCATGTCCTCGTCCCTGGAGTCGTGTAGTATAGGAAGGAAGTGGAGTGCTGGGGAGTCAATTTGAGGCCGGGCAGCAGTTCTGGGATAGACTTTGCTTTTCCTGCTGATTTTTTGTCCCTGCCTGCAGCCGCCTTCAAAGCTGATAATGCTTTGGCTGCTGTGGAGCAGCACAGAGCCAAGCTGCTCTGGGCTGTCTCAGGGATGAACACAAACCTTCCTTGGCAGGAAAACAGGGACACAAATACTTAGTGAGTGACTTTGGTCTGTACTTGACGGGGGAGTTGGTGGAGTCATCCCTCGTGGTGGGTTGGGAATAAGGGGAGAAATCAGTGCTGTTTGGCTTTCAAGATTTTAGAAGCTGGGAGGAGGCTTCACTGTCTCCTGTTGCCTGGATGAGGCTGATGGTGTGGAATTCCCTGTCTGCTGAAGACAGGGAGACAGGAGGGAGTAGAAAAAGTGCCTTAGTGGTAGAAGCAGAAGACTTGTGACAACCAGATTTGAGTCCCTGGTCTTTTCTGGACAGGGCTGCACAGTCTCTTTCTGTGTGTCAGCATTTAAACAGGAGCCTGTCCCTTTCCCAGCACGCCAGGAGGACACAGCTACTGAAAGACAGGAGGTACTGGGTGTTAGGTGCATGTTAGAGGGATCTGGTTGCAGAAGCCTCTGCTTAGGGCAAAGATTAAATTCATTCCTGGTAGCTGTGTGCAGCCAGACAAATTCTGACTCAGCTACAAGTCCCCTTGGGCTCTGTCTTGCTCATGTGCTTGAAGGTGCTTGGCCTGGGCTGTTGTTGGGTGGGAGCGTTCAGCTGAGCCTGGGGATCCATCAAGGCCAAGCTTCCCAACCAAACCCTTCCTGGAGCTGGGAGCAGGAAGGGGCAGTGCCACAGGACTGGTGCTGGCAGCAGGACATGGTTCCATTGCTGTGGCTGCCACGGTGGAACGGTTTGGGAGCTGTGGGATCGTGGTGGTTTCTCCTGCTCCTCCTGCTGGAAGTGGTGGTGGCACCTCTCCAGGGTGCATCCTTCCACACTGTAAGGGGTTAGGAGGGAATTTGGGCTCTGAACTGTTTCCTGATGAGATTTAAGGGAATGTTCCTGTTCACCTACTCCTCACTCCCAGGATTCAGGAAGAGGGTCCTGTTGAGTTCTTCTTGAGAGTTCTCTTCTTGAGAGCTTCTGGATTTCACTGTGTTTAGGAGAGGCTTTTTGGGGAAAGGGTTGCAAGGTCTGTGCAGCTGATCTAAGTGTCTCTGCCCACTACTGGCTTTGGCTGAAGCTCTCTGAACTCCTTCCTCTTCCAGAGGATATTCATTTTCTGAGCTTTCCCACAGCATTCCCCAAAAGCTTTGTATTTTTCTTTAAACGCCTTTGCAGACTGAAATACCTCTGGGTCTCAATGACTGTGGAGGGGGGAACACGCTCTTTTATTATTCTTTTATTTTATTATTATGATATGCTAAAATTATGTAAATCTCCCAGCTTTTAGAGGGAAATGAGGGGACCTGCTTTTGTTGTTGGCGGGTGGTGGGAGGGCACTTGCTGTGCCACCCCCTGCTCCCCAGAAGCACCACTTACTTCTGGGGAGAAACTCTGGGCAAGCCTGAGTGTCCTGGGTGTTTGTGAGCCCTTGGCTTAAATGCATGAACAGCAGCAAGTCAGAACTGCTGGGCAGCATCACCCAGGCCTTTTCTGGGGGCTCTCAGTTGTTTTGAGGCTGGTGGAGATTTTAATAACTGGACTCTGGCATATGGAAGTGTGGCAGGGAGCTGTGTGGAGTGGGAATGTGGCTCTGTGCTGCTCCTTCCCACCTTCCTGTGCTGTGGCACTTCAGCTCTGAGTGCAGCACAAGCAGAAGTGTCTGGAGGACACCAGGACAGTGTTTAGTCTGGAGAAGAGGAGGCTTGGGGGGACCTGCTTGCTTTCTACAACTCCCTGACAGGAGGGTGCAGTTGGGTGAGGGTCGGGCTCTGCTCCCAGGGAACAGGGACAGGACAAGGGGAAACGGCCTCAAGTTGTGCCAGGGGAGGTTCAGGTTGGATACTGGGGAAAAAATTCCTCAGAAGAAAGGTGGGCAGGCACTGGAACAGGCTGCCCAGGACAGTGATGGAGTCACCATCACTGGAAGTGTTCAGAAAGCATGTGGATGTGGCTCCTGGGGACATGGGTCACTGGTGGTCTCGGCAGTGCTGGGGGAACAGCTGGACTCGATGTACTTCGAGAGCTTTTCCCAGTGAAATGATTCTGTGATTCTGTGTGTTTCTCGTTGGGGAAACCAGGGCCCAGAGAAATGAGATCCTGGGAAGAAAAGCTCCTGATAAAGCATCAGGTGACTGCAGGGAATCACCTGGCGATCATCTGCTTCTGTTTGTTGTCATCAGATCTCAGGTCTCAGGAGGTCTGGTGGCCTCAGCGGGTACAGGTACCCTGACAGACCTGGGATGGGGCAGGCACAGATCCCCTGGGTTTTATCAGCAACTTGCATGGATTTGGGTGTGCTCAGAGAGTTTATTTTGCACCTTTCAAGAATCACTGACTGGTTGAGGTTGGAAGGGATCTCCGGGGTCCAGCTGGTCCATCTCCCTTCCTAAGCCTCCGTGCAAAGAGCAGAGACGTGGCTGTGGAACAGATGGGGATCACCAACACGTGCTCTGACTGAGTATCCACAGAGGAGGGATGAGGAGGAAAAAGGAGCCACTCTTCCGAACCACAAGGGCACCATTGGCTCTCATATTCAGGACATGCCTGCTCATCAGCCAAGAGTGCAGCTTGTGTTCCCCAGGTGCTGCAGTGAGGTGGGTGCATCCCTGTGCGGGTTGTGCTCCCTCTGGAAGTTGCTGTGGAGCTCAGCGGGGATTTGGTAGAGTAAAGATGCTGCAGGTTGTTGTGGATACTTGTCTGATGGGAATGTTTGGCTTGTAGCTGTTTGCTCACCGCTTCTCACCAGAGCCCGCGGTATCTGCTCTTGCTCAAGGAGGAGTTGCAGTGCCAAGGAGCTGGCAGCATGGAATGCTGTTTCATCTGCCTGAGGCTGCCTGCCCTGCCCATCCGCTCTCCAGGCTGGCTGCTCCAGCGGTCACAAAGCCTGTTAGTTGTTTAAATTGGGGCTATTTATAGCTCTGGAGCCACGGATAACTCAGAGGGTGGTGCAGAGCAGCGGAGACCGGAGTTCTCAATAGATCCCCAAACGATCCCTCCCTTTGCTCCCTGTGTGCCCTCCAACCTTCCTCATTTCCATGTCCCACAAGAGCCATCCTGCCTCAAAGGAGGTCAAACCCAGGGCAGAGGCAGCTGGAGCATGTCCTTGCCTTATGCAGCAGGGTTGGCCAAATTTGAGCAGAAATGCCTGACCCTCTTGCTCGATGTTGCTGTCACAGCATGGAGAGCACAGCAGAGCTGTCCATTCAACAGTGCCAGCCTGGAGAAGGGGAAAACCAGCACCTGGTTTGGGGATGCTCCTGTCTGCAGGAGCTCAGCACAGGAACATGGGTTCAGGTCCCTCTCCAAGTGCAGGTGCTGGGGAGTTTTGCTTTGGATGCTGCATTGCATGAAGGAGTTTGGCTTCCAGCTTTGGCTGTGCATAGATCCAGTCTTCATCTCTTTCGGGAAGAGACCCTGGAGATGCAGTTTTGCTGTGAAGGAAGCTGGTCTCTGGTAATCAGTGCCGTGGGAATGTTGGAGGGCCTGGGAGGGCCCTTTGGTACTCCGTGTTTTTCCAGGTGTGTTGGGGGTGGGGAGGGAGAGGAATTGGTAGGTGGTGAATTTTTTGAGTTTGTTTTATTTTTTAGGAGCAGGGAACAGTAAGAGGAGCCAGAGCAGGGATTTTTAAATTTATTGTGGAGTAACCCTTCTGCACTGCTCCCTTGGCTTTCTTTGGCTGCATAGGGAGGAACGGGGTCTCATGTCTCATAGCAAATCCCTTGTCCCCCTGAGAGGTGTCACACATGTAGCTTGGAGTTGTGAAATTGTCTCAGTCCTCTGGCAGGAGCTGGCAGATGGATGTGATAACAGTGGGAAGCTCAGGAACCTGGCGGAGCTGCTGCGAGGAAGGAGGAAATGTAGGGAAGTGTGTGTCTGGAGGGTGCTGAGCTGTGATGGGACACCCTCCTTTTTTGGCCGAGGGTTAAAGAGCAGAGGAGGCTGCTTCGCTCAAGTCCTTTATTTTGCAGTCCCAGAGTTTCTGAAGGTAGAGTTCCAAGGGGACACACAATAAGGCAAAGCAGCAGCGACAATGACAGCAGGCTAGGCTTGATGATGTTGGAGATGTTGCAGTTGCAGATTCAACTAACTTACAGTTAGAGGATTATATTTGTTAATTAACCAATAAAATTAACACACGATTCTAGTTCTCTTTTCTTAACCTATCCTGGTCTAATTCTAATGATCCCAAATCTCACACAATCTTGCATAGGTATTACACGAATTTGCATATATAGTTTTTATCAACTCTTATTGTTTATGTGAACACTCTATCGAAAAAATGTGAACAATATAGTTCTATCTATGTTTTGTCTAGAGTAAGGAAATTCTGTGAAAAGGTAAAACTGCTGCAGTACAAGCTGTGTTTAAGGTCTCTTTGCTGCAGCTTTTCAATGTTTAAGGCACTTAGCATATATTTCTACTAAGAGTTAAAAATCTGTATTTCTATTTCACTTTGGTGTGATTTCACGTATCTCAGCTTATCCAAAGGTTTTATTTCAATTCTTGTGCTTTGGTGTTCGTCTGGGCCTGGGTCCAGAGGAGCTCTCACTCCAACAGGAAGGTTGTTTCTTCTCTCGGGATCAGGACGGAAACCACAGCCACATCCCCCTAACAGTGGGCAGCATCTGTCCTGGGGGGAGATGGGCCTGCCCTGACCTCAGGTTGTGGGCTTGTGAGAGGAGGGGTGAAGGCAGGAATATCCTCCTGCTCTCTGGGTGGGCAGGGAGCTCCCTTCCCTCTCTGCACCCAGCGTTCCCTGGGATCACTGCAGAGCCCATTGCTTCCCTCTCAGATTACCAGTTACTGGTTGCTGTGAAAGGCACGTGCTGGATTTCTCCAACCAGTAACTTAATCCAGTTTGACACTGGCGGCTCTGGGCTGGAGTCTCTGACTAACGTGAGTCAGAAACAGCGAGGGGGGGATGCTCAGAGCTGCACCCACCTCCCTGCAGCCTCCTCCCCGCTGTGATCCCTGGCCCCCTGTCCCTGAAAGGCCGCCTTGATCCCAGCGCGGCCGGAGCCTGGTGCTGTGCCTGGAGGGGAGCCTGTGCTGAACCAACCCTCTGCAGGCCTTTGTTCCCTGGGATGAAACAACCCTCGGCTCGGGGCTGCTGCCAACAGAAGGGCACAGAGAGGAAAGGGGAGCCCTGCTTGGGTGCTGTTTGCATTTGCCAAGCTGTGCTGCATCTCTGTTCCTGCCCAGGGACCCACAAACCACCCAGGTGGCTGTGCCTTTTCAGCTGCTCTCTTCAAATAAACTGCCTTGGGCTTTTCTTTGACTTGGGCACCTTCCCGTGCTTCTCACCCTGCCAGCATTCCCGCTCTGCCTGGCAAGGCACCAGGATCTCAGCTGGCACCCCTTGCCAGCCAGTGCAGCCCGCAGCACCCCTGGGCATCACCGAGTCCCTGCGAGGGGCAGGTGCTCCAGGTCACCGTGAGGAGGTGTGGACAACTGGTCCGAAGAGAAGGAAGCTGCTCCTGCGTTACAGATGGCGTTTCTGAGGCTGCAGCAGGACCTCCAAAGCAGAAGGAAGCTGGAAGTGGAGTGTGAAGGCAGCCCGGAGCCCTTCTGGATGGCGGCAGGACTGGCAGCAGGAGAGCCAGGGCAGTGTGTGTGGGGGGTGAGGAGAGTTTGGGCTGCAGGTGCTTGGAGGCTGCCAAGTCAGCAGCTTGCAGGGACCTGGAGGGGCCTCGCCTGCCCTTGCCCAGAGCAGTGCAGAGCTCAGCTGGGTCTGCAGACGCTCAGGTTCCAGCTCTGCTGCTCCCACTGCTCCCTGTGCATCTCACACTGGGGCTTGTGGTTACACAGAGCTGGGCTCTGGCATTTGGAACGTGGCAGGTTGGCTACAGCAAAAGGGGATTTTGGGAGGCTGGATCTTGCTGACTTTTGGTGGGGGAGGACAGTGGCCATACTCCTTGGCCTTCAGCAGCATTCCCCAGCTGTGGAGTGGGGAGAAGGCAGACACAAACAGGATCTTTTGTCTTCCTTAAAACCTGATTTTAATCCCCCTACCTTGGAAAAGTGAAGCTGTAGGTAGGTAGATGGACAGATGTGTGTATGTATGTACACCTGTATTTTTTCCCCTGCTTCCTTGGGACACCAAGGAGAGGACACCTTTCATTCAGAGCCCTGGTGTTGGCTGGCACATGCCCCATGCAGCACTGGGACATTCCATCAGACCCATGCCACCAACTGTACCTTCCCTGCCCAGGAGCTGAGGCTTCTCCTGCTGCCTTACCCACAGCTGTTGTGTCCATCTGTGGGGAGGGGCAAACATGGAAACACTTGGTGCTTCTGAAATGTGGAAAGGCTTTTGTTTTGCAGGATCTTCAGGCTGCAGCCCATGGCACAGAATGGCATTGCTGCTGTCCTGCCCAGCAGCCCCTGTGGCATGTGCAGTGACTGGCACTGAGCACTTCACACACACCCTAGAGAATCTCCAGCAAATCTTCACCCAGTGACCTGTTTTCCCTGGGTTATGTTTTCCTACAGCAAATGTGTCTTCTGGGCACACTGGTGTGGGCACTGCAGCCCTGGCTTGCTCAGGGACTGCTGCTGGTGGCAGTGTGGTGGGGAGGGCACAGCAGCTGACAGGGCCCCTGTGTCTGGTGCAGCATTTCAGTCTCCAGGGCACGTGTGCTCCTCTCTCCTCTGTCCTATGCAGGTTGGCAGCGATGCCCTTCAGGGTGTCCTTGGGGAGTACGTGTGCTGAGCTTACCCAGGGCTGTCTGTGAGTGTGTGTGTGTGTCTTGATGAGGTTCAGGAGCTTTAAACAACAGCAGGAGCTGCTCTCCTTGGTAGAAAACTCAGTGTTGTGCTGCAGGGAAGGGACACTGAGCTGTTGGAGCAGCCCCAGCCTGGCCTCTCTGGGGTTGCTGTGCTGGCAGGGTGCTTCCCTCTGGCACATGGACTCAGGAGGGTTAATGGCACGTGCTGCAGCCAGGAGCATCCTCGAGATCCCAGCTGTCAAAACACTAAGTTAAGTGTGTGTCATCTTTACAAGGCACTAAACAGTGCTACGGTCTGAATTACCCAGCCTGGAGGCCTCCAGGGTACAGTATAACTTGTAGGGGCTTCCCTGCTAATTCCAGCCTGTCTGCCTGCTCCAGGAGTCAGCCAGATGTGTTGCTGGCTCCGTCAAGGTGGCAGTAGCTCTAGAGCTTGGGGCATGAGCAGAAGGAGCAGGCTGGGGTGCTGGGTGGTCGTGTGGCTCAGTTTGCCCCAGCACAGCATTGTTCTCTGTTGCTGGCCCTTCTTTATAACCCACCAAATCCTCCCCTCTGTCTCCAGGAGACTGGAGAACCCAAACAGCCCCCATTTTCAAAGGGCACAGTGATGCCAAACTGAATTTGAGGCCAAGTGTGGATTCGTGTGTTGAACCTGTGTTTGGTGGGGCATTGGGACTGTGTTGGGGTTCTGGTGTGCTGCAGTGCTCCCGTGTCCTCCTGGAGCCTGGTGTTTGCTGATGGGATCCTGGAGGATGATCTGTGACTGGCAACTGCCTGGGGTGGCCTCGAGGCACCGCTGACTTGGTGCTTGGTGGGGCAGGAGGTTCGTGGAAGGGTTTTAAGCTGGAGGACAAGAATGTGCTGAGGGAGCCCCTGTCACTGCCTACACAGGATGCTGTGCCAGAGAATACAGGCCAGGGTCCACTCTGCACGCCCAGAGCTGTTTCACCTGCACACTGGCACTGAAGGTTGACCCAGGACTGTCCTAGAAGCCACCAGTGCCAGGAAATGAAAATGCCAAGTAGGCTGTGCATGATGAAGCATTCCCAGCCAAACCACGGAAGGTCAGTGTGTTTGATCCCACTGAGCCTCTGGGGAGCTGTGGCTAATTGTCCCCTCTAAAGTTCAGGCACATGAGAAAGAGAAGTGACCTTTATAGGTCAGGAGCACACACACAAACAGATCCATTGCTGTTGGTGGGACTCAGCCTGTGCACAGGATCCCATCCTCTGCCATCTGCCTTGCAAGAAGGAGCTACACTCAATTGCTGGCTGGGGCACCTCAAGGAGGTTCTTTAGTGGCAGGGCTTGAGAGCTCCCCAGTGCTTCGGGGGTCACTTTGGATCCATAGTTTGACCTCCCAGTAAACTGCCCAGCCCTTGGGTGGTTCTGGCATGAGGAATGAGCCTGGGCTCACTCTTTCTGCAGGGATGCCCAGGGGCTGAAAGGCCAAAGTTTCCTTGGCTGTGATTCTGAAATTCCTCTATGGTTTTGGCAGTACAGGACAGAGGGCTGGCTCAGGGCATGGGGAGTTTCCCTGATGTCAAAGGAAAGCTCTTCTGTTGAAGTTTCACTAAAGAGGTTTTGCTTTTGATTTTTTAGAGACTGTGTGTCAGCACCCAGTGGTGCAGAGCAGAGCCAGGGTTCCCTGGGAACCTTTCCTTGGCTTCTCCTCAGAGGAGGGGGCAGTGCAGCGAGGGCCTGGGTGGGGGAATCCCACAGCTCCGTGCACATGCGGGGATATCGATCCATGACTTGACAGCCTTTTTCCTCCAGATCTGGTGTGCAGAGCTGGCCAGTTCCTGGAGGTGCAGGGGATAGTTTAGCTCACCTCTGACCTCAGGTAGGAATGGTGTTTAACCAGTGCCAGAATGAGAAGGCAGGGGGTGACATTTGGGATGGGGGTGTCCCTTCTCCTGTCCTTGGTGGCTGCAGTGTGGAAGTCACGTGAGCAGCCACCAGCCTGCAGATGCTCTGTCCCTTTTGTGCCATTCTCTGCCAGCTGTATTTATTGAGCCTGACAGTTCAGGTGCTCTGGAGATGGATGGATTTCTATTAACTGTACCCTGCGTGTGCCCGCTGCGAAGCGAGCCCAGGCCGTGGCATTGCAGGGTTTGAAGGCTGGAGCACAGCAGCTGGAAATGCAGAGTGATTGGTTCAATGGAGATGTGAGAGATGGAGCAGACAGCTTTGGAGCCGTGTTGTTGCTCCTGATCCATTTCCCCTCCCCTCTCTTTCATTCTCTCTTCCTCTTCCCCCACCACTCTTCCAATTCTATTTTAACAGCACTACAAATTGCAGCATAAATCTTTAGCTGAGCAGCAATTTGGCTTGGCAGCCACCAGTAAATCTCCTCTTGCAGCCTCCCCATGGGAGGGAAGTTGCAGTGGGAGTAAGGGGATGTGGGTGAGTCCTGAATTTACAGTCCCCTCAGGTTTTCCTGGCTCTTTCCAGCTATGGGCCCATAGCCTTATCCCACATCTCTCTAGTCTTGGGAAACAGGAAAATTCTTCTCCCACGCCAGCCTTTAGTACAAACACCAGGTGTGTTGGGAAGTGGTGTGAAACAGCCTCAAACATGGAATAGGAGGGGTGCCAGCACAAGTTCCAAATGCTGTTATTGAGGTGTGTGACCCTGAAGTTGTTCCCTGTTCTTAAAGACAGTACAAGCTGGTCTTCATCTGACCAAATGGACCTGTCCCTCCAAACTACCCTGTACATGCAGGTGCTTTTGTTACCTGGTGCAGAATGTGTGTATCCTCTGTGGGCTGTGGTGGGAGGAGTGATGGAAAGTAGCTCCAAGTGGTGTGTGAAAGGCAAAAATTTGCCATTTAGTCCATGCGAGGGATCTGTCTGCACAGTCCCACACCAGGAGCTGTTTGTCCCAGCAAACGTTTTCCAGCTGCTGGTTTTGTGTCCTTGGATGTGTTCTGCCTGTGTTTGTAGCCCCCCCCCCCCCCCAAGGTTGAGGTTCCCCCACCTNAGAAGCTGTGGCTGCCCCTGGAAGTGTCCAAGGCCAGGCTGGATGGGGCTTGGAGCAACCTGGGATAGTGGAAGGTGTCCCATGGAATGAGATGGACTTTGAGGTCCCTTCCAACCCGTTCTGTGATTATGAGACCAGGATAAAGTACAGACCATGCCTTCGTCTTGGCCTCTTCTTGGCTGGATGTGAAGCTTCAAAGGCATTTTCGGTGCTGGATTCTTCAAACACTGGGCAAGTGTTGAAAGACACAAGGATAACTCTGCCTGATGTCAACACCACTTGCTTTGTGTGTGATGTACCGGTGAGAAAACCAAGGTGCAAAGGGGAGAGGCACCTGCTGCAGAAGTGTGTTAGAAAACAGAGGGATTCTGGGGGTTTGGAGCAGGGTTTCTTCTTTTGTAGAGAAGCACAAGGCCACGAGTCCCTGCAGTGCTGGCTCCAGATGGCCACCTCACCCCGCTCTGGGCTCTGGGGAGCGCTGGCTCTTTGAGGCAGACCACAACCCTCACTTAAAAAGAAATTCCTTAATTGGCTTAAAGACAGAGAAACGAAAACAACAAGTAGAGGTTGCTCTTCATCCAGCCTGCTTTCCTCAGGGGTTGCTTTTGAAGTGACTGTTCAAACATACCTCAGGTGTGGGTAGCTAAATGGATGGAAACAAGTGTCCTTTGGTCCCACGAGTCCACGCTCCTCGCTGAAGCTGTCCCAGCTCCTCAGATGAGAGAGAAGCTTAATGGGTTCAGCTTCTTGCTGCTTTCCTTGCCTCCTCCCCTCCCTGCTGAGAGCAGGTAAGGCTGTATCGTGAAACTAACTGTGGATATCAGCCCCATCAGTACCTCCCTTCCTTCCCACTTTCTCAGCTGAAGGGCCTCCCTGCCTACATCTGCATCCTACATCCCTGGGCTTCCGCTGCTCTGAGCCCTCAAATGGAACCTGGAGAGAGTTGATCAAAATTTACTCCAAGGATCTCCATGCCCAGATCTGTGAGCTCCTCCTGTGGTACCATGGCAGCTGGGGTGAGGGACACATCAGCAGGTTTCCCTTGGGATCCTTTTCTCTCCCAAGAGAAGCTGGACTTCTGTGTTGTGGGATCTTTTTTCAGCTGTGCTAACCCAGCTCATGCACAGAGCTGTTGTTAGTGGAACTGGGGTGATGGAAGCCCTCCATGAGCTCCTGGTTAGATCCTGGCACTGGTCTTGTCCTGGAGATTTGGCCTGCATCCTGTTCAGGGGGTGGCCGCTGTCCTAGAAAGGGCCCGGCAGTCCTGAATATCTCCTGGGCTGGAATAAACCTCCTCACGAGCACTGAAGGACCTGGTGTGATGTAGGTGAGCTGGAAACTCGTTCACAGCCCTCAGGTGATGTCTGCAGGCAGAGCTGGCTCTGCTCCTCTGGGGCCAGGCACCGATGCCTGGGTGCTCAGTGGTCCTGGGGGCCTTCTGGATCTCAGGATCAGATTCCCCCCACATACATGCACACACCCTTTAATAGCTGTAATAAACCATATGCCCCTGTTATTTAAATAGAATAAATTTAAAAATGGAAAAGCCTCCAGGAGCATCTGGAAGTTCAGCACCTGTGGAAAATCAGCAGCTGAAGGAGCTGTATGTGAAGTGAGAGCGGGGAGAAGAGCCCATAATGGGCTCAGTGGAAAAAGAGGAGTGTCTGGAAGTCTTTCATCTTCCCATTGCAGTGTTCAGATGCGACTCCAGCTGCTTTCTATTCTGGGCTGCAGGGAAGTGTGTGCTCCCAGACGTGGCTGCTGCAGCTCGCAAAGAGCAGCTCCGGATTGACCCAAAGCTTTGGGAGTCGTTCTGCTGTACAGTAAGAGGAATTCAGAGGATGGTGAAGGTGCATTGCCAGGACTTGAGAGATTCGCATTTCGTTTCTGGATTTGTTTTGGACTTAGTGGTCTGTCAGTGCTTTGGCTGCTGTCTAGTCCCCATGGAAGGAGAATCCAAGGCTCTCCAAAACACCACTGTTTGCTGCAGGCACAGAGCTGCACAGGTACATACAGGAAGTCTCTACAGGTGTGAAGCTGTATTCATTTCGGGTGCTGATGGTGTTGCTTAGGTTGCAGTGGGAAAATCAGTCCCAGCTCTGTCTGGAACCCCACCAGATACTTTGTGGGAAAAGGGAACGTGGCAGCCAGGTAGGTGTTGCAAGCTGAGGAGGACACAGCCATCTCTCTGTATTCACTAGAGACCAAGTGGACACTGGAATTCTTTTGCTTCAGGAGGGGCTTCTGCCTGTTCTCGCCTGGCTAATCTAGATAACTGGCATCCCAGATTCTCCTTGTTTCAGCTCCCTTAAGAATTTTATTTCCTGTCTTCTGAAGTGTGAACTCTCCACAGCCAACAAGAACTTCACTTTTGAGCTCAAGGTGCAGACATTAATATCCCACTTGTGCTACATTGCTGGATGCTTCCGAACCCCCTGTCGCGTCCCAGACACTTCTGCCCAAACCTTCAACCCTTTTTTGAGGCTGAAGGGCTGAGGCATGACCCCTCTGGAGGAGGGGACGCTGCGAGGTGGCAGTTAGCAGCCCCAGGAGTGGGGGACAAGCCGTGGTGGCTGGCCGGCTCACACAGTGCTCGCCAGCATCCCAGGTGGGCAGGCAGGGATCTCTTGCAGCCTGGTTCTCCTGAGTTGCTGATGGTTTTCCCCCCCGGGAGTGATGTGTATCCCACTTGACTGCCAGGCCCTCCCCTCTCTCGGTGTGGTTCACCAGCTTTGACAGGAAGGGCCAGCCCCGCTGCAGGCTTTCACCATTTGTCACAATAAATTGCTTCTCCCTCCTGCTGCGTGGGGGAGATGCTGGTTCCTTTGCCCCGAGTCTGAACAGCACCTGAGGCGGCTTCTCCCCGTCCTTGCTCTTCCTCCCCCCAAGCCTGCAAGGAGAGCAGAGCCTGCTGCAGCTGGCAACAGGCTCCCCAAAGCTTGCCTGATGCAGCAACGCATTTTGTGTGCTCTTGCATTCAGCTGCTTGACCTGACATGACCTGGGAAGGGGAGCAGAGCTGGAGGAGGTGCGGGTGCTCCGGGAGCAGGAAAGGTGGGAGCCGTCTGTGAGGCTGGTGGGGTTTGCTGCTGTCCAGAGCCCTGGCTGTCCGTGGTGGCCCCTCTCCAGCCCAGGCCAGCATAGCAGAAGGGCCGTGGCTCCAGCACAGCAGCTGCACCAGGCCTCGGTGTGTCTTTTCCAGCACCTGGCAGGGAGTGTGAGTGCACTTGGAAGTTGTGTGTGGAGCCAAGGGCTCAGTGGAGAGTCTGTGTGTGTGTGTGTGTGTGTGTGTGTACAAACTGCAGGACCCGGTCTGGCTGGGACTCTGCTCTGTGCACCAAAATCTGCTGGGATCGGTGTTCTTTGGGCAGGGTTCCTGATGCAGGAGAGGGGACACTCAGGTTTGCCCTCTGCCTTCTGACCCTCTGTCACCAAAGGAGATGGTGACATGCCCAGGCATGTCGAGAGGCAGCAGGGTGTGCTGTTGGTGGCAGTGGCTCTGGGGGGAACCTCCGTCCTCGCCTTTCCTCGCTGCCAGGTGACGTTTGTAGCGTAGCTGCCGTGGTTTCATTGCTGTGCCCTGACCAACCACACACTGAACTCCAGGGATGCCGGGAGCTGCCAGAGTTCCTCTCTTCCTCTGTCCCCTGGCAGTCTTTCTTTCTCTCTGCAGATCGGTGCAAAGCTTGTTGGCTGAGATGTTAAGCATGAGCTGCTTTCCTGGGGTCCAGGACTGGCTCAGCTCTTCATTAAGGCCTGTTAATCATCCTGAGGAGCCTGACAGCCGCTGGCCATGGAGCACAGTGCCCTGCTGCCTTCCAGCTCTCCAGGATGGTCCTGCCCGGGGTGCCCCAGCGTCGCTGGCAGCCACGGGAAGGGCACTGCCTGCTCTGGCGTGGGACAGTGCCACTGCAGAGCTTGGCCTGAGAACTTTCCTTGTTTGCAGGAAGAGTTCCCGGCAGCAGCTCTGCCAGGAGCTGGGATGGTGGCCAAGTTAAAGCGGTAGGAGAGGAGGAAGAGGAGGCTGGGGGCTCTGCTTCCCCCTGCCAGGCTGCAGCCTCGCTCTCCTTAGTCTCAGACTTCATGGAAACACAAGTCTGTCTCTCTCCCTTAATCCCAAATGGTACCAAGCTCTTATTACTGCTGGTTTTTGTCTTAATTACACCTTGGAGCTATGCCTTGATTTATTTTATCAGGGAGAATTTAGGGAAAAAGATGGTTGTTCCTGAAGCAAATAGCAGCCTGCCCAATGTAGGGCTGGGAACTGGTGGGACAGAAGGAGAGAGGGGCTTGGCAGTGTCCTCCCACCTCCTTGCCAGTGGCTCTGCCTGTGCCTCGCTAGCTCCCAGCAGCCCACAGCCCCTGCGGGGCCACGCGAGGGGCAGGCAGCCACCTCCACACTCGTGTGGCATCCCCCAGCAGCACAGGCCTCAAAGGCAGCAAATGGCTTTGAATTTCCTTCTCATGCTGGGAAGAAGGGATTTAATTTACTCTCTGAAGGTACAGGGTGGTGTTTTGGAGCTGAGCTGGTGGTGCTGGCTGGGAGAGTGAGGTGGGGGTGTGGAGCTGCTCACAGAGCATCACCTGCAGCTCCTCAAACCTGTCCCATGCCTTGCTCTCCAGACATGAGACACCCAAAGAGATGTCCTCTACTCCCTTCACTCCCACCTTTCATCTGAAATCCTTCCATTTTGAGCTCTTCTGGCCATCCCTCCCACTTTTCCTACTCAAGGTTCTGTTGGGTTTTTTAATTAAAACCTGCCATGATTTGAAATGAATTAGTGTAGCAGTAGTATTAAAGAACATCATCTTCCCAGCTGTTCCTCCCCAGCGTTTTGCCAGTCCCAGAGCTGGTGCATTGCTCATAAATTCTCTCCCTGCTGTTCTTGATACTCCCTGATTTCTGTACGTCTCATGCTGTCCTAACGTCAGGGGAGGCTTGGAGATCCGTGTGCCCATCCCTGTGTGATGTGACCTGCTCACATGTTCAGTGCTTCCTCTGCTTTAGGTGCTCAGGAATTTTGCTGGACAACTTTATTTTACGTGGGAAACCTTCTGCTCGGACCACAGATGGACTGTAGTTCTGAAAACCATACAGGGCAGCTGATCCAATTTTTACCAGGCTTTCTAAAGAACAAAACTGCATTTCTCAAAGTGTTTTCTTGCTCCAAGTGTGCAAGAAGCTGAAGCTACAAGTATCCAACAGAACTTGGGGTCATCTGTCTTCTAGGATTCAGGCCTTTTATTGACAAAAAAAGGTAAAATTCTTGAATTCTTCATTTGCTGGAGGACTGTGGGCTTTTTTCCCCTGAAAAAGCAGCTTTTTTGGGAGCTGCAGGCACGCTGAAGCACTCACAGATGTTTTGGCAGAACCACAGGTCCTTTGTGCTTTCTACACCCAAGTTACACCGATTTCGTGCCGCTGTGACAAACCCCTGTAAAACTGCTGTGCCTCCTTTCTGTATTTGCTCATGAGAGGGTTCAAATATCCATTAGATGTAGATTTTGGTCAAAGTCAGTGTTGTGTAGTCAAAGCCAGGCTGTTCAGTTCATCACCTCTTCGAGCCAAATCAATGTGTTAATGGCCATAGTGCAGTGCTGGCCTGAGTTGAGCACACAAATTCCCTCCCCCTGCTATAATATTTGGGTGCAAATGGAGCTCGGTATTTTTTGCTTTTAATTTCCCCAGGCACACAAAGAACTGGAGAAATTAGGTACAGAAAAGGTAAATAAAGCCATTGAGTAAGAGGAATGATGGCAGCAGTAGCGCTGCGCTAAATTGGATTCTTTGAAGTAAAGTGTGATTGCAACTGCAGAAATTTCCCCTGCTTGCATGCAGGGAGGCAAGATGAGGTTATTAATTATAACAACAGGCTGGAATTGATCTTAATGAGAAACAGTGCAGCTTGGGAGGAGCTGAGGCTGTGCTGGTGGCTGGGGCTCCAAAAGGACCTTCCTGGACCATTTTCCTGCCAGCCTTGCTGCTCCAAACCCTGTCCCATGATGATCCTGTGCTACTGAGTGCCCCTATCCTGGGTTTTGAAGAAGTCACATTGCTGTTGGCCATCTCATCTGGGCCCTGCACCTCGATAACCTTGGACAGGTGCAGAGAGTACTGCTTTAGGGTGAGAGACCTCATCAAAGAGCTGGTGAATCCAGAGCTTGCAAAACTTCCAAGCAAAGCTAGAACTTGGACTTTGCTGGCCTCCTTGAAATGCTCAGTCTGCCTCCTCCTTTTGTATCCCCAGGGATTGTTATTGTTGCCCTGGCAGACAAATGGGAAACCTGCTCATTAGCCAAGGAGCCTTTGGGAATGGTCTTGTCCCAGCGTGCCTGTGCTCTGCCAGCCAAACTGGTTTTCTTCTGAGAGCTCATTTCTTACAACACTGCAGCAATTAAGGTGTATTAAAGGCTAATCATGCACAGCCTGTTTTTCTCACAAGACAAGCCTTCCAGATTCTGATTCTGCTTTGATGAAGAATGATGAAAGTCTCTTGTCTCCTGTGCATCGGTTTAGGGCAGCGCTCCCCGTGTGTCCCCAGGCTCGGAGGGAAGCCAGCGTGAGGTGATCCAATTCCAGGTGTGTGTCACTTGGCATTCCTGCAGCAACTCCAGTAACTTCAGATGGGCAGATCCCTTCAAAGACTCTGCCCCTTCCCTGCCTTTTCCTGAACAAAACTCGGGGATTTCAGCCATGAAGAGGACTCTGCAAGCGATGACAGTCTCCTCAACTTCCCTTCTCCACCAAAGCCAGACTTTGGTGTGTGTGTCACAGGAGCTTTCAGGGTGCTCCTGTCCCGGCTGTGCTTCTGCCCTCCTGTTTCCCACCACACTCTGAACACATTCCTTGGTGTCTCTTCATGGCTGGTGGAGGACAGAGGAGTGTGTTCTCTGTCCCACTTGCACCCCTTGCAAGCACTTGTATTTACAGAGTATTGTCTTGGAATTGCCCAGCACTGTCAGGGATGCCCAGGGTGGGATTGTTGGAGTGTCCTGTGCAGGGCCAGGAGTTGGACTGGATGATCCTTGTGGGTCCCTTCCAGCTCAGGGCATTCTGTGATTCTGTGAAGTCCTTCCTTGCCTGTCCCACAGCAAGATGTCCCCTCTCACCCTTCACATCTGACAGGCGAGCCCTGCTTTTGGGGAGGTGACAAGAGAGTAAAATTGCAGGGACAGCTGCAGTTGGAGAGAGTGTTCTGTGGCTTTGTTGGCTGCCAGAAAACTCCTGTGCTGAGTGCACTCTGTACAGCTGGGCCAGTGTTTCTTCTCTCAGACCTCTCATTAGCAGAGTTCAGCTTTCCCCTGGGAACTTCTCATTAAAACTCTTCTCTTCCTGGCTGTCGGAGCACATCTGAGCTGCCGGAGCTGTGTCCAGTGTGGGAAAGGAAGAAACTAAATAGAAACTGTGCAAGAACCCTCTGGAGGTTTGGTGCAATGGGACCAAGAAATTCCCAGGGACTGGAGTGCGTCATCAGCTTGGGAAACTCCTCGTGTCTGTCTGAGCCTCTTGGCACCTTCTAGGGAGGGTTGTGTGGTGGTGCTGGGTCTTTAATGGCCCCATTCACCATCAAGTGCTCACCGTTGCATGGTTGCCTGCTGCAGAATTAGACTTTTTTTTTCCCTCCCTTCTGCTGTGATGAGGGATTTTCACCTGTCACCATTGCTTTATTAAACAGAACAAATAGAGTTGTCCTGTTTCAATTCACTGCAGGTTATTGCTTGTAGAAAATGTTATTTTCTGCATAAATGTGATTGTCCTGCCCCAGTGAGTGGTCAGGAGCACTGATACTGGGCTGGGAGGAGGGAATCTCCGGAAAGAAGGGATGTCCTGGCCACAGGAGAGTTTGTCATGGAAGGGGACCAGGCTGGTCCCTTTGCTGATTTTCTGTCCCCCACCTAAGCTGTGTTTCTGGGAACTCCTTGACAGTTTGTCCTGGATTGACACTAAAGAGTGAGAGCAGATATAAATATATGATAAAGCTCTGGAGCGCTCAAAAATTAATATTTCAGGAACAAGAAGTCTTTATTTCCTCAAGTGCTTCAACAAAGGAGGAATTTGTGTAGCTGTAGTTGTTGTGGTTCTCTTCCACCAACTGAAGGAACAAAGGGAGCTGAGAGCAAGGCCCCGGCTCTGGTCCTGGCTGAAGGAGATACCTGGTGTCAGAGGTTGCAGGAAGAAAGTGGTGACCTTTTTGGAGCTGTTTTTGGTGTTGGGTCTCTAAGATGGTCAGTGTGAGGGAGTGTGAGTCCTGCGAGGAGAGGGCGAGGGAGCTGGGCTCAGTCAAGAATTCAACACAAGAAAGATGTTGCTGGAGTGAGTCCAGAGGAGCCCACTGAGTTGATCACCTCGGGCTGGAGCCCCTCTGCTCTGGAGCCAGCCTGGGAGAGCTGGGGGTGCTCACCTGGAGAGGAGGAGGCTCCAGGGAGAGCTCAGAGCCCCTTCCAGGACCTAAAGGGGCTCCAGGAGAGCTGGAGAGGGACTGGGGACAAGGGATGGAGGGACAGGACACAGGGAATGGCTTCCCAGTGCCAGAGGGCAGGGATAGATGGGATATTGGGAAGGAATTGTTCCCTGTGAGGGTGGGGAGGCCCTGGCACAGGGTGCCCAGAGCAGCTGTGGCTGCCCCTGGATCCCTGGAAATGTCCAAGGCCAAGTTGGACAGGGCTTGGAGCAACCTGGGATAGTGGAAGGTGTCCCTTGTCCCTGCGCATGGCAGGCGTGGGACTGGATGAGCTCTAAGGTCCCTTCCAACTCAAACTATTCCATGATTCTGTGATCTCTCCAGCTGGAGAGAAAGTGTTGAAGGAGCTTTACCAATACCTCCAGACACATCATCCAGAGGGCAGAGCCAGGCTCTTCACAGCAGCACGTGGTGGGAGGGCAGGAAACAACAAACATACGATGAGTATCAGACTGGATATAAGGAGAAGCATTTCTGCCCAAGGGCTGTCAGTTAGCTGAGGTCGCTGCTCAGAGGGGTTGTGTAGTCTCCATGCTTGGAGGTTTTCAACACCAGACTGTCTAAAGCTGCTGCAATCTCTTTTAAGAGATTCAGCTTGAAGCAGGAGTGTGGGCTGGAGACCCCCCATGAGGTCTCTTCTGACCTGAGTTATCCTGGGATCCTCCATGCTCGCTCTCGTGGAAGTGGGGTGCTGCTTTTGCACACACGTGGAGAGCTGCAGCCCCTGGTTTTTGGGAATGTTTGTGCCATTGCAGTGGCACCACCTGGCACTGCCTGACTTGGTCGCTTTGGTATGGTGCTCCAGGAGAGCATGGCTGAGTCAGGGGAGGGTCTCTGCTCTCTCTGCCCTTGCTCAGCAGATCTGGGAGAAAAGGGCAAAGAGAGAGGTCCCTTCCGGTGCTTTATTTTTTCCCGTGTCTCTCCAAGACAATATCCTGAGTTGGAAGAGTCCTGGAAGGATGGGGTGAAGGTCACTGGTATTAAAGCCTGTTTTATTTTCTTGTTTCACTTTGGAGGCAGGATTTGGGAGTACTTATGCAACCTGCCCTGTTTGGATGGTGCCAGCACGGAGCTGGTGACACTTTACTTTATAGCCTGGGGGGTTCAGAAGTGTGAATCAGACTGTTTGTCTCCGCTGATGCTCCTACAGAAACTTGTACCAAGTGGAAAGTCCCAGCTCCCAGTGTTTCTGTGTTGCTCTGCCAGTGTATCTGCTGCAACCTTCCAGGTCCAGCCTCCCAGCCCTTGCCTGGCTCTGCAAGAGTGAGTCAGCTCAGCCAACAGCATCTCCTCGCCCGGGCTTCATGATCCCAACCCACGTGTGCTCCTAACAGTGCACTGCCAGAGGGATTCTGAGTGGTTCCTGACCTCCTGCACCCCTTCCTGGTGGGCACAGGTGCCTTCTGCTCCTGCTGGCTCTGGAGATGTGGTAGGTCCGTGTGGGAGAAGGCTCAGCAGTCCTCTCTTAGGTCAGGGGCTGCAGTGCTACTGAAAGAAAATTAAAAGGGGAATATTAAATAGAAAGCGTGGGGTTGAGGGGAGGGGATTCACAGCTCACAGACATTGAGGCAGGATTTGTTTAGGGTTCTTCAGTAATTTTTCTTTTCTTCCACAAAATTGTAGTGCTTTTTCTTATATTTGTCAGTGAGGATTTTGCTGGGATGCATTGTGTGTCAGAGAGCTCGGGGTTTGCGTTGCTGACTAGAACAATTGATTTTTATTTATTTGTTTATTTACTGCGGGAGAGAAACGAAGCTGTAAGTTTTAAGGCTTTAGCTGCTCTGGAGGAGTTTTATTTAGAGAAACAGCCTGATTGTGTTGCTGTGTGTGATTGACACAAGCTCCTCTAATCCTGTTGCCAGTGTGGGCTCTGCAGCAGAGCCCTGGGATCTCTCCCTCCGGTGCCCAGGTCACCTCGAGCCGTTCTCTGGCAGTCCAGGGTGCTTCTGCCCAGGGCTGGGTGCCATCTCCTGCCCTGGAGCTCAGCTGCACATCACACAGCCCTGGCACACCACCAGCTCCCTGCCAGCGGCAAAGACGCAAACTGCAGGTTCTGGGCACTTCCCGATTTCCTGCCTTGCCTTGTTCCTTCCTGTTTTGCCCTGCTTCAGAGAACTCTTGAGTCCCAGATGGCACCCAAAGGTGGTGGCCACCCCTGGCCAGTTCAGTGGCTGTGTAGGAGCCAGGGCTCTGCAGCAGCTGGACGCACAGGGCTCAGCAAAGTCATCCCTCAGCAGTGCCCGGGGTGGGGATATCACTGTCCTGAAGTGGTTTTGGAAGGTGACCAGCTGGAACCTTCTTAATCCCTGGAGCAGTGAGGTTCCCTGGGACCTGATCAGTGTGCTGAAAGCTGCCTGCTTGGTTGAGTACCTTCTATATTATTTTTTAAGCATGATAATTACACTGCTGCGATTGCCAAGGTAGGGGCACTCCTGCCAACGCGGTGGTGCCTCCTGCCAGCTGATGTCTCCTGCCTTGGTTGGGGAGAGCTGCTGTGGTGGGAAGCACAGCCATGCTGCTGGATATGTGGGGTTGTACCCTGTTAGCCTTTCCTTGCACCCCAGAAGAGCCTCCAGCAGCTCCCTGCTGCCAGGCTGCGGAGCGGAGCACCTGCGGCACCGCGCTCCCTGTGAAGTGTCCCCCAGGAAAGCCCTGCCGTGGGTGGGTGGCTGCCAGGTCCCTGGTTTCAGAGGAGCTCCTCTCCCGCGGGAAGGTGGCAGGCGATGTTTATCTCAGTTGTGTTTGCTGGGGCTGGAGAGTGACTGTGTTAACGCACAGCAGATGGGCCTGGTGAATAGGTGCTGGAGATAACCCTCTTCCCTCACGCAGCCTTGTTGCCTGCTGGGAAAGGAGCCAGCCAGGCTGTTTAAGGAGAAGTGTGGAGCTTGGACAGGCTGAGGATGGATTTCTCCTTCAGCTGATTCAGTTTTGGGAAGAAGTTGTTGCTGTGGGGCAGAGGCTGCTGCCACAACCCACCACGTTCTGGTGTGGCTGGGACCATGTAAAGGCAGGTTCCAGCCTGGTGCCCTCTGGGAGCTTTGGGCCCTAAATTTAATTCCATTCCAGGAAGGGACTGGAATTCTCCATCAGTCCTAGGCAGGGGTGTGGGGAAGGCAGGCTGCAGGCTGGTGTCCTGCCAGCTGCCAAGGCTGGGGGATTGGTGGCTGGGAACTCGGCATTGTGGGGCACAGCTGAAGGTTCATGTCGCATGTTCTGTCCCGTTTCTGTGCGTCTCCCACTCACTCCCAGGGAAAACCGTGTGGCTGCTGGGCACCACGATGTGCAACAGCAGGCAGGGAAGTCCCCTCCCAGAGCTTGTCACACTGGTGGCCCAGCCACTGCAGGACCTTTGAAGGAAGAGCTGATGGCCCTTCTGGAAGGCTTTTTGGTTTTCCTGAGAAAGTCAAGTAGGTGGAAATCCCAGCAGCAGCTGGACAGTGTTAGTCCCTGACTCCTGTCACATGGGGTGAGAAGATGGGACCAGAAGAGGGACAGTGTGACCAGAGAATGTCACAGCTCCCCAGGGCCATTCTAGGACCCTGCAGTGTCCTGACTTCCACCCCCTTCCGGCTGCCTGGAGCCTGGATCTCCCGCCCAGCCAAGTGAAGTGGTGCTGCCTTCCCTGAGCCTGCAGCTTGTTGCTGAAGCCACATCAAGCAGGTCTGGTGATGCAGCTCATCCCACTGTCCCCTCGCGTGGTACTTCTGTCTTTTAGCTTACCCTGGGTTTTCCCTTCTCTAAGGGAAGGGATAAGGGTGATTCCTTCCACGGCCCCATGGTGGCATTGCTAGAAGCCTTTGCCTGCTGGGTGGGACCATGGGTGTGTGAGGGATGTGCAGCAGGAAGGTCAGTGGCCGGATGTCCCAATCCACAGCAAGCACTGCGGCATCCGCATTTCGGGGTGGGTTTTTTGGAGCCAGTGCTCTCCTGCACGGTGTACACTGAGTAACAGCATGGAACGCTGCAGAAGGATGGAGGTGGGTGGCACAGGTTGCTGACAGCCTTCCCTTGCCTTTTGCTGATGCCTGTGGTTCGATGAACCTCACCCGGTACGACAAATGGATGTGACAGGATCACGGTGCCCTTCGTGGCCCCATTTGCTGCCAGAGCCGGGCAGCAGCTCCTTCCCCTCCTCTGCTCGAGGAATGATCTCCCTTTCAGATGTTGTGGGCATGGTGCTGCCGCAGGCGAGAGGGATGTACAGTGGCTCCCAGCTGTAGGACTTGAAGCAGAAAAATCAATGTTTATATTTCTCTTAGCTGGGAATAACTCCAGTAAATAAACACCTTGCAGAGTTCAAACGATGCAGGCACCGTATATGAACCAGAATGAATTTTCAAGCTCTCTTTTTGCAATAAAATGGATTTCTTGATTTCAGGCTTTATTTAGAGAAACGTTTGATTTAAGAAGGGAGTTGAAGGTTATATCTGATGTCTGTGAGGTGGAGCTGCTCTTCCAGTGGCTGTGGAGAATGGTGTGGAAATGTGGTTGGATTGCTGCTGCTGCTGGAGTGTTCCCAGGAGAGTTTCTCATGTACCAGCCAAAGGGAGCGTCACTTCCCTCCCGGGGGGGGGGTCTGGCTGTGTCCTCTGCCCCTCCAGACCCCGCTGCTGCATTGCAGTCTGCTCAGAGCCTTGGGAAGCTGCGTGTGCAGGTGCTGCTGCTTGGGATTCTGGAGACCAGCCAGGACCTGGTTCCTTCCGCGGGCTGCACCGGCAGCTCAGAGCTGTCTGTGCCTGCCCTTTATGGGATTAAACACCTTCCTTCCCTTTGTTCCAGCCGGTGGGGTGCTTGAACTTGGGTGTTGAAGGGACACTGGAGAGGGAGCCAGTGGTGAGCCCACTGAGGTGCAGCTCCCATGACTTAGGCTGCTCTTGGTCTCTGGAGGTCTGACTTTGCTGTTCCTGGGAAGAGCTGAGGGCATGGCGTGGACTTGGAGGTTTCCTCTGCAGAGTTGACCCTGTCTGTGGTCTCAGGCAAGCAGAGCAGGGTGGAAGGGCTTGGAAGGGGCCTGCTGTGAGAGGCACAGCTGACCTGGCGCTTGGGTTCAAGACTGGGTTTAAGACTTGGCCATCTTATCTGGGAGCAGCAGTGCATGGAGGGAGGGCTCCGGGCTCCTGGTACTTGTTTACCTGAGGGAGAGCTGGTTTGTCCTTGTGTGAAGGAGGAGGAAGCAGAAAACTCTGCTTTAGCCCCACCTTTGCTCCAAGCTGCAGGAAATTACCCTGAGCAGGGGACAAAGGGCACCGTGCAGGGCTGGGATTTGTTCTCAGTGTGAGTGCACACATGGCACCCTGAAAGCACCAGGAGGGCTGCACTGGGGGAAGGCTGCTCCCTGCAGCCCTGGGATTGCCATGGTCCGTGGAGCTGGTGCTGCTGCTGCACTTCCTGAAAATGGAGCCTGCCTGGAAAACGTAATTGTGACTTCCTGCCCTGGGACGAGGTGGTTCTGGTGTATGTTGGACCCATTCTCCCATTGGGGTTTCATGCATTCCCAGGTAACGCTGGAGGTTGAAACCCAGGGCTGGTGCAGCCAGAAGGGCATTATGGCCTCTCTGCTTCACTGATAAGTGGGGAAGCAGCTGGAGCTGGGACATGGTGCCCCTCTTTGCTGAGCTGGGAAGCTGCTGGTGAGCTGTCCTGGCACTGGTGCACCATGGAGCTACTGCTCCCAGGCTGGCTGGGCCAGGCTTCTGGCCCCAAAACCGACACCCAGGTAGAAGCACCTCTGCACACCAAATCCTGCCTTCCTTGGCTTGATGGTGTCTGGTGTGGGATGACACAGTTATTCACAGGGTGGATAAGTGGTGTGGAGCTGAAAGGAGAGGAGGGAGACAGGAACAGAAAGTGAGACAGAGGTGGGGTGGAGTAGAGAAAGAGGAAAGAATTGATGCTGGAACGGCAAGATGGCAGAGCAGGGTGTCACCTCCTCCAAAGAGCTCCAAACGATCTGCAGACACACAGAGTTGCCAGGGTTGGGCACAGAGATGGTGTGTTTGCTCACCAGGGCACAACCCCACTGTGAGAATGGGGTCAGTGGGTGCTGGGGCTGCTTCTTTTGCTCTTCCTGGAGAGTTTTGGATGGAAGCCAATGCATTGCCGTGCACTTGGAGAATTTATCAGTGCCAGAGGAGCAAGTGCCTGGAGAGCGGTGACTGGATTGATGGTTGTTCCCTTCCCGGAAGCAAGGTCCTGACCATGCCTGCCCAGGAAGCACGTGGTACCCCTGCGCACCGGGTGGCCTCGGCCTCACGCTGTGTCTTCTCTCTTGCAGCCACTCCCACTCTCCCGGCTCCATGGCTGCCGTCCGCGAGTGGTCCTGCACCCGCTGCACCTTCCTGAACCCCGTGGGCCAGCGCCAGTGCTCCATCTGCGAGGCCCCCCGCCAGAAGCCCGACCTCAACCACATCCTGCGGCTCAGCGTGGAGGAACAGAAATGGGCCTGTGCCCGCTGCACCTTCAGGAACTTCCTGGGCAAGGAAACCTGTGAGGTGTGTGGCTTCACACCGGAGCCGGGACCCAGTGGCTCCCCTTTGCCCGTCATCAACGGCATCTTGCCCAAGCCGGCCGTGCTGGTGGAGCCTAAGGGCACGTCCAAGGAGGAGGCTGCCAAGGCGGAAAGCAGCAGCGAGGACTCGGAGGGGAAGAGCCCCGATGAAGCGGAGCTGGAGAGCGGCTGGGCTTGCCAGCGCTGCACCCTGCACAACACGCCCGTGGCCAACTCCTGCTCAGCCTGTGGTGGCCCACGCAAGCTCTCCCTGCCCAAGATCCCACCAGAGGCGCTGGTCGTCCCTGAAGTCATCACCCCGGCCGGATTCCACATGGCCCCCTCCACCCCGCAGCCTTTAGTCTCTGCAGAGATCTCCGATGGTGATGCCGTGGCCACCCAGGGCCCGGTGGCTATGGAACAAGAGGCTCAGAAGATACCAGCCTTCAGCCCCTTCTCCCCGGGGCTGCAGAACAACCCTGTGCCCCGAAGCCGGCGGGAGGTGCCCCCACAGCTGCAGATGCCGGGCGCCGAAGGCTCCCAGCCTGCGCCTGCGGGTGCCGTGGGGCAGAAGGGTTCTCCCCAAGGCCAGGCCAGGGCTGCCCCTGCCACGCGCTTCCCGGACCTGCTGTCCAACAAACGGCTGAGCGTGCTGGAGGAGGAGATGGAGGTCAGTCCGTCCCACTGGAAGTGTAGCTCCTGCTCCCTGCTCAACTCTGCCGGGGCCGGCAAGTGCGAGGTTTGCAGCACCCAAAAAGGCAGCGACACCATCAACCTGGTGGGGGACTCGGTGCGGTTCACCCCGTGCAGCCCCTCCAGCCCTGACTTCACCACCTGGTCCTGTTCCAAGTGCACCCTCAAGAACCCCACGCAGGCCCAGAAGTGCAAGGTGTGCGGCTCCTNGCCGGCCCCGCGCTGCCCCGACTGCGGCGCCTGCGACAGGGCCGGCTGCTCCTGCGGCACCAAGGCCCCGTCCGCACGCAAGGTCGCCCGGCTCTTCCCGGCCCCGCTGCCCGGCGGGCAGGAGAGGCCAGGCCAGTGGGCCTGTCCCGCCTGCACCCTGCTGAACGAGCTGAAGGCCAAGCACTGCGGCGCCTGCCACACGCCCCAGCAGTACGTGGCCCAGCGCAAGGGCCTCAAGCCCCTCAAGAGGAGGGAGAGCATGCACGTGGAGAAGAGGAGGCAAACGGATGAGGGCGAGGCCAAAGCGCTGTGGGAAAACATCGTGACCTTCTGCCGGGAGGTGAGTACTTGCTTGTTCGTGGCTTCCCTTTCTGCCTCCCTCATAGCTCTGGGGCAGCACCTCACATGCCTCGGGTTCCAGGGATCTTCCCTTGCAACAGCTGGATGCTGGTTGTTAACACTGAAATGTCGTATTCTGGTGCAGAATAATCTCCGGGGTGAAAACAGCCCATACAGCCCACTCCTGGTGCAAGGGTGAGGAAGTCTAAAACCTAGTGCTGAACCTGTTAACTCTGAAACCCAGTGGTGGTGTAAATCAGTGAGAGAGAACTTGGGGGATGAAGGGGATGTCCTTAGGTGGTCAGTCCATCTCCTTCCAGTGTCTAGTTGTGGGAGAGGCAGGGAGTGTGTCCAGGTTTGCTGGTGGCAATGCTGTCTGTGAATGCAACAAGCAGAGGCTAGGGATGAGAGCACAGGCAGAGGAACTGCTGCCACTGCCAGCAACTGCAGGTGTTTCACAATCATGAGCTGGGCCTTGGCGTTCTTGGCTTGGGTGTTGCAAATGCAGAGGTGCAGCACAAATGACCCCCCTGTTCTGGGCAGGCCAGCTGAGCTGGAGCTGTAGCCTGGCTCTAGTTGAAGGTCTCAGGAGTATGTGCCAGCACCCACCTTCCCACTGTGAAGTATCTGGCTCAATCAGTTGTGTTTCAGCCTCCAACACCACTCTGATGGCCTCATTTTTTTTCCCTGTATGGCATTAAAAGCTCCTGTGAATGCTGCTTTCTCTGGCCTCCTTCTGGGGGAAGCCTCCAGCTCTTCTGGACCAGATGGAAAGGGAGTTGCAGTCCCATTTTGACGTACAGACAAGGCTTTTCCTGCCTGGTCTGAGCAGCGTGTCCATTCCTGTGCCTCCGCTGCACAGTCCAGGGAACAGAGATGTTTGACTCGGAGGGGAAGCTCTGAGAATGATCCTGTTTGGGGTTGTGGTTTTTTTAAATTGCTGCGTGTCCTTCCTAACAGGCGTGGGTGTCTTTATAGCAGAGACCCAGATTCTGCTTATCCCCGTCTTTTAAGCAAGTGAGTAGCCTCTTTTGTAGGCAGGGAACATCTGTTACATCAGGAATCAGGCCTGAAGGATGAATCATGACGATGGCCAGTGTGAATTAGCAGCGTGGCACTGCCAGGAAGGGGAGCCTGCCCTGCCCTGTCCCGCAGTGCTCGGTCGGAGCCTTGGCTGAGCCTGTCGTGCTCCTTAACCCACCAGTAATGGGCTGTTAGATCAGCACGGGCCCTGTCCCAAAAATGCCCCTGCACCCGAACCTCAGCTGTGCTCTGACGCTGTTTGGGTGCGAGGTTAGGCCTGACAGCAGTGCAGGGACAGTGCTGCTCCCGTCCTTGTGCTCGCCCTGCTCCCGGTGTCCCTCACAGTGCTCCTGTTCAGGCTGCCCTCCAAGCTCCCTGCTGTCCGAGTGTTTCCCAGGCTGTTCAGCCTTCCCCTGGAGGAGCCAGGCTGGCCAAGTTCTCCTCCGTCTGTTGTCTCCCTGCCCCACGTCATGTGGAGCAGCCCCTCTTGCTGCTCCCTGCCAGGATTTCTGCTCGAGCTCCTGCTGTGGGTTTTCCTTCCTCTGCTATTCCAGGGGTGCCTTTTCCAGCTCTTCTCAGTGTGTGGTCCCTATTTTAGCTTTACCCTTTCTCTTCTGTCGGGGAGCAATGCAGAGCTGACCACTTCCACTGGAATCATGGAATCAGAATGGTTTGGGTTGGAGGGAACAAGCTCATCTTGTTCCAACCCTGCCAACCCACCTCACCTTCCACCAGACCAGGTTACTCCCAAGTCCCATCCAGCCTGGCCTTGAACACTTCGAGGGATGGGACAGCTACAGCTTCCCTGGGCAGCCTGTGCCAGGGCCTTCCCACCCTCACAGGGAAGGATTTTTCCCCAATATCCAATCCAAATTTCTCCCCTTTTAGTTTAACACTTTCCCCTTGTCCCATCACTATTTATCCATGTGAAAAATTGCTTTCCTTCTTATTTATAAGCCCCCTTTAGGCCCTGGAAGGGGCTCTGAGGTCTCCCTGGAGCCTTCTCTTCTGCAGGTGAGCACCCCCAGCTCTCCCAGGCTGGCTCCAGAGCAGAGGGGCTCCAGCCCTCGGAGCATCTCTGTGGGCTCCTCTGGACATGTTCTAACAGATCCACATCTTTCTTGGGCTGAGTCCTCCAGAGCTGGAGAAAAGTGAGATCTCACAAGGGCAGAGCAGAGGGAGAGAAAACGCTCCCTCGTGTCCTCATGGCCCTGCACAGCCGGTTCCTGCAGAGCCCAGAGATCCATGTGCAGGGATGGGTCACATCCCAGTCTCCAGTCGGGATGTGACTGAGGCTGCTGGAATGGTGGCTGCTCCTCAGCTGCACGGGGCAGACGCTCCCCCGAGAGAGCAGGACAGCTATTAGCTGGAAAACACCCTCCTGCAGAAGAGGAGCTGGAGGTGCTAATTGAGGCACCACAAAGGAAGCATTCACGTAGGAGTGCCACAAACTAGTTCGGTGTGCACAAAGCTAATTTAAGTCAGAGCCAGCTTTTGCTGAAAGAATTTAATTTAATTTAATTAACGATAACAAAGAAACACCTGTTCTCATTTCACCCTGTGTTAGACTGAAAAAGCCACCCCTCTCCACTTGGAGTTCTGTGCTTCCATCCATGTGGTTACTCCCTATGGGATTACCTGCCCTTCCACCCATCCTATTTATTTGTTACACAGCAGCTATTGCAGGAGGGCTGGGATGTGGGACACCCTCACTCAGGAATTGCTTGCCTGGTTATGGTCTGGCTGAATGCAATTGCAAAAGCTGCCCCTCCCAGCCCCCATGGATGTGCCCGCAGGGTGGCACAGGGCTGCCGAGCCCAGCGTGTCCCCTCCGGGGCAGGGACAAGGCTCGGGTTGAGGAGTGTTTGTGTGCCAGGTGGCTCCACGGAGCCTTGCTGTTTGCAGGCTTTGCTGCTTCTGGAGGCAGCCAAGGCCCCCCACAGCCCAGCTTTTAGCACCAGCACAAAGTGTGAGACGGTCCCTGCCCGGGGAGGCTCCTGTGAAACAGCAAAAGGCAGATTGGAGTCACAGCCCAGAGCTTGGGGCCGGAGAGGTGAGCCCGAAGCAAGGCTGAATGCTGGACCCGATGCACAAAAAGCATCTCTGCGGCTGCCAGCAGACACCAGCCCAGTCCGGGCCCCTGCAGGCTGGGAAGGGACTGCCTGGGCCAGGCAGGAGGGCCGGGGGCTCTGCTCTCTCTCAGGGGGGCAGTGGGAGACTCTCCAGGCCCCCCAGTCCCAAGCAGCTCCAAGTGATGCTCTCTCTCGTTGCCTTTTGCTCTCACAGAACAAAGTCAATTTCGTAGACGACAGTTTCCCCCCCGGGCCCAAGTCCGTGGGGTTCCCGGAAGGTGACAGCGTGCAGCAGCGGGTGAAGCAGTGGCTGCGGCCCCACGAGATCAACTGCAGCATCTTCAAGGACCGGTCAGTGAAGTGGTCAGTGTTCCGCACACCCCGGCCCTCGGACATCCTGCAGGGACTGCTGGGAAACTGCTGGTAAGGGCGAGTGAGCCGGGCTGACACCTTCCCGCCCCTTCCCTCTTTTCCTCCCTCTTCCTCCAGCTCCAGCTCGGCCCCCTCAGCCCTACTCAAACCCATTTATGCCCCCAGGCTGTAGCCCATGCTCTGCCTCACCCCCTCCCGGCGCCGCGAGGCCGGGCAGCTCGCGCTGCCTGCCCGTGCCCCGCTGAGGCCGCCCCGCCTGCCCGGCAGGTTCCTGAGCGCCCTGGCCGTGCTGGCCGAGCGGCCGGAGCTGGTGGAGAGGGTGATGATCACCAGGACCCTGTGCCCCGAGGGTGCCTACCAGGTGCGGCTGTGCAAGGACGGCACGTGGACCACGGTGCTGGTGGACGACATGCTGCCCTGCGACGAGTGCGGGTACCTGCTCTTCTCCCAGGTCAGTGCCGCGGGGGCACAGGGCTGGGCAGGGCTCCAGGGGTCAGGGAGGCTCATCCCAGGCTCTCCCAGGAGAGGCAGGGGGAAGAGGTACTGCTGGGGTTCGTGTGAGGCCCCTGCTTCGTGCTGCATTTAGAGTTGTAGAGTCATTGAGGTTGGAAAAGACCCCAAAGATCTTAAAGTCCAATTGATGAAATACCCTCATGCCCACTAAAGCACCCCACCAAGCACCACTTTGACTCGTTCTTTGAACACTCCGGGGGTGGTGACTCCACCACTGCCCTGGGCAGCTGTGCCAGTGCCTGACCACCCTTCCCATGAAGTAATTTTCCTTCAATATCCAATCTAAACCTCCCCTGGTGCAACTTGAGGCAGTTTCCCCTTGTCCTGTCCCTGTTCCCTGGGAGCAGAGCCCGACCCCCCCGGCTGCCCCCTCCTGTCAGGGAGTTGTGCAGAGCCACAAGGTCCCCCCTGAGCCTCCTTTTCTCCAGGCTGAGCCCCTTTCCCAGCTCCCTCAGCCGCTCCTGGTGCTGCAGCCCCTTCCCCAGCTCTGCTCCCTTCTCTGGACACGCTCCAGCCCCTCAGTGTCCTTCCTGTCGTGCCAGGTGCCATGACCTTGTTGCCCACCTGGGCACACCTGACTCATGTTCAGCTGCTGCCCAGCTGCACTCCCAGGTCCTTTCCCACCAGGTACTTCCCAGCTGCTCTGCCCCAAGCCTGGAGCTGCCAGGGGATGCTGTGACACAAATGCAAGATCCAGCACTGGCTGAGCCCTGTTTGCAGCTCAGGACACTGCTCTTTGCTGTGTCCTCAAGACAGCTGAACTCTTTGAGGCCGTAATATCCATCTATTTAGGCCCCTTTTGGCATTTTCCAGGCTGCAGTGAGGAAGTTTCATTTGCAGTTGCTTTTCCTCACTCCTCCTTGCACCACAGCCACTTCACTTGCAGGGAAAGCCACCCTTACTCTTCACATAAAAGGAAAGCATTTTAACCTGTGTTTTGCGCTGCGAGGGACTGAGGGAAAGCTGTTTCTTTCCTCTGAGGGGAGGTCTGGCAGCTTGGCTTTGCCAGGGAGGGACTGTGGAGAGGGAGGGGATGGCACATGGAGCAGCCTGTTCCGAGCCAGTGCCCAGTTGCTCTGAGCACACTGGGGTGGCATCTGCTCGGATCAGTGGAGCTCCCTCAGCCCCTCCAGGACATCGCTCTGCCCTGCCCTGCCCTGCCCTGCCTGCCAGGCCCAGGGGCTCTTGCTGGGATCATGTCCATGAAGGAGACTGAGAACGTCTCTATTGAAACTCGAGCAGCAAAATCTGCCAAAGAAAACAAAGTACCACTGTCAGGAGGAGCCAGGCACTGGGACTGCTGGCTTGGGTTTCGTTCTGCAAATCCAATCCTCTGCGTTTTGACACACAGCCATGGGCTCAAGCTTTGGAGAAGGGAAGGAGGAGTTTGTGTCTACATTCTGCCTCTCAGTAGACAGAGGATACAGATGCATTTCTTTATTTCAGCATAAGATTTACTTGTCTTGGTTTTCACCTTTTCCATCCATCTTTCATGAATTTCAAGTCTGCTTTTGGGGTTTTTTTTAAGATTGAAGGTTTTCACATGGGCTGGACTTGCCTTGCCTCTCTTTCCAGGGGCATCTGAATCGTGATGAGATTTTTCTGCTGAGTGTTCAGCTGTGGGAGCTGGATGTGGGGGATAAAAAAGGAAAAACAGAGTTTTAAAAATAAAAGAAAATCAGGCTCTTATCTGAGCTCCCTGGCTGTGGCTCAGGCAGAAATAAACAACATGGATTTTGTTGCGTGAGGGACCCAAAAACCAGCAAAAAGCACTTATAAGCTCTCTTTATCCATCAGAAAGAAATCTTCACTGCCCTCCTTTCCTCTGCCAGCTCTTGGCTGCCACCTGTGAGTCACACAGTCACAATGTACCAGTGATTTTCCCTGCTACTCTCCAAGCACCGGATACCAAACCCCATTTGCTGGGAAAAAACTTGCATCTTGTAATTAAGCCTTGTAGTTACTCCCTGTGCTGGAGTAGAGGACTTTGCAAGTCCCAAGTTTTTGGAGTTTGTCCTTGAAGCAGTGTCTGTGTTCCCCGGGTGAAATCCAATCAGTCCCATGGCTGTGTGTGCTCTGGGCAACCTCCTCTGCCAGAGGGGTGTTGGTTTGGGTTTGCAGAGCTGTGTGAGTTAAAGGCAGCTGTTCCAGATGTGCTCCACGTCACAGAATCCTAGAATGTCCTGAGTGGGAAGCGACCCACAAGGATCCTGAGGCCAACTTCTGGCCCTGCACAGGACACCCCAACAATCCCACCCTGTGCATGAGAGCGTTGTCCAAATGCTCCTGGAGCTCTGGAAGCCTTGGTATCCTCTTCCATTTTTAAATGGTTCTAAGTCCAGGTTGAAGTGGACAGAAGGGGCTCAGGGTGGGCACCCACCCTGCCAGCCTGACTGCTGGGCACCCCAGGGTGCAGCTCTGTCAGCATCCAGGCCTCTGGGATGTTCATTCCAGGACTTTTTCCCAAGGGGAATTAAGCTGTGCAAACAAAACACTGAGCAGAGGGCGAGTGGGTCACCCATGGCCAAGGGGACAAGCTCCTGGCGTGGCCTTGCTGCTCCTGCCTCTCCAGCCCCAGGAAGTCTGTCAGGGGTGGGTGTGAGGGGCTTTCCCAGCTGCTGCCCAGGGTGGTGACGTGTCCCTCCCTCTCTCTGCAGGCCCAGAGGAAGCAGCTGTGGGTGGCCCTCATTGAGAAGGCGCTGGCCAAGCTGCACGGTTCGTACTTCGCCCTGCAGGCCGGGCGTGCCATCGAAGGCCTGGCCACGCTCACGGGGGCCCCCTGTGAGAGCCTGATGCTGCAGGTCAGCTCCACTAACCCTCGCGAGGAGCCCATTGACACTGACCTCATCTGGGCCAAAATGCTGAGTTCTAAGGAGGCTGGGTAAGACGAGGCAGGAGCAGGGACACTGGAGAGGGGGGTGAGGGGGAGCATTCTTGTCTTTAGAGGCTCAGGAGAGGGGTTACTGCATTAGCTGGCATGGAGTCCACCACCCTTGCCATCTGGAGCACTGGTGGAGCTCCCACTCGAAGCTCTGAGAAATTATTTCTCCTGTGAGTAATTCTCATCTGAAATTAAGAGCCTGGTGAACTTCCCCTGCACGTTGCTGCTGTCTTGCAGGAGTCAGGAAGTGGCACTGAGCCCTCTTGCTTTGCTTTGAGCTTTTTGTTGTGTGAATGCTTGATGTCCCCCACCCGTATGTGACATCTTTGCTAATGACACCTGGCTAGCACTGGTCTAGAGAGGGCACAGCCAAAGCAGAGACCCCCTGCTCATCAGTCTACCAGCAGGGCAGTTGGGTTGGGGAAGGCTGGGGTATGGGGCCACATGGATGGATAGCTCCCAGCACATGGTGTCCCCCTAAACCTGGCTGGTGCAGACCTCCTGCCCCAAATAGTGTCCTCACCCCCGCCAACTTGTCTAGCTGATAGACTACCTGCCTTTCTCTGTGGCTTTCTGCCAGTCAGCAGAAGTGGGCAGGACCCCAGGGCCTGGCAGAAATCAGGGGAGGTTTGGGAAAAGCTCCCCAGTGCAGAGCAGCTCTCCTTGGAGCCTGGGCTCAGCCTGCACATGGGCAAGGGGAGGGAGCTCTGACCAGCAGGGCTGGGCACTGCCTGGGGAGGGTTGTTGATCCCAACAGTGTTGTTGAAGAGAGGGGGCATCTGGGAGCCTCCTGGGGGGAAGCTGTCCTGTGCCTTGAGTGGTAGGGAGGAGTTTCCCCCCATGCCAGGCCTGGCAGGACCCCGAGGGTTTGCTGTCCCTGGGCAGGTTCCTCATGGGCGCGTCCTGTGGTGGAGGCAACATGAAGGTGGATGACGTGGCCTACGAGAGCATGGGGCTCCGACCCCGGCACGCCTACTCCATCCTGGACGTGCGGGATGTCCAGGGCTTCAGGTGAGCTCGGGCTGGAGCCTGCTGTGGCACAGCAGCTGCTCCTGCCAGCAGTCCCAGCAGAAACCCTGGGGACGGATAACTGAGGCCGTTGTGGACAGGACCCTGGGGACTCTTTGGTGTCCCATCCTCATGGCCAGCAAGGATGACACCAACCTAGGGCGTCACATAAATGCTGTTGTCATATAAGCTGTCCTTGCCTGCTGCTGGCTCCATGTCCAGGGGTGGAATGTTTCACCTGGTCTCGCAAGACACAGAGGACAGAGTTACAATCTCACTTCAGTGAGGTGCTCAGAGCATCCTGCTCACCTTTGGATGGAGGGGGATAGAAGTGGGTGCCACCCTGACAGCCTGGGCTGCTCTAGGAAGCTGCATTTTCAGCCATGTCACTCTCAGCAGCCTCTGCCCTGCTGAGCCCCTTCCCCACAGCACCCAGCTGAGCCCTTTTGGGCAGGGAAGGGCAGAGGGAGCAGCAGCAGGTCCAGAGCTGCGGGACAGGGACATCTGGGGCAACACATTAGTTCTGGGATGCTGTGAGGGCTTTGGAAGGCAGGAATGATGGGGTGCCCTTTGTGGGGGGCTGGCTGGGTCTCCCCTGCCTCCTGGGTCTCTGACACCTTTCCCCTTCCCCCAGGTTGCTGCGTCTCCGGAACCCCTGGGGCCGCTTCTCCTGGAACGGCAGCTGGTCGGACGAGTGGCCGCACTGGCCGCTCCCCCTGCGCCACGACCTGATGCCCCATGGCAGCAGCGAGGGCGTCTTCTGGATGGAGTACAGCGACTTCATCAAGTATGGCACTGCCAGAGGCAGAGCTGTGGGGCAGGGAACAGGGCAGGGACGAAAAACGGGACACGGGGTCACGTTGGGGCAGGCGGGACGGGTCATCCCTAGGGCACGTGGGTGTCCTGCAGCAAGCAGTGTGCCCCATCAGGACTGAGCCCCGCTTCCCCACAGGTATTTTGACTCCGTGGATATCTGCAAGCTCCATTCGGACTGGCATGAGGTGCGTGTGCAGGGCATGTTCCCCAACAAGGCCAACGGGCCGGTGACGGTGACGTCGCTGACGGTGCTGGAGCGTGCAGCCCTGGAGTTTGCCCTCTTCCAGGAGGGCAGCAGGTGAGCTGGGCAGGGCAGCGAAACAGGGGCTCAGCCTGGAAAAGGAGAAAAGGAGGCTCGGGGGGACCTTCTGGCTCTGCACAACTCCCTGACAGGAGGGGGCAGCCGGGTGGGGGTCGGGCTCTGCTTTCAGATGGGAAGGGGAAATGGCGTCAAGTTGTGCCAGGGGAGGTTTAGATGGAATATTGGGAAATTTTCTTCACTGGAAGGGTGGTCAGGCCCTGGCACAGCTGCCCACGGCAGTGGTGGAGTCACCATCCCTGGAAGGATTTGAAAGCCTTATGGATGTGGCTCCTGGGGACATGGTTTAGTGGTCACCTTGGTGGTGCTAGGGGAATGGTTGGACTTGATGATCTTAGAGGACTTTCCCAACCTTAACAATTCCACAATTCTGTGATTCTGTTGGCCCAGAGGAAATCCAAACACATTGGCCTCTCACCACATGGCATCCCCCCGGGTCACAGAGCTCAGGGATGGGCCCCCATCACCATCTCTCCAAATCATGGGAACTGCTCATGTTTAGCTGGAACCCAACCCCTGAATGCAGGGCTGGTTCCTGGGGCTGGATATTTGGGGCAGTGGGATAGCTCTTCCCTGGATCTGCTGCCTGTGTCCTGGGTGACATGCGACCCTTCCTTCCTGACCCAGGAGGTCGGACACAGTGGACAGCCACTTGCTGGACCTGTGCATTATGGTTTTCCGGGCCACCTTCACCAGCGGGAACAAACTGAGCCTGGGCCGGCTGATGGCGCACAGCAAACGAGCCGTCAAGAAGTTCGTCAACTGCGACGTGATGCTGGAGCCGGGCGAGTACGCCGTCGTGTGCTGTGCCTTCAACCACTGGAGCGCTGCCCTGGCTGGCCCTGCTGCCCAGGGTGAGGGGACGGAGGGGCCCTGGGGGAGGAAGAGGTGCCAAAGCCCTTGGTCCTCACCACGGGGACCTTCTTGGGGGTGGAGGTTGCGTGTTGCACACGCATCAACCCAGGAGCACCGTGCTCCCGGGGACTGTGGGCTTGGTGACAGTCTCCCTGATCCCCCTTCCTCTGGGTGTCTCTGCAGCTTCCAGTCCCACCAGCAGCCGACCAGCCACTGATTATTCCAGCTACATCCTGGCCATCTACAGCTCCCGCCTGGTGATGGTGGAGCAGGTGGAGGCGCAGCCCACCACGCTGGCAGATGCCATCATCCTGCTGACCGAGAACAAGGGCGAGCGCCACGAGGTGGGTGGGGGGCACGGGGCGGGCACTGCGGTGGGGAGGGGGGGGATGTTGCCAGAGGGAGCCTGGACCTGTGGTGTCCTCGCTCAGGCAGGGGTTGGGCGGGGCTGTGCCAGCTCCGGCTGCCACCCCTGGATTCCCACCCCCCTTGGCTCCCTGGGGCAGCGTGGGGCACCCCAGCAGATGGGCAGCTCTTGGCTGGAGTGGAAGATGTCAGTGCAGGGGTTTTGACTGGGGGACAGGGGTGCCCAGAGGCTTCACCCCCTTCCCTGCTGTCTGCCCCAGGGCCGTGAGGGGATGACCTGCTACTACCTGACCCATGGCTGGGCAGGGCTCATCGTGGTGGTGGAGAACCGGCACCCCAAGTCCTACCTGCACGTGCAGTGCGACTGCACCGACAGCTTCAACGTGGTGTCCACGCGCGGCAGCCTCAAGACGCAGGACAGCGTCCCCCCCCTGCACAGGTCCGGGGTAGGCAGGGGTGGGTCACGGGGGCTGCCATGGGGCTGGCAGGAGGCTGGGAGCGAGGCAGAGCCAGGGCTGGCAGGGGGGCATGGACAGGGTGGGACTTTCAGGGCAGAGGTGGGATTGTCAAGGCAGAGGTGGGATTGTCAGGGCAGAGGTGGGATTGTCAAGGCAGAGGTGGGATTGTCGGGGCAGAGGTGGGATTGTCGGGGCAGAGGTGGGATTGTCAAGGCAAAGGTGGGATTGTCAGGGCAGAGGCCGCTGCCCTGAGCCCGTGGCTCTCTCCACAGGCAGGTGTTGGTGATCCTGTCCCAGCTGGAGGGTAACGCCGGCTTCTCCATCACGCACCGCCTGGCGCACCGCAAAGCCACCCAGGCCTTCCTCAATGACTGGATGCTGACGAAGGGCACCCACAACCCGCTGCTCACGCCCGAGGTGGCCGGGCTGCACGGTCCCCGGCCCCTATGACGAAGAGCCTCCCCGTCCCTGCCCCGCTGCCCCGTTCCTGTCACCGAGCCTCTGGCCCGGGGTGTCCCCCCGAGCCGCCAGCGCTGAGCTGTGAGGCAGAGCTGGAGTGGCACCCCCAGCACTTTGCCCCACGCCGCGGGGCCGGGGCGAGTTCTCAGGGCCAGCACCAGCCCTGCCCGCTGCCCCCTCCCTGGCACCGCTGCCCCCACGCACTTTACGAGGAGCAGTTGGGGGCACGGGGCCATCTCAGGATCCCACCTGCCCCGTACCTGTGCTGGGCCCGGTGCCCTCTGCCCGCCCCGGGGGCTGTGGGAGAGGGAGGGGTTGGAGGTTGCTGTCAAGGCCCTTCCCAGGCACCACGCTCAGGACTCTGCCCCTTCCCGCGGCGCCAGGGCGCTGGCACTGCAAAAAGAATATACCTCTGATGTCTGTCCATCTGTGTGACCCTCCGTCTGTCCCCGGGCCCTTCCCGCTGTCTTGTTGCCCCCTTTGTCTGCTGCCAGGACCAGCGTGGCGCTGAGGTCGGGCCGGAGGGTGCCAGGGTCACGCTGCCACGGTGCTGCCTGTGCCAGGGCTGGAGGGGAGAGGGCACAGGGCTGTTGCAGAAAGCTGCTGCTGAGGGGTTTTCGCTGTAATTGGGGTGAAACTCAGAGGTTTCACCACCTCCTCCTCGGCTCCGGTGGGGAGTGGGGCCTCGGGGTGCTGCTCGTGGGGGCTGCGACCCCGGGCCCCCTCACCCTGTCACACAAGTGTCACTATGCAAAGGCGGCCGGTGGGAGCATTGCCTGGAGAGAAGCCATGGCCCGAGCTGGGCTCAGCCCCCTGGGCACTGCCCTGTGGGCCCCCCCGTGCCCCATGGAGGAAGGGGGGAGCAGCAGGTACAGACCCGGGGTCAGGGAGCAGTTCCCTGGAGTTACCCCGAGTCCATGTGCTGGGGA
>VZRQ01007522.1:0-66177 GCA_013397975.1 Machaerirhynchus nigripectus | reverse complement strand
GGGGAGAGCCCCCTCCTCCAGAGCCTGAGTGCTGTGGGAGGGAGTGAGCACAAGGCAAGGGCTGCACCTCTGGGTGCTGCTGGCCCCGTGGGTGCTCCGAGGTGGGGGCTGATCCTGGGGGGAGCTGCAGCCCACATTTTCAGGGCATCATGGCTCTCCGACTTGATGTGTGTGTGTGTGTATGTGTGTGTGTGTTTTGGGAGTCCTCCTGTGTACCCTCTCCTTCCTGAGCTGTGTGGACCTACAGCTGAGGGGGGGTGATGGGCAATGCTGGACCCTATTCTGGCAGGGACCGTGCTGGGGGGTCCTGCACCCCAAACCCTGCACCCAAAACCCTGCACCACAGCTGGACTGGGTAGGGGGTGTGGGGGGCTCTGCCCAGCCTGTCCCTCTGTGTCCCCTAGGGCCTGGGGGGTGGCGGGGGGGGGGGGGCTGCCCTGGCACCCTCCCAGCCCCCCCAGCCGGGGCTGCTGAGCCAAGCTCTGTCCGTATTTTTGTTTGTTGATCTGTTTTCTCTCTTTCCAGCTCCTTCCTCCTTGGGATGATTTGTCCTTCACTTTTTTTTCTCCTCTCTCTTTCTGTCTTTCTGAGCTGTGAATATTTTTAACCCTGTAAATACTGTCCAGCTCTTCAGAATCATAGGATATTTTATCAATTGTAAATCAGATCAGTAATCCCTGTATGATACGAATTATCCATGGGTGGTTTTCAAACTCAGGTTCTGACGGACCAAATAAAGTTTTGTTTTTTACTGAAGGTGCCTGGTTTTGCTGTGGAAGAGACGAAAGGGATGAGGGGGCAGGTTTGGGAGTCAAAGCAATGGGTCTTGAAGTCATTTCCGTGGAGCAGTGACAGTCGGTGGTGTGCGGGGGGAGAGCTGAGCACCAAAAAAAGGGGAATTCGAAGTTGTTGTTTAGCTGCGCTTCGGGGTGCGGGGGCGCAGAAAGGGGCGGAAATAAAGCCAAACAAAAGCAAAATCCAGAAATTCCCATAAAATGAGCGGTGTTCTCTTTCAGGGCTGAGCAGGGCTGTGCCGTGGCCGGGAGAGGGCACCCACCATCCGCCTGGATGCGCTCCCGCTCCTCCTGCCTCAGTTTCCCCACCCGCTCCATGCCGGGCAGCGCCATGGCCGTGCCCGCTGCATCCCCGGCGCCGTGCCCAGGCTGGGGATGCAGGAGCAGCTCTCCCTCCCGCAGCACCCAGGGCAGCACCCCTGCTCCCTGCCGTGCCGTTTGTCCGGCGGCGAGGCCGCCTGGCGCGGGGAGAACTTTCCGGCTGAGCGGAGGCGGCCGGCTGCCAGCCCGCGCTCGCCCGGGGTGGGCACCTTGAGACCAGTAGGGAGAGACAGAAGGAGAGGATTTCGGTCTTTCTTACAGCAACTTGTAATAGATTTTTCCGGGCGAAACATCTTTGCATTCAGGAGGCCCTGTCACAAGCCATCAGCCTCAGCCAGGGAGAAACAGATGGAGAGTTAATTTTGGCGGGGAGGGCACTGCCACGCTCCCTCCTCTGCCTCAGTCTGTTCAGGGGGAGGAGCCGGGTTTAACCCTCGCGGCCGTGCAGCCCCTCGCTGCCGCCTCCTGGCGATCCCGGTCGCTTGTGGGGCCACCACGGGTCCCCCCGCCCCGCTCTGCGCTGCTCAGCGCCAAGGACACGCTGGGACATCTCAGCCCAGTGACCTGGTGGTGGCTCTTGTCCTGACGACCAGCCCAGGTGGGTGATCGTGTCCTGCCTTCCCACGGCTCTCCAGAGCCACGTCCTGGTGAACCCCGCGCCTGCCAACTCACTGGGAGCAAATCTTGCTGTGCCAGGAGCTTGGCACGGCAGTGCCCGGTGCAGCCGGGGACACCCGGGTGGGCTGGTGGGTGGAGGGGACACCAGGGCCCAGGAGCAGGCACGTGGATGGCAGTGGAGGGCAATGATCCTGTCTGGACACTTCGGGAGCCCTCAGAACACCTCACGGACCGGGCTGAGAGCTGCAGCGTAGCCGTGGAAGGGGTGGAGGTGAAATCCAACCCTAACTGTGCCCAATTCGCGAGGGCTGAGGCAGCATTAACTGCTTTATAATTACAAATAATTGTGTGGCAAAAGATAGAATTGTGTTTGACACATCAGCTCTGGAGGAGGGTGTTGCTTCGTCAGGAAATTTGTCATCCCTCGGCTCTGTCAGTCTTAAGCCTGAGGTCTGAAGGGGGAGATGGGGATGGGCAGAGGGAGCAGCGGGCCAAGGGAAGGATGGACGGAAGGGAAGGATGGACAGCAGGACACTGTGGAGGGGAGACAGAGGAGGAGTGCTGTGGTACCGAGCCGCATGAAGAGCAGGGGCACAGGTGTGACAGCTGAAGCAGGGAGCAGGCAGGGGCTGTCCTACTGCCCTGGCACGGCTGTGACACCTCACCCAAGGGGCTGCAGCTGCAAAAATGACAGCACAAGTCACCCACCAGCTCATCTGGTGGGACAGCGTGAGCAGGGCAGGCTGCCAGGGCCGTGTGAGCCCACCCCACTGCTGCTGCCGTCCCGCTGGTCCCCTCCACCCGCAGGGCCGGTGCCGTTCCTCCCTGGGCACATTCGAGGGTGCTCGGGCAGGTAAAGGTGAAGGGTGGTGAGGCCCTGGCACAAGCGTCCAGAGACTCTGTGGCTGCCCCATCCCTGAAAGTGTCCAAGGCCAGGTTGGAGGGGGCTTGGAGCAAGCTGGGATAGTGGAAGGTGTCCCTGCCCATGGCAGGGGGTGGAACCGGATGGGCTTTAATGTCCCTTCCATCCCAAACCAGTCTGGGATTCTCTGAGGCATTCGCCGTCTCATCAGCACGGTCACCCCCTCTTGACCTGCTGAGCCCGGGGAAATATCTCCCGGGGGCAGAGGTGGGAATGTGGGTCCTTGCCGTGGGATCCGGCCGGGCTCTGGCCGCTCGTCAGGCCCTGGCAGCGCCGGGACCCCGCGGCTGCGCCGGGGCTGCTCGGGGAGGGGGCACGTCAGGGAGCGAGGGCTGGAGCGCTCTCTGTGATTCACTCTGACTATAATGGGAGCTGCTGGTGAATATTTTATGGCTCCCACAGGGCAGATAGAACATATTGTGCATTTTACGCCACAAATCTCCGCCTGGAGACAAGAGGGAAAGCTTAAAAAAGAGCAGCACCAGCGCTGCGCTGGGTTGAGGGGGGCAGAGCTGCAGCACCGGTGCCAGCGTGAGCATCGCAAGGGTGTTGTTGCCCACCTCTATCACCCTCCCCGGGAGTGCAGATGGATGCCCTGAACCCAGCACCGGCCCGGGCACGGGGGATGCTCTGCGGCCGCAGGACCAGGCTGCGGTGGGCGGCTGCGGCGGCTGCGGCCGCTGCCCCGGGCCAGGCCTGGCAGCTCTGCGGCTCTGCGGCGCAGGCGAAGTGCTTTGCCCGGGGCTGAGCCCTGCAGGAGGGTCCCTGCCTGCGCCCCGGCCTGCCTTCCCCTTCGTCAATAATGCAGCCCCTGCCCCGGGCGCCCGCCGGCGCTGCCCGCAATAATGGATCGGGATGCGAGCGGCTCTCTCCTCATCCTCCGCCGCGTCCCGCGCTCTGCCAGGAGCTGGCGAGCCACGGAGGAGCCTTCACCTTCACCTTCACCGGCACCAGCCGCTGCTGCTGCCCAGCCTGCAGGCACAGGGACGGGGGTTCCTTGCAGGCAGCCCCATCCCCACCCCGGCACCCCCGGAGGGAGCGGATGCTGCTGGGGCCGGGGCTCCCGGCTGGTCGCACTCAGGAAGGACGCGTGGCACGGTCATCACTGCCACCGTGTGCCAGGAGGGAGGCTCAGGCTGGCACCCCCCGCCTTGCTGCGGGCATGGGTGAGCTCTGGGTGCCAGGGTGCTCATCCTGCTTCCCTCGAGCACTCTCCAGTGCCAAGCATGGAAACATTACGGATCCTGCAGCTGCCTGCACCCACCTGGGCTGGGCTGGAGCTGGGGGAGGTACCTCGGACGGTGGCAGCAGCGGGAAAGAGGAGGAGGAGGAGGATGAAGGCACGGGCACCAGTGGATCAGGGCCAGCCCACGGGTGCCGCTGTAGGTGGTGAGCGGCCCTTTATGCTCCCACCCTCCCACCCCGGAGATCCCCAGCTCCCCCCACAGCCACCACCCAGCGGGGTGAGGACCTGATGCTTGGGGTCAGTTTCTTCCCCCTTCGGGTGGGGGAGAAACCCCCCGAGATCTGGGTCAGGCCCAGACTACCTAGAGAGCAGTCCCCAGTCCCCCGACACGGCCGTGCAGGTTGGGAGGGCACAAGCAGCCACCAGAGAGGACCAACCTGTGCCCCAATGGCATCACAGACCCCCCAACTCCCACGCCCCCAGCTCTGGTGGGGGAGCAGAGCCCTCCAACATCCCCCCCACGCCCGAATGGGGATACGGCAGAGCTGCACCCTGAGGGCGGGGGTGGAGCTGCTCTGGGGTGCTCACCTGGGGGTCACGGTGGCACATGGCCGGGTGGCTTCACAGCAGGGCTGCCATGGCATCCTGGGGTGCCACGCTGTCCCTCGGCTGGGTCTCCCCAGGGACGAAGCTCAGGGGGTCACCCAGACAGACATGAGGAAGGAGAAGACTTTGCCGGGATGAAGAGGAAGACCCCATCCCAGGACGGCTCCTCTCCTCCTCCGCCTCCTCCTCTTCCTCCTCCCGGGCTCTCCATCCGAGGGCAGCGGGCGCGGGGCCGCGCGGGGTCCGGGCCGGCACAGCTGGGGCCGCGCCGCCCGGGCTGTCACGGGCTGGGCTATCGAATCTGAAAGCAATTAAAGCCATCACCAGCGCTCGCTCGGGGCTGGCTCCAGGCTGCAGGGAACCTGCCACAACAGATCATGTGCTCGGTGCTGCTGGCCCGAGGACCTGCTCCCACCCGCGCCCCGACACGCACCGGTGCCAGCCCCGCGCGGGGGGGACGGGCCCGGGCAGGGCGTGAGGACACCGTGAGGGGCCACAAGGCAGCCCCGGCAGCCGCCTCGCTCCCGCTTCTTCTCCGTGGGGTTCTGCTGCCCGGGGGCTCGGTAGAGGGGCTCGGCCACCAGCTTTGGCCACTACCTTCGGCCACGGCCGCTTGCGGTGACAAGGAGCAGGCGATGCTGCGGTGGCTCAGGAGGTTCCCGTGGGTCCTGGGGAGGGTTTGCACCCCGCTGCTCTCCCGTGGGCACAGTGGGCCTGGGTGGGCACAGCTGGCAGCTGCCTGCCCCCGTGGATTTTTTCAGCAGAGTGGCCCTAGCTCGTCACCCAAGGCTTGTCCCACGTGGTGACAACGGGGACAGCCCCAGCAGGTCGTGTCCTGGGCTGGGGGCAAAAAGCAGCAGACAGCGATGTCGGCAGCTGCTGGGAGCAGGGTGGGTGATGGGGCAGCACCCCTCTACCGTGGGGAGAGGAGGGGGCTCTCACCAAGCCCCTTCCGCCCTGTCAGTCCCTTTCCCTTTTCCCGGTGGGGAACGGTGCCAGGACCTCCTGCCCTCCCCCCCTCACCCCCCCGCGCCCATTTTGGGAGTCTGCGGCCGCCTGCCCCACTCCCACAGCTCAGGGCCTGATCCAGCCTTCCGGGAGCATCTCCCGGGGCTAAACCCATCCCGCTGCTCCCGGCGGAGCGCGGCGGGGCGGGGGTCCCCCCTCCTCGGGCAGCGCACAGTTAAGCAGAAGTTTGCTGGTACGGAAGTTGCACATTGTCTTGAGGCACATTTTCTGTTTTTTCACTTGTGAAATATTTCTGTCAGAACCAGTTAATGTACAAATTAGCAGCGGTGGTCTCTCTTACGTCTTCTGACTCACTAATTTGACAGGGGGTGTTTCGGTGGCGGAGCTCGCTCTTGACAGGCAAACGGGAGGTCAGGGACCCGCAGGGGGAGGAGGCACCGAGCCGCAGCTTCCCGGGGGTCTTCTCCTTCCTAGCCCACCCCACCGCTCCCGTTCACTCAGCCCTGGCTGGAGGATTTAAGCTCGGGTTAGGTGTTTTTTCCCCTCAAACCAAATTTTCCCCCAAAAAGGGCTTTTGTGGTAGGTGGGGAGTCCAGGGGTGGGGGGTTACGCTTTTGGGATCCTACGGGGAAAAACAAGGGATCCAGCACGGGGAGGGAACACAGACATGGAAAGGGTTCCCTGCACCACGGCCACGTCCTTCAGCTCCTCCAGCCTGGGAATTCAGCTCTGCGTTTCAGGATGCCCCCACCCCCTCAAGAGCCCCCATCCTTCTCCTGCCATTAGAGAGAAACTAATTGATGTTCCCATTTTTTGTGCACATCATCATCCCTCCACCCCGGGTTATCGATGAGCCGAGGGGCTGCACAGCCCCCTTTTACTTCTCCATCTGTGTCCCTGGGGTGTTGGTCAGATGGGGGGGCCCAGCGCTGCTGGAGGGGCTGGGGACAGGGGCTGTGGAGGGAGCATCCAGAGCTGGCCGTGCCCGGGGGCCACGGCCCCGGTGTTGAGCAATGCTCAGGACCATGGCGTGCAAGCTGTCCCTGGGCCAGAGGCTGGCACGACAGATGGGCCCCGCGCCGTGCCCGGGGGTCAGCGGCTCTCCGGGCCGTGCGCTAAAAACCAGCAGCCTCTGCCCGTGCCACCCTCCTCTGGCATCCAGGCACTGCAGCCAGCTCGCCCAGGATGGAGCTGGGTGGAGATGGGCACCTCCTGGAGCAGGGGAAGGAGCTCCAGTGGTGGTTGCTGTCCCCAGCCCTGATCTCTAGGCTGTGCAGCTGCCAGGGGCTGGAAATGAGCCCAGGAAGGTGACCCTGGCTGTGGGAAGGGCAGCTTCAGGGCTTGCAGCCCTCTTCTCCTCATGTCCCCTCTTTCCCTTGGTGTTTGCTGAGGGCTTTGTGAGGGGCTGAGCTCTCCTGCTCACTGAATTTACTCCTAAAGAAGTCATTTCCCCCAGACACTGGGGATGTTGGTGTTGCATCCTGTGACCAGCAGCCACCCGTGTGAAGCAGACCCCTGCAAAATCCTCCCTCCTTGGGTCAAGCAGGGTGCCTGGGTGACCAGATTTGGTGTTTCATCCTGAAGAGTTCTGAGCTGAGGTCTCAAACCAGCCAGACCCCGGTCCCCACCTCCCACAAGGCTCAGAGCTGTTTTCAGAGGTTCTGTACCCAAACCAGACCCCCGAGGTGTTACCCTGTACCACTGAGACACCAGCAACAGCGAGAAAGCCGGTTTTATATCCCACTGCATAGAAACAGTGTCTTGGTCCAGCCTCTTCCAGGAGCCCCTCAGCAGCAGGTCTGGAAAGGAACTGGAACTCCTGCTTCCCCTTTCTCAATGAAAAATGGAAGTTTGCTTTCCAGGGGTGAATCCATGCCCAGCTGGCAGATGAACCAGTCTGCGGTGACACTGGCAAGGATGCCCAGGTGGTGCCTACACAACCCTGCACCATGGAGGGAATCACGACCTTTGAAGGAGCTCAGCTCCAGCATCAGACCCTCCTTGTCACGACAATGCCAATGTCAGCAGGATTCGCCCACCCCAACACCTGTTGGCAGCTCCATGGAGAGATCCCACTTCTTCCCATAGCTGAGAAATCCCCACTGGCCATGAACTGGCATGGAAACCACCATGCTTCCAACAGGGACAGCTGACTGCTGCATCTACCTCTTCCTGGCTCGCTTTTGGCAAGAGGATTTGGACAGAGGACGGACTGGGAGAGAGCTGTGGAGTGAGGTAGCAGCTTTCCCTCTCAGCCAGTTCCTGGCCACCTTGGGGCCGCCTGAGAAGCCACATCATGCCAGGGTGCCAGTGCAATGGAAACTCTCTGAGACCAGGGTTAGATTGGACAGTAGGGAAAAACTCATCCCTGGGAGGGTGGGGAGGCCCTGGCACAGGGTGCCCAGAGCAGCTGTGGCTGCCCCTGGATCCCTGGCAGTGTCCAAGGCCAGGCTGGACAGGGCTTGGAGCAACCTGGGCTAGTGGAAGGTGTCCCTGCCCATGGCAGGGGGTGGGACTGGATGGGCTTTGGGGTCCTTTTCAACCCAAACCCTTCCAGGACCCTATAAATGGCTGCCCATGGCACATGCAGAGGCTCAGGCAGGGCTCTGTATAGGACTTGTGGTGGCTTTTAGGGGCTGCCTGGGAGCCCCAGTGAGGAATAACCCACCTTCAGGAAAGCCTGGTGTGGATGGAAAGCAGGGACAGCTCAGAGCTGCTGGATAACCCAGGGCTGCTGCAGAGACCTCCCCAAACCCAGCCCCCTGCCGGGGTGGGTGTCCGGCTCTGTCCAGGGTTCCTCAGGGCTTCTGCACCCCAAGGTGCCACGTTAACCCCACGGCTCCAAACGCATCCATGGCAGCAGCCCTGGCACATCCAGCACCGCGCCGGCCGTGTCCCAGCGGGGACGGGGAGCGGGACCGCGGCTGTCGCACCCCTCGGAGCCGCGTCCCCGGCCGAGGGGCTGCGGGAGCAGTGAGCGCCGAGCACCGGCCCCGCCGCTGCCTTCGAGGGAGCTGCCGGATGCAGAGGCGGCCGGGGCGAAACAGCTCAGGCAGCACAAATCGACTGTGACAGCCCCAGAAAGGCTGAGCCCGGGGGTGCGGAAAAATACAAGTTAGTTTCCTTTTCCTTACCATATGCTCCCCTTCAGCTGTGGGCGGCACGATAATTACTGCCATCCACCATGCTGGTCTGGCTTGTCACACAGGCTGCCGCCTGCTCCGCGGCGGGGGCTGAGCCCGGCGCAGCCTCCCCGGCCCCGCGTGTGTGACACGCTGGGATCTGGCTTCCTCGGCCCCGGGTTTGGTCCCTCCCAGCACCAGGGACATCAGCCTGAAAGCAGCAGAGGTGGGGAGAGCGATGCAGCCCCTGTTCTCTCAGCTGTGCCGCCCTGCTTGTGACTTTGTGCCTCTTCCCCAGCAGTGACCCCCAGCTGCGCTGTAGCCAGGTGAGGACATCCCTGTCCCTCTTCACAGGATGCTGCTGGGGTGGTCCCATGCTAGATCCCATGCCTGGGTGCCAGGAGACCTCTGGGGACAGCCACCACTGGGGCCGATCAGAAGACAAGCTCAACAGGGCACCTCAAAAGTCAGGGAGGGGGCAGGCTGTGAGCAGGGGGTTGGACCAGAACATCTCCAGAGGCCCTTCCACTCCCGGGGGCGCTGGGGCTCTGTGGGGGTGCAGCTGGTGCCGTGCACCATGGGCCGAGGAATGTGCTGTCACCCTGGCATGTGCACCCTTCTCCAGGGCACCCTTTTGCCCGGCAGGAGCAGGCTGGGGTCTGGCAGGGAGGCAGCTCTGTGCCTGGACAGCCCCAGGACCACGAGGTCCATACAAAATGGGATGGAGATCTGCTACAGTCCCTGTACGAGCACCCAAGGCAGTGTCCCCCAGGACCGTGTAGACCAGAAACCTTGAAGCACAACTGGTTCCTGGTACCCTCAGAGATGTCTCTGGGTCAGGGGCAGGTTTGTCTTGGTCACCCTCCCTGGGCATGGGTCAAAGTGGATCTTCATTTCCCAGTTAATGTCTGGCTTGAACATGAGCTGCTCCAGTGCCTTCATTTAGGAAGAGAAGGATGAAGTTGCAGCTGCCCCATCCCTGGAACTGTTCAAGGCCAGCTCGGACAGGGCTCGGAGCAACCTGGTTGTAGTGGAAAGTGTGTCTGCCCATGGCAGGGGGGAACGAGATAAGTTTTGAGGTCCCTTCCAAACTCTTCTGATTCTTTGAGGGGCCTTGGCACACACTCTGCATCTTGCATGCCCTGTTTCTCACTATGGACCGTGGGACCTGGATGGGGACACAGTGCCACAAACTGGTGTGGTCCTCCCAGACTGCCCCAGCAGCCTCTGCCCAGCCACAGGCTGTGCTTCCCATTGCTGCAGCTCCTTCTGTGGCTTCTCTGGTGCCAACAGCATCACAACCCAGCCCTAAACCCCATCCATCCATCTTGTCTTTGGACCACACGTGTGCTCAAGCACCTGGCCCCTGCCTCAGTTTCCCCATCTCATCAGAGACATCTCCCTGGCCACAGCAGCATCCCAAAGGAGCTGGACAACTGCAGCCAAAATACTGCGAGACACAACCAATCCATGCTCTGGCAACTTCCCCGGGATCCCCTTGAAGGCTGCGATGGAGAGCAGAATGGATCTGGCCCCTGGCTGAGCCGTCCTTTCCAGTGCCGCTAGGGCTCAATTTGCCGGGAATACACGTGGCAAAGCAAAATTTAGAAGGTCTGAGGTGCCGCGGGCTCTGCACCTCCTCGACAGGCTACATGGAAGATGAACTTTCCCACACACCGAGCAGGGTTCTCGCTCCCCTTCCACATCTGAAGAGGAAGAACCCCCAAACCCCATCTCCCCGCCCTGCCCCGTCCCTGGGAGGTCCCCGTGCCCGGCGGTGCCCGGCCACCCCTGGCTCTGCCCAGCCGGTTGAGTGAATCGCTGACTCTTTAACCGGTTCTGCGGCGAAGGACCTTAATCGAGTCACCGCGCCGGGGCTGGGAGCTGATGCGATGTGACAGCCGCCCGCACACCTCCCGAGCGCGGCGCTCGGGGCCACGGCCAGCGCNCACGCCCCCCCCCCAGCCGCCTGTCCTATTTTGAAGGGCTCATTTTCCCGGCGCTAATGAAAGCGACAGCCGTGCAGGGCTGGTATTTGGGGTTATCAGTGAGAATATTAATGGTGCTGCTCGGCGTTCACTCTTTAAAGGGCCAGAGCTGGGCAGTCTCTGCCGCTGAGCCCGGCCACACTAGAACCCAGACTCCTCAGCACCACATCCGGGACTGGGGCTGGGATGGGGACCCCACTTCCGCGAGGTTTTAATTGATTTAATCATTTTTGAGCCCCGGTGAGGGGATTGACCCAGCTGCCCCCACTGCAGAGGCTGAGGGAGCCGAGGTGGAGGCTGAAGGGGTGGTGGTGGGTGCTGCTACCTGGAGCAGCAGCAAGGATTGGGGCAGGAGGGGAGGATGGGGATGCCAAGGGACCTCCCCGGGGGAAAGGCAGGTGCCAGAGGTGACCTGCCATAGCCTGGATGTGGGCAGGGAGAAGGGATGAGCTCACCTTGCACAGGAAGACTCTGGCAGTCTGAGCATGTTCGTGTTTGGCTGGAGATGTTCATGGCTGACTGGAATGCAGAGTTCCCCATGAGGGCTTTGCAAACAGCTGTGTGCAGATGTTAAAGAACAAACACATCCCAGAAAACATCCTGTAACACTCATGGTACAGAGATGAGCCTTTTAGCAGGGCCTGTTGTGATAGGATGAAGGCTGATGGTTATAAACTGAAAGAGGGGAGATTTAGGTAGGATATAAATCAGCATTTTGCACTAACGATGGTGAGGCCCTGGCACAGGGTTCCCAGAGAAGCTGTGGCTGCTTCCCTGTAAGTGTTCAAAGCCAGGCTGGAGGGGGATTGAAGGAGCCTGGCCTAGTGGAAGGTGTCCCTGCCTCTTGCAGGGAGGCTTTAAAGGTCCTTTCCAACCCAAACCTTTGTGTGGTTCTGTGATTCACATCCTCACTCCACTGGCCTCTCATTTGGTTTCAAGGGAACTCAGGTCACTTCCACACCAGTGGAGGTTCCATGTGAAGTCACCAAGCCACCGCTTCTCAGTGGCACCTCAGGGGGGCTTCTCCTTGTGGATCCTGTTGGGCACAAGCTCATTGGAGTGGTGAGGGGGGGCTTGTGGGGGCACCCCTCAGTCACAGCCTGCAGAGGAATTCGTGTGTCCAGGAAGGACATCAGTGTGCCTCCCTAGACTTCCTAAGGAGCCATCCTTAGGAACAAAGGATCTCGTTGGGCTGGATCTCAGCCACAAATTGTCAAAGAATCATAGAATATCCTGAGCTGGGAGGGACCAACTCAGGACAAGGATCATCAAGTCCAGCTCCTTGATTGTGGTCATGGTGAGAACTGGCACATCAGCCTGTCACACGCAGCAGAACCTGACAGTGGGGAAGGGACAGGGGACGTGCTGTGTCCAAAGATGCCGGGCAGCAGCTCCCTTGGAGATCCAGGACTGCTGAAAACTGGAGCAAACACTGACTGATTTTATGCCAACATCTACTCAAGCTTCTTTGAGTGTGACAGGATTTGCTGGCAGGTGTCTTGGAGGAAAACCAGGCTGGATGCTGAGAAAGCCACCAGGGCCACAGCAGTGACAGGTCCCACTGAGGAGAGGCTGGTGTTTGCCAGGGGGAGAACAACTCACCTCCAGCCTCCAGTGAGGACACGAGGTCTTACAGCAGCCCCTGCACTCAGGAGCTGCCTGCTCGTCTCTGAAGCCCCCTCTAATTGGATGCATTTAAAGATGCCTCCTGAGCTGTCTGTGTCTCCAGCAGGACACACATCCCTAAAATGACACCAGCTAATTAAGGCCGTGGAAGCCCAAGGACTCTTCTGTGGCTTGTTTGTTATCCAGGAGCCTGAGGCAACGCTGAGGCCAGTAGGACCCTGACAGGCAGCTGGAGAAACCTGGTAATGACAGGGCCACCAAACCAGTCAGGGAGAAAGAGGCAGGAGAGCACAGAAATCAGCAACGACAATAACAACCGGCCACGCTGACAGTGCCGAGGCGCCTCCTGTGCCTTGGAGAGATGGGATCAATGAACCAGAGAGCTCCCCACCCTCGTCAGGCACCTCCAGGCCAAACGGGATGGAGGGTGGGGGTGGCAGTGGTGGGGCACTGGGGATGGAGTCTGCTGCTTGGAGGTCAAGAGATGAGTGTCTCACCAGTCTGTTCTCACGATTTCTGGGAAAACACAGCAGCACCCCTCCAGTTTGGCTGGAGAACTGCCCAACTGCCCAGCTGCCCAGGATGATAACCTGGAAACCCCTTCCTGCTGGCCTTCAGGATCCAGAAACCAGGGCAGAAGGTATAACATGCACAAGTGCAAGGCTGGACCTGGGAGAGAAGTTCATGAGAGGACATCACCTGCCTCCCTCGCCTTCAGTATCTCCTTCTGCTGTTCTTCACCCTCTACTTCTGCATTCTGGGACAAAACCCCTCCTGCAGCATCCTGGAGCCCATTCCGACCTCTGTCACCCTGCACTGTTCACAGGTCATCCGGAGCTGCCTCTGCTGCTCTGTGGTGGGACACAGCCCTGAGCAAGGGTTGGCATCAGCTGCTCTTCACAAAACCTTGGCAACCGCTGCCCAGGGCAGCAGTGAGTCCCCATCGCTGGAGGGATTAAAAGCCATGCAGATGTGGCACTTGGGGACATGGTCAGCGCTGGGTAAATGGTGGTTCTCAGTGACCTCAGAGGGCTTTTCCAGCCTAAATGATTCTGTGATTCTATGAGCTCTCCTTTACAGGGTGCATGTCCACTCCACTATTCCCTTTTCTCTGACACCACCACATCAGAGAGAAAAAGAGATTGATTCACGTGTCTGCCACGGCTGCAGCACCTGAGCAAACCCCAGGAGTGCAGCACCACATCATGGCTAACGGCCAAGGGTCTGCTTGTCCCTCTGGCCATGTCCTGGTGTCACAGGAGCTGCTGAGAGGGTTCCAGATTTTGTTTTGAATTGTTCTGAAGCAAAACCAGGGAGAGGCGTCTGGAGAGAGCTTTCAGCCTTTTGAGCAAGGTTTCTCCAGCAGCATCTCGTGGTCAAGAGAATCCGATACAATTCCATGATTTTATGTTAGTCCTCCATCTTTTGAGCTTCACATCTCAGTTCTCCTTTCTGCAGGTGGTGGATGTGATGGTGGCTGAGACAGTGACCTACCTGGAACAGAGGTACCTGGTAAGCTCTCTGGGGGACAAGATAGCTTCAGAGCAAGAGCAAAATTCATTTCACCCAATTTCAGCTGCCTGGATGGTGCTCACAGTCCCATGGTTTAAGCTCTAGGTGGTCCTGCGAGGAGCAGGGAGCTGCACTTGATGATCCTTATGGGTCCCTTCCAGCTGGACATACTCCACAATGCTGTGTCTGAAGGTGGGAGGAGGTGCAGGGTTCTGGGTGTACCCAGCACTTTCCCTGTCTGTGGCCAGGGCAAGGAGCAGCCCTGAGCTTGGTATTGCTGCCAAGAGCTGTTTCCAGGGAGGGTTGTCTGTCCCAGTTTCCCTGGTGTGAATGATTATTTGTGTCCACGGAGGGACCAGCGAGTTCAGCACTGACCAGTAACAGAAATACCCAGATTGCACCTGAGTGGGGTGACCCTGAAATAAAGGAGAAAAACAAGGACCAAAGAACACCAAGGAGCAGAACCAGCAGAGATCTCTTTTGCCAGGAAATCCATCCATTCGTTATCATTAAAAAAAAAAAAAAGCGATTTTGGCTGTTAATAATGACTTTTTTCCACAGCAAAAAAAGCAAGTGGGAGGAAACGGATGTGCTCAGCCGAAGAGGGGTCAGTGGTTGTCTCAGCTCTGCGTGTGAGTGCCGCGTTCCCAGGGAGGCTCTGGGGAGCCTGCAGCTCTCCGAGGGACCACGTTACATTTTGCCTTCCTTCTTCCAGTTACTTATGATTCTCTGAACATCCAAAGCCTGCAGTTTACATTATATGACAGAGCAAAAATGTCCTATGGGCAAGGGCCTAGGGAATCACACAAATAGCAATTTACTAATTTCATGCTGCCCGTAGAAATCCTAAAGGCCTGGGGGCCTGGGGATGGGATGTGAAGCTTTTCTCTTTTGGGGCAATTAGTTTCAATCCAGCCTTTCTAATGACTGAAGGTTCTTGCTTGCCTGAAGGCACTTCAGAGGCCTGAAGGAAAAGGGTCAGGGTCTCTGTGTAGCTCAGGTCTCCAGATCATCAAACCCACCTCTACAAGTTGGGCTGTCACGGGCCAAGTCAACGAGGTTTCACCCTTTAGGACGGTGAGAAGATTCATAATGAAGATGGAGCAGGTAGACAAAGGTGTGGGGAAGCCTCAGCTTCCCACATTTCCATGGAAGTTGTGGTCCCGAGTGAGATTGCACAGACTGCTCACGGCTTGGCTGCAGGGTCTCTACAAGTGATTTCTGTCCAGTCTTGGCCAGACACAACCAGACCCCACATCCCATTCCACAGCCACAGTGACTCACCAAATACAGGAGCAGGTTTCTGCTCTGAGCTGCTGCCCCCAGGGTGCTGAGCTCCCTGGCCAGAGCCTCAGAGCTCAGGCCTCATGGAGCAGGACCTTGTTGTTGCCCTGAATTTTGCTGAGGGAGGCAAGCAGCAGGTCCCAGCCTGCTGTTTGTTCGGTTCCTACGGAGGTGACATTCGTGGGACATCATTTGGGGTCTACATTTTATCTCGTGCCAGTGGCGGGTGAATGTTTGCCCCAGTAAAGACACGGTAAGGACTCCAGGATCCTCAGAGAAGATTTGGAGTGTTTTGGGGGGTTGTCTGACATGGATGTGACCTGGGAATTTTGGCCAGGGAACCGTTTCCATGTGTAGCTGAGAGAAGACCCTTGGGAAGGGCAGTTGGAACTACAAGACCTTTAAGGTCCTTCCAACCCAAACTATTATATGGTTTTGTGAATCTTTTACGGAGAAGATCTGATACGGGACAGAAGCACCTCCTTTGCCTTGTCTCAGCATCTCCCAGAGCAGCAGCTCTTGCTCCTCACCACATGTCCCGGCAGAAAAGGCCATTTTCTGGGGATCATTTCAACTGGCAGTGCCCCAGCGCAGGACCTTTCCCGCAGGGGGCAGGAGTGACCACGTTCCTGTGGCAGTCACAGGACAATCCCACAGCCCACCACTCCCAGCTCCGCGGCTGCACTTTCACTGTGTTGGCTCCTGCAGGTATTTTTCCTGTGGCCTTTCCAAGGGACGGGGATGCTGCAGGGGTGCTCTGAGCAGCCCAGCTCAGCTCCAGTTGCAGCAAACCATCCCCAGCTCTGGCTCGCAGCTGCAGAGAGCCGTTCCCATCTGTTGCTGTCCCCAGACGCCGGCTGCCCTCCCCCGCGCTGTCACAGCGCTGACACTGAGCTGAGGGCAGGAGGGAGGATCTCACCCACCGAGACGCGGATTTTGCTTCTTTCCCTCGCTGGGGTTGCTAGGAGGCTGAGCCGTGCCTTTAGCGAATTTGCTGACCGGCGTGCTTCGCTTCTTACGGCTGGGAGCATCTTTTCTTCCGGGGCCCTCGGCCCAGACAAAGCAGGTGGTTTGGGCGAGAGGCAGAGAGGAGTGGTCTGTGTGTGCCTCACGGCAGGGGGACAGCGGGCGGGCTCTGAGCCAGCCTTGCAAGGAGCCCAGCTGTCCAGGAGAGACGCGGATTTTGGGGTGCTGTGGTTGGCACCAGGAGGGAAGCATCCATCCAAGCCAAGCTGCTGCCCATCCCACCCTCCCCGGGACACNACACAAACCCGGGGCATGTCCCCTGCCCTCAGGGACCCTGTCCCAGCCCCACGCGTGACGAGGAGCCACGACCCTCCCCTCCAGCCCTGCCTGCCCCCGCCGCCGCCGCTCCCCCCGTGCCCGTCAGCGCTGATGGGCCCTGACAGCGCTGCTCTTTTTCTCACGCCCCGCCGGGTGCTGCGAGCGGGGGGACCCGGCCCGGGGGAGGTCGCGTTGCACGGAGCAGCTGTTCCCCATCACTTCGCGTCGCGCTGCCCGCGCCGATGGGACGCGGCTGCCGCAGCCGCGGGGAGCCGCGGAGAGCGGCGGGCTGGGATCGTTCCGGGGAGGATGGACACGGCGGAGATGGATCTGGCTGCCGGGGACCCGGGGCGTGCAGGTGCGGGAGCGGGCAGGTCTCCACACAGCGCGGCAGAATCGAGCCTGGCTGCGCTGACCCAGCACGCCGCGCCCACCTGGCTGCGATCCCTCACCCACGCCCTGCAAAACTCTCCTCTCCTCTCTTCACCTGCCACCTCCAGAGCTGCATCCGAGCACGCTGTACCTTTCCTTTGCTATTCCTGGCCCATCCAACCTACGGTCAGTTCTGGCCAGGAGCATTTTGCTGCTGAAGACAGAGGGTGCCCTGTGCTCCTCCACTTTGCAGCCAAACTTAGCCCTTCTCCCTGCGGAGAGCAGCCAGCTTTGCCAAGCTCCTGCTGGGTTCAGCCCGGATGCAGCAGCCCCTCCAACGCGTGGGACACAATCCTGGTGTCAGGAGCTACTGCGGCTCCTGCAGAAAGGAGGTAGAAGATGAGGGGTAGAGATCCCTTCCAGTCCGGATCCTGAACACAAGTAAAGCAGAGCAACGGGGCCTGTGCAGGTCCTGCAGCCCGGTGTGGCTGCACAGCAGTGATGTCCACGCTGCTTCCCCGAGCACAGGCTTGCTCCTCCTGGCCTTCCTTGGGCAGCAGAAGTTCCCATCCCTGGCGCTTGCAGGAGTTCTGCAGCCTCCCTGCACAGCTTATCCATTTTTAATGAGTACACCTCATAAATACTTTGTAAAGCACCTTCAAGCCAAAGTGCTTTTTTGATTATTTTTTCTTCCCTGGCTGCTTGGAAGAGCTGCTCACCCTCCCATTTCTCTCTGGTCTGCGGCTCCTGCTGTTGTCTTGCACACATTTGCTACTCTGAAGTTACAAGGCTCTGCCTCCAACACCTCTGGCGGGTCCCAGGGAAGGATCACAGTGCTCCCCTTTGCTCCCTACACCCTTCCCAGCACCCTGCAGACACCCTGGTGCCTCCATCGACCCTGCTGAGCACGGGGAGCAGCCCAGGTGGGCTCCTTCAGACCCTCACCCAGACCTTCCTCGCCATTTCCCTCCCACAGGGCCTCCTTCCCTGCTGTCCACCTTGGGCTCTGTGCAGGACTAGGAGAGCAGGACCTGCCCTCCTCCTTCCCCTCTCTGCGTGGCTCTCGCATCTTCCCAGCTGCCTCCAGCTCTGCCATCTTGCAGTGTATTCCCATGTTAGTTTAAGAAGCGGGTGGGTGGTGGAGCAGGAGAAGATGACAACCCAAACACAACTTGCCAGAGCTGACTCCGTGCGTGGGAGATGTTCCCAAGCCGGGGCCTGGCTTGTCCAATGTGCAGCCAGTTATTTTTATCTTTCCATCTTTTCTGAATCAGTGTGCTGCACGGTACCAGAGCAGCACTTCCAAGGCGACTGGCCACAGAGCTGTTCTCTCTGGCCAAGCTCCATCCTCTCCAAAAACATGTCAGAGGAGCTGAAGGAAGCCAGTTTGTGTCACCTGACATGGACTCGTCTCCAATTCTTCGTTATGTGGCTCAAGCAGCCCTTGACTTTGCCAGGTGCTGATGTCCAGTGAGCAGCCCAGCAGCACCTGCCAGTTCATCCCTGTTCCCTGCTCCCAGCTCCTGCCTATCCTGGTCCCTCTTCCAGCTTAAATGTAGTGCTGTGAGTGTAGCTTGCTGGGCGAGCTTCACATGGCCATGCTGGCTGTCCCAGCCTCACCCTCCCAAAGTGTTTGGCCCCATTTCAACTGAATTGGACAAAATAGTCAAAATGTGAAAAGTGGTAAGAATTTTTGTGAAGCTTCTTGGGCTTAGCCTAGTAAAAAACCCAAATTCCCAGGGGAATGCTGCCATGGGAAGTCACCAGGAGCTCCTAGAGGCACCACCAGGCCAACCAGGTGTGCATGGCCACCCAACCAGCACCAGGGCTCCAGGAGGTCCTGCCTCAGGTCCTGCAGGCAGAGGATGTGACAGGGGACAGGAATGGGAAGCTCTCATTAGAGCTGGGGAAGTGGGTGAATTCTGTGTGTCACAGGGGACAGACAGCACAAAAGTGAGGCGGGAAGAGATCAGGATGTAAACCCAGGAAAGCAGCTGCTCCCACCACGGCTTTTTCCATCCTTTAGAACCATTTTTCTGGCCTCTGAACCTGATTTCCTCTTCCCTGGGTGGTAAAAGCATCCCAGACAAGTTGCAGTGGCTTTGGCCATTTTTCTCGTGCAGATTTTTAATTTTGTTCTTATTTTCCAGCTGTGAGATCCTCACTCTTGTCCAGCACCTGTCTTCTGCAGGCTTTGGCACCCCCAGCCCAGGGAGGACTTTCCCAGACAGGAAAGGGACACCTTCAGAGCCTTTTGTCGCTGTTCTCTCCCTGCCCGGGTGTTAATGGCTCTTGAAGGCAGCCGGAGCCCATCAGGCAGCGCAGAGTAACCCGAGCATCGAGCGGACACGGCCGCCCCCGGGCGGGACCCGCCTGCNNGCACCCGCCGGCGCAGGGTCAGCCCTGCTCCTGTCACTGCCAGGCATCGCCGGGGCCCGGCCCGGCCGTGCGGGGAGCAGGGCAGCGGGAGGAGGGGGCTGTGGTGGGCGCACACGGCTCCGATGTGTTTCTGCCTCGCTGCCGGCCAGGGACCCATTTGTGGTGCCGTCGGTCGGGTGGAGGAGTTTCGGGTGGAGATCCTGAGTCTGGCGGGTGCCAGACACGGCCAGGAAACTGGGGCTGGGGCAGAAGGGCAAGGGGCACAGGCAAGGGGCAGCTGGTGGGTGACACGGAGCTTCCTGACCCTGCTGGATGGAAGGGGTGACAGAGGTGCAAGCCCTCCTTTGGCCTCTCTTATGGCTTTGAGACTGACAAGCCCCTGGAAGGGGCTGGAAATCAGCACGTGGAATAGGGCCCTGCGTGTGACTTTGGGATCCAGCAAGGACACTTCTTGCAAGGAAGGGAGATGAGATCCCTGCCTCATCCCTTGTTAGAAAACCAAGCTGTGAGATCCGACATGGAGAGGGAAGGCAGGGTGAAGGAGATCCGTTTCCAAAGGAGCCTGGGTATTTACATGGCTGGTGAAAAGCACTTTCCCAAAAAAGCAGGTGTGGTGAGATTCATAAGGCAGGAGTGTGCCCCTGACTGCTGTTCTTCAGTGCAAACAGTGGGAACATCCCAACAGGAAAACAGTGGGATCAGCTCTGTCTGCAGCCAGAGTCCTGCAGGCCGGTGGCTCCACAGAAACATGGAATTGTTTGGGCTGGAAGGGACCTTATGGATCATCTCATTCCACTCCCTGCCATGGAGACCTTCCACTATCCCAGGTTGCTCCAAGCCCCATCCAACCTGGCCTTGGACACTTCCAGGGATCCAGGGGCAGCCACAGCTTCTCTGGGCACCCTGTGCCAGGGCCTCCCCACCCTCACAGGGAACAATTTCTCCCTAATAAGTAATCTAACCCTGCCCTCTGTCAGTTTAAATCTCTCCCAGCAGCCAATAAAATGGCCAGGCCACCAAACACAGACCACAGCTCAGTCCTGGGAGAGTTTTGAGGAGAAAGGAAGAGCCAGCTCCCCTGCCAAGGGGAGCGTTATTGATATGCAAGTCACATGTCCCCATGAAATGCTGCCAGCCAAAGACCTGTGGCAACCAGGACATCTGTGAAAGCATTTTACAGTGATGAAACAGGAGATCAGATGGGTAAAAATGCTCCCAGTCTCTCTGTCTGGCCTCATCTTTGGAAGACATGGCACAAGTGATGATGTACCAGGTGAGCTGGATGGGGAAGGCGCTGACTGGGTCCTGTGCAAAGCCTCTCACAGCTCCTGCACTCCTGGAGGGGTTTGGAGATCAATCCCTGAAAAGAAAAGCAAATCCAGTTCCTCTCTCTGAGTCCCTGAGCATTTCTTTACCCATCCTGTTACTGCATTTTCTGGGCACAGACACATTCTCCGGTGGTCTCAGTTGCCCAGATTGAACATGAGATTCCTCTGGGTACGTGTTTGACACAGGCACAAGATAGAGCAGCTCCACACTAACAGAACAGAGACTTTAGCTTTCCATTTTGTCTTATTCAGATCATTGTTTCAGCCACCCCTGCTCAATCTGGCGTCCCAGACACCTTGATCAGAGCAGCTCTTGCTTTATTGAATTACTGGAATTACTTTCCCCTTCAATGCTGCTATGCTCATTCTTCCCTTCTGCTCCTCAGGTTTCCACACCCAAATTAAGAAGCCACTTGCTGCTGTTCTGGAAGCCCCTCACAGATATGCACATCTGTTCTTTGGAGCACCTTTGGAAGCCACCTGAAGAGCAGGAGCATCCCGCTGCTCCCACCCAGCCTCCCTGTGCTTCGTCCCTGATGTGATCATTTGTACATGTTCAAAACAAACAGGGGCTGGGGATGAAGGGCCAGGCATCCCAGTGCCAGCAAGGCAATCAGAGAAGCTGCAATTTTGATGGTATGGAGGAAGTCACTCTCTTAGAGCCTGATTCGTGAGGCTCTATTACCGTGACAGCTGATGCTGGGACTATATTTGCTTCTGCTCTCACCTTCCCACGTTTCCAGGATAATTTTTATTCCACAGCTTACTTTAACTCATCTGCCCTGATTCCCAGTGGTCCTTAGTGGTTAAGAAATAGAGAATTAATCCTCCTATAAATTGTTCCACGCATTCAACTCTTTCATCCCCTCTGTTCATAAGCAGAGAACTCACCTCTGCCAGACCAATGTGGCTTTTGGTAACTCAGTCACGGAACTTTCTGATTGACTTTTGTGTGCAACTCTCCTTCCAACCACCCTGGGCACTGGAAACCAGCTGGGAATTACCTGCATGTCTTTTCCATGTTTTCCCTGTGGAAACACCTTTCACTGGCTTTGTTGGCTGACAGGTTCCTGTCTCCCAGACAAGGTTTTAGCTGTGTTCACTGCTCAGTTTGGTGCTAAGTGATGTTATAAATAAGCACTACTAGAGAAATGATCATTCAAATCCAACAGGAGGAGGGATGTGCTGCTTATTCTGGGGTTTAAACTGCAATTAGCTCTGATTGCATAAAGTTTTTGGCATGAAAAATGGTTGAGATCCCTGATCTTCAACACGACGCTCCCTTTTCCCAGCTGGTGGGCTCCTCTCCCAGCCCCCTCCTCCCTGCCCCGCTGGCTCCACTCCTCCACTCCCGTGAGTATTCCCAGCCCCCTGCACGGGGCTGCCAACATGGAAATGTCACTGCCTGTGCTTTGGGGACCTCCTCAGCAGCGCCGTGGCAGTGAGGGAGATGTCCAGCTTGCCCTAGCCGGTGCCAGGGATTTCATGCCTCTTTTGTTGGAAAGTTTTCCTTGCAACTCCAGTGAACTCAGAGGGAAAGAGTGCTTTGTCTTGTTGTAATTCCCATCTCCAGATGCTCAATGTTTGAAAGGACTGCAGTTGGACTAGATGGCCATTGTTGGTCTCTTCCAACTGAACTATTCCATCCCATCCCATCCCATTTCATTCCATATTGGAGAATGGACAAAGTACTTCACAGTCATTGCAGCAGCACTCTGAGCCAGGAAATGCCCCTGGTTTGGGGACACGTCTGGCCCAAGTTTGGGATCTGGGGTGGGAAACTGGTATTTTGTCATTACAGAATCCATACACGGGTGTTGGCCAAGGCTCCTCTCTGCAGTGGGTGTGTCCTGCTCGAAAACTTAAGGCTGGAAATTAAATTGTTCCTGTGGCCCCACCCATGACCAGAAACAACCCAGTTTACCGTTGTCAGCTGCAATTTGGAGTTCAGCTGAGACCATAAACAGAAATATCTACAGAGAAAGACCCAGATCTTGACCTCCCTATGCACCTTCTGTTAATTCTGTCCTCCAACCTCCACAGGAACAAGGTAAGCCTCTCCCCCTTCCAAACAGCCCTGAAGGTGCCTACACACTGTTTTTGTCCAAGAACGAAGTCTGGGCTTTCGGCTGGTGAAGGACTCAGGTTGTTGTTCAGTCTCAGGGTTGAGCTGGTGACAAGGAGCGTGTGTCACCGATGGCTGGGGGCCTGGAGCTTCCGGCTCCTCGGCCTCCGGGAATACATGGATAACACTCCAAGCAGCTTTCCATTGGAAAGACTCCAGTTCAGGCATAATTTAGTAGGGAGCTCCCCAAAGTTGGTACAACAATGCCAAGGATTTTTCATGCCGATGGTAAATTTGTGATAGAGGATCTCAGTAGGTACTATTGGAAAAGCATCAAAAACACAGGCCAGGTGAGGGGACTGAACTTTTTGGGTATCATCCGAAGAAGGAGTGAGTTGTTTGTAAGTACCAAGTTTTTTCCAGCCCAAGAAATCCCCTCTTCAAGCACATTGGAATGGGATGAGTGAAGAAAGTCAAGGGAAGAGGTGCCCTTTCTCTGTTGACCATATGGACCTGCTTCAGAAGGATGGTAAAACAAATGCAGTTCCTGTGGCTGTGATGTCCCACAGCACCAGATTCAGCCAGGATGGAGAATTCAGTGTGATGGAAAGAACAGGAGGGGAGAGGAGAAAAGGGGGATGTGATATCCATCAGAGGAGAAGAGTCAGGTTGTCCCACCATGTCCCCAGTGCCCAACCCATTCCTTGGTCCCGCGCAGCTTCAGCAGCTGGGGTGGTGCTGGGACTGCTGCATCCTCTCCTGGGTCAGCTGGACCTCCAGCCATGGCCTTGGACAAGCCCAGCTGTCCTCCTCCCTCCACCGTGGCACCAGCGATGCCACCTTGTGTGACAGCTTTATGGCATCATAAACGTTTATGGTTTGGAGCTTCTTGGGTTGGGAGAGCGAAGGGCTGTTGTTTAATGGGCCTCTCCACCGAGCACCGGAGGTGCCACCACACAACAGCCCTTTCTTCTCTCTTCCAAGGCCACCCAGGACCCTCGGCCTTGCTGGGTTAACGTGTTGCTGGTCTTGGCCCCTGTTGCTGCTGCATCTTCCCCCCTCTCCCTCGCCCTCGCTCCCCCTCTCTCTCTCCTCCTCCTCTCCCGGCTCCGTAGCAGTTTCCTCGGGAGTGTTCAGCTAGCTGACACATTTGCCACAGATGGATGGTGCACACGGAGACAGCTGTCACTCCCGATTTGTGGTCCACTGCGTGACAGCAGGACTGATGCCTTCTGAAAGGCCGTCTCGCGGAGCACATGCACTCTGACATTCTTCGAGATGAGCCCTACAGACACCTCTCAGTGGACCTCAGGAGGAGCTGGCAAGCGAACCCTTCCCGCTCCCCCTCCCCGGAGCAGCCTGCAGGCTGGAAGAAAGCAGCCACTCTGGTGTGCACACACACACAGGCACGGCCAACCTCCTTGGGTAGTTCTGTGCCACTACTGGTCTGCCAGGTCCCAGCCCGGCTGTTTGCTCCTGATGCTGGTGTATGAAGTGAGGCGGGCTGAGATTTGCGGGAGGGAAAGGTCACCAGCGAAGCTGCTCTCTTCCCCTTTTCTGCCTTTTTAATTGCGGGAGGGAGGAATATGGCTCCAGTTTCATTCTGTCACAGCAGCTGCCTCCAGCCTCTTGAGCTCCTCTGTCACAGCAAAAGCTGATGGACTTTGCAGCCGCAGCCCCTTCAGGCCTTTCTGTCTTCTCCATCACCTGTGATGGTCTCCATCACCTGAACCACACAGCGAAATGGAAATCCCCCCTCTTGGCAGGGGTTTCCTCCCACTCCAGCACTGCACAGGGCAGTGGGGCAGCTGCCCCAACAGGACCCCAACAGCTCCCAGGGAGTTTCCCTGACCAGCTCCAGGCCAGCTGCACAGGCCAGGCTGACTTAGGCAAAGCTGGCTCCTTGGAGGACAAAGCTCTCCCCCCTTAACCAGGCTCAGGCTAATAATTACAAGCCCCAACCACAGATACCTGTCCTAGCCACTGATGTAATTGAAATTGAAAACACCTGAGTTTTCAATTCTGAGACCTTTAGCAAAACACGTCTGGTGGGACTTTCAGCTGAACAGACAAAGCAAAACAGAACAAACTCTCTTGGGCTCTGGGTAGAAGAACAAAACCCTCCAGATTCAGTACTCCATGGGAATGGGAACTGGTCCTTCCTTTGGTCCTCAGGGAAACAAATTCCTTCCAGAAAATGGATATGCACAGCTGTTAATTGTCCATTTGATTTGTCAAAGGTTATAATCAAGGGAATAGGTCTTCTTAAAAGGGAAAACTTGAACTAATTCTAGATAATATCATCTGGGTCCCTCTGGAACCGGCCTGAGACTTCCCCACCTTCTCCAGTGTCTGAGCCTACCACATGGGACACAAGGAGCTAGCAGCTGCACAAGGTCATGAAAAAAGTCCTTCTAGCAAGGTCTCTGGTGGTGCTCAACAGTGGAAACCCCGGGAAGAGGACACAGGCAGAGCAAACTTACAGGAGATTTCTCTTGGACACTCTCCAAGCTTCCTACTGGTCAAAGCTGGGGGACTTTATGAACCAGGTGTGACTTCTCCATATTCAGTGACTCCTGCTGGAGCTCCCACCTCAGCAGTGTCTGCCCACCCCTTTCATTCCAAAGTCCCTGTGAGCCATTCAGTTCCCGAATATTGACAAGTACAGAGCCACAAGGTTCAATCAATCAGTTTTCCTGGTTGCTTTCATCCCTCGACTCCCATTCCCATGCCCTGGGAGCAGGATGAGTCTGTCAGTAGGAGCCTGCTCAGCAGGGAGAAGGTGTGATTTGCACCAGCACTCAGATTCCCTGGATCCTTCAGCAACAGGAACAGTGTCTCCCACCATGGTCTGAGCTGCGTTGCCTCTGAGCTTCCCAGCTCTGTTATCTGAGCAAGGACACCTCCAGCCTCGTGGGAGGTCATGTCGAAGTGGCATCAGCATGAGAGGAAGGTGTTCAGTGGGATGGGGATCCTGGCAGGGGGGATGGGACACTTACCCAGCCCCAAAGCTGGGAAAGCGTGTTTATGTATGCCAAAATATTAGGATAAGTGTGGATCCAGTAAGAAATTCCATGATCAGAGCCATGAGTTCAAAATTGCTGAAAGTCATTGAGAACCTCAGGAAGAGGCTGAGGTGGAACCCAAGTGAAGCTCAAACTAAAGAGAAAGGAGCAGTCCCAAAAAGAGCTGCTCTGTCCCTGGAATGATTCCCCTGCGCCGTTCCACCACGCCATCCCCAGGCAGGGCTGTCTGATCCCAGAGGGTGGGACTGCCCTGCTCTGAAGATCACAGCTGTGGCTGAGAGAATGGGTCCCAACAGGGCACTGTGCTCCTCAGCTGGACAGACCTGTGAGCTCTTACAGAACATCAGCAGGTTCTGGTCTGACACACGGCAGTGTTTCCCTGGAGATGGGGATCCAGGGAAACATCCCGGATCTCTGAGCTCTGACAAAGCCATTTTAACTGAAGTTGGGAAGACCAGACCTTCTGGCATTGCCACGGGCCCCTCTACAGCAACACCACAAAGCTCCAGAACACACAAGGACGCCAGAAGCAATTCTGCTGTGAGAATGTGGCACTCTGAGGAACTCCTGGTCCATCTGGACAAGGCGTGCTCAGACCAGGCATGGGCCTCTCCATGACTTTGCCTCTGAGATCCTCAGAATGATGAGAACTGGTGAGGCTGAGCTTTAGCAGGATGGAGCTGTGAGCTCCAAGGTAGGAGAGCTCAGCTCAGCCCAGCTCTGATGAAACAAAGGCAGAAGACACAACCCCGGCTGGAGTTCGGGGGCAGTTTGGGCACCACAATAGAAATAAGTTCTAAACCTGTTTAAGAGTCACCAGAAGAGGGCCACAAGGATGGTATAGGGTCTAGAGGGGAATAAAGCCAGGTGAGGAATGGCTGAAGTCACTTGGTTTGAAAAGAGGAGACTGAGGAGAGACTCACTGGGGGCTGCAGCTCCTCCTGAGGGGCAGCTCTGATCTCTGCTCTGTGCCAGGGACAGGACCCAGGGAACAGCTGGAGCTGGGCCAGGGCAGGGTCAGGCTGGAGATCAGGAAAAGGTTCTTCCCCCAGAGGGTGCTGGGCACTGCCCAGGCTCCCCAGGGAATGGGCACGGCCCCGAGGCTGCCAGAGCTCCAGGAGCATTTGGACAATGCTCAGGCACAGGGGGGGGTTGTTGGGGTGTCTGTGCAGGGCCTGGGGTTGGACTGGATGATCCCTGTGGGTCCCTTCCAGCTCAGGAAATTCCGTGGTTCTGTGATTCCAGATGCCTTCTGCCCAGACAGACCCTTCAATGCAGACACATCACCAGCCTGACCCTTGGCCCTTCAGCTCCTAAGGTGTTGTAAGGAAATCTTTGCTCATGACCTCACGGGGCTCAGCTCCAGATGCCCTGTATTTAGATGGTCCTATCAGAAGCCACCTCAAATTCCCCACGTTTGTGTCACCTGAAGATGGGAATCCCTCACCCAGGTTCAGGTGTGGGTGTGCCCAAGGTTCCAGAATTGCTTCAGTTAAGTGTTGTTACACAAAATTATTTTTCCCCCAATATTTCTGAAGGAGGCAGAAGTGCAGTTCAGAAGAAGATGCAGCTCTGTGGGCAGGGTCTGGGACCTTGGGAGCACACTGTCAGCTCAGCCAAGGTTGGGATGTTTGGGAAGGGAACAAATGAAAATTTTGATGAAAAATTCTTAGGTCTTGAACCTTAACAAAATACAAATGAAGAAAATAGGTAAAACCCCCACCATATTCATAATTAAAACAGGAACCCATCATTATGGACAGAGAAGTGACCCACCTGTGCTGTATGTGACCAAGTGTGCCAGAAGACATCAGGCTCCAAGGATGACTCTGGGTTTGGGAGGGACGTCATTACCTCGTGTCCCCTTTCTGAGGACAGGGAGGCCAAGGCTTTCCCAGAGGAGCTCCAGCCAGGAATGCCCTACCCAAAACAGGAGAGTGATGTGTCCTGCTTGGCTCCCAGCCGAGAGACATGGGAGGAGAGCAGAGAGGCAGGACCTGCACATTGCCCTGGGGTGCTGGTGGGGTGGTGGCAGTGCTGCCAAGGATTGAGAAGCCCCCAGGCAAAATTTGGTGCAGAAGATGGTGAAACTGGGATTTCTGCAGCCTCTGCTCTGCACAACCAGCTGTGCACCCCTGCTGGGGAGGCGAGATGGGGAAAAGGGAGAAAACTCCTGCTTCTTCTGGAGAAATGTCCTCAAACCATGGGGACATCTGGCAGGACAGTAGGTGCAGCAGCCTCCTGCCCGTCCTTCCTGTCCTCACCGCGGCGGTGGCCAGGACGCTCACACCTGACTCTGCTGGGAGCTCCCCACCAGCCCCTTTCCCTTGGATGGGAGAAGGAGCAGCCTCCATTCCAAGCACCACACAGATCTTCCCTGGCCAGCACCCTGCTCCAGGAGATGCCATCTCAGTAACTTTTCCCCCGTGCGACGGCCCTGATGCCCCAGGATGTTGGGAGTGTTCAGGGCAGGATGGTTGGGAAGCCCTGGGAGCGCCCCATCCCTGCCCTGCCTGGCAGCACCGGGGGCATTGCTGGGGAGGGATAAATATTTAGTGCTGGAGAGCTGCAGGTGGATGGCAGAGCTGGGCAGAAGCTGCAGCCCCTCACCTGCTCGGAGGCGAGGCAGGAGAGCGATCAAGGTGAAGGCGCCTTCACATCTCCCCAGCCTTGAACAGCAGATGAAAGGGGGCACTGGGAGCCAGGGATAACAAAAGGAGAGCAGGGAAAGTTCAGGTCAGGCAGGGATTTCTGGCTGGTGGGTTTTCCACTGAGAAATTCTCCCTGCCTCTTTCATGGTGATGAAGATCCTTTTAATTTTTTTTCTTCTCCCTTTCTCCTCTCCTTCTTCTTTTCCTCTTTGGCCAGGCGGGTAGCTGGGAGCCGCGGAGCATGTGATGCATCTTCCATATAGGGGCAGGAGCAAAGCAAGACCAACTGATGGACGCCCTAGGGCCAGACTTGCAGACAATATATAACCTACTGCATGATCTAAAACGCTTCCCACTTCCACAGAGCGAACATCAGGCAGAGCGGAGCCGCAGCGAGGGCAGAGGAGTCCTGCGTGCAGGTAAGTCCCCCTCGTCTCCTTCTCCAGAAGGGTGTCCCAGGGAGGGGGAAGGCGCGAGGGACCTGCTCCGTGCCCGGCTGCCGGGCAGGCAGGTGGGATGGGGCAGTTATTGCCGTTAACAGTGGGGATTTTTAAAGCCTTTTTGGGGCCAGCAGAGTTCAGGACGGTGGTGGAGAGAGTGGGAGATGGAATCTGGCAGAGCCCAGCCTCAGCCTCTGTCCCTGCAAACACGGACACCGTGAGTGGGAGAGCATCCCGGGCCAGCCGACGTTCCTTTACTCGCATTAATTGCTGTCGAGGTCCGCCTGGGCTGTGGGAAGCGCCTGGCTCCTGCCGGGCTGCTCTCCGGCATCTCCCGCCCATCACCGTCCCGTCCCACCCGGCCCCGCTGGGGGTCCCTCTGCCTTTGACAAAGCAGCGAAAGGAATCCTCAAACAACTTTAAAAAGCACTTTTGCTCAGCCCGCCGCCTCCAGCGCCTGCCTGGCTGCCTTCACCTTCCTGCACTGGAATTTCCTTTGCAAGGGAAGCTGTTCCCAGCTGGGACCGAAGGGGGGACGTGGGCTGGAGGCCACGGGGTGGCAAAACACAACCCAAGGTGTGCAGGCAAGGGTCTGTGTGGGTGGGGGGGTCCGCACAGCCCAGCTGCTGCGGCGTCCCTGTACCACAGAGCCGGCCCCACGGAGGGGACCAGGCTCCGTGCCGGGGATAGTTTGTGTCCTGCTGAATGGAAAATCATCCTAGCAACAGCTCCGCACTCCGGGGGCCTCGCCGAGTTTGTGGCAGGGAGGGGTTTGTTTGCTGTGGGGTATCGACTGCGCCTGGTGGTGATGTGGGGGTTGAGAAGCCCTGGCTGTGTTTGGGGCTGGGGAGCCTCCAGGAACTGCCAGACTCTCAGAGAAGCTCTGGCAGTCCCGGGGAAAAGCGACTCCGTAATTGTAATCGGGATAAAGACGGACAGTATCATTAAAATGAATGGTTTTGGGCATTTGGGCTTATACACCCCCAGCAAGTGCACAGATGATAAAATTGCTCTGTGGGTGCAAGGCTGAGGATGCTCTGTGCCTCAGTTTCCCCAAAGCTGCACTTCCCTTGCCCAGGTCCTGCCGGTCAGCCCCGTGCAGGGGCAGCGCTCGGTGCAGTGCCCCAGTGCACGTAGGAAGGGTCAGCCCAGGGGAGCACCAAACCCAGGCTCTGCGTGTAATTCAGATTGAATTTAGATAAGGGCACTCAGAGATCCTGCGACGGGCAGAGGCACCTCTGTGAGCAGAGCCAGCCCTGCAGCTGCCACGGCTGGGAGGGGGACGGCCGTGTCCCCGGCACCCAGACTGGGATAGGGGTCACCCCGGCAGCACCCTGCACCCTGCTGTGGGCACCGAGGCTGCGGGCACGGCTGGAGATGCCCATCCTGAAGGCAATCAAGTGTGATCAAGCCGGGTTATGGGCCCAGGGTCTGCCACGCGGGGCCAGGGATGTGCTGGGGGTTGGCAGGGAGCCGAGGGTCTGTGCCGGGCGTCCTGTGTGGGGTCGGTGATGTGGGCCAAGCTCTCTCTCTGCTGCCATGAGCTTTTCCTGGGTGGGGGGTGGAAATCGGAGGGCTCTCAGTAGCTCAGCATCGCCGGGATCAGGCAGGACAGGAAGGGCTGGCAGGGGCTCAGGGGGTCCCAGCCCTTGGCTCGGACCATATGGGATGAGAGGAGAGAACACCTCATCCCCTTGGCTCCAGACCTTTGAAAATCCTTCCTGGTAGCAAATGCTCCCAAATTTCTGCACTGAAATGAGGACAGTGCAACCCCTCGCCAGCTTTTTTGAGCCCCCTTGGTTGCATTCACACCCCAAAATCCCAGCTGTGAGCAGGGCACTGAGCCGCTCCCCTGGGTGCACAGGAACCGAGCGTGGCAGGAACTGAGCAAAATCTCAGCTAAATCAGGCCAAGCTGGTACTGCTGGGTGCCCCATCCTGGTGCCAGTGGTAAAGCAGGAGGTCCCCAGTGCCAGACACTAGTGCCCAGCCAGAGGGAGAAGCTAAGATGTCAGGGACTTTTCCCCCTCCTACAATAAGATAATCCCTGTCTCCCACTGCTTTTCTCCTCACTGTTTTTCTCCTCTCCCACCCTTCCCAAATCTCAAATGTGGGACAAATTTCAGGGCACTTTCAGCCAAGGTGATGCCTAAAATCAGCCCTTCTGCTTCTCCCAGGCTCCAGACTGGTTCTGGCTTGCAGTGCTGGGTTCGGTGGGGGAGACATCAATAGCGTGAAGCATCCACTCCAGCGCCATTGCTTGATGTTCCCATCTCGATGAGCACCATCTGGAGAAGGTTTTACCCCTGCAGTGCCTTACCCTGATCCAGGGATTGTATCCTGGGTTTCTCAGTGACATGGCTGCGAGGGCACTGCCTGTAGGAACCACCAGCCCTGCTGGGAGCTCTGCCGGGACCAGAGCAAGCACAGCTCCTAAGCTGAGAGCAGGACTCGTGTCCCTGCTCTCCTGCCAGCACCAGCTCTTGCTGGACCTGGAGATGCCTTAGCTTGCTCTTCGTGGTCTGGAGGGTGGGCTGGGTTACCCACCTTCGTGCTTGGTTGCCTGCCTCGGAGCCCACCCTCAGACTTGGGCTGTGTCCGTGTTTGCATCAGGCTCAGGATCGTTATTATTTGCAATCATTGTAATTATTTCTGATTAGAGTGGTACAGAGGTGTGGATTGATGGGCACGGGGGGCAGAGCTGTTGCTGTTCCACAGATCCTCGTTATGGTCCTGCAGAGCTGGAGAGGAGAATCCTTTGGATCTGGGGGAAAAGGGACCGACCCCATTTCTGACACGCCGTACGGCAGGGAGCGAGCTGCGAGCCTGGATGGAGGGAGCCGCGCACAGGGCAGGGATTGTGGAGGATCCGATCGCTCTGCGGGATCCAGGGCGGTGTCCTGACACTGCATCCCAAACCCGGGGCAGGCACCGAGCCTGGCACTGGGAGCGCCGGGAAGGGCTGGCAGAGGCATCTGATCTCTGCAGCAGGGGCTCCTCTCCGGGATCCAGGGCGGTTTCTTGGGCACAACACCACGCGCCCCATGCCAAAGCCGGGGCAGGCACCGAGCCCGGCACCGGGAGCGCCGGGAGGGGCTGGCAGAGGCGGCGGGGCTGGCACAGCTGTGTGGCTTTCAGAGATACTTGATCGATAGCTCCTTCCTCCCACTCCCCCCGCTCCCCCAATCCCCACATGCATTTTTCATGCTAACCCCTCCTGGGCAAAGGCTGTCTGCGCAGGAAAAGAAACAGAAAAAACCCACAAAACACAACAAACCGCAACCAAAATCTACGTTTGTTTCTCTGGTCCCCAGAGATTGTTGTAGTTTAAGGGCCAATCTATAGATTCAGGGCTGGGAATATCTTTGCTCCATGAACAAAGAGGGATGAAAAAGCTCCCCGGGGCTTTTCTCAACCTTCTTCAGGTTGACCCAGGGCTGGAAAAGGCTCTGTACACTGAGGGGTCTAATGGTGCAGCACTGCCTGGGCAAGCTGGGGAGGCTGGAAAGAGGAGCTGGGCTCCTCTGCAGCTCTTCCTGGGGTCACAGCCCTCCCAGCATACGCTGGGATGCTGTGAGTAGTAACGGGGGTCACTCCCTGGGGTACAAAAGGTCTCCAGGGCTCCTTGTGTGGCTGAATGTCAACCCACGCGTGCAGAGCTGGGTCCCGGGTGATCCCAGGCCACAGTGGCTGGGAAGGCTGGTGGATCCCTGGGCTGATCCTGTCTGGCCCCCACGAAGAGCTCAGATGAAGGTTTAGGTATTTCTCACAGTTAGGAAAAAACCTGCAGGGTTTTAGCAGAGGGCAGTTTTCAGGGTGAATCCCCTTTTTCGGTCTCCTGTTGTCAGTGAGGGGCGTTCCCTGTTTGCTCCCCACTTTTGGGTGGCATCAGTGAGACCCGGGAGCATTGCACAGCCCACGCTTCCCCCGTGCTGGAATGCTCCCGTGGCTCTCCTTCCCATCAGCGGCGCCTGCTCAGCCTGCGCAGGGAAGCTGAGAGCTGGCCGTGTGTCTGTGCTGAAGGACCGACCCTGGCTGAGGTTCCCGGGATCCCTCCAGACCCACCCTCCCCGCTGCATCTCTGGCACCCCACTCCAGGCACAGCACCGACTGCTGCAGCCCCGTTACCTCGGGAGCCTGTGACACCCGGGGCCAGACCCGCCTCCGCCGGGTTTGTAGCAAGGTGATTCCAGCAGCATCCCAAAATTCCCATTATTTCCCCTTGAAGCCGATGGCGCGCGGCTCCCCCCGCCCTGCAGCGGTTTCTCTGCTCCGTGAAGAGCCCGGGCGGCGTGGGCAGCGTGCGGGCGGCCACAGAGCATCCTCCCCGCAGCGCTCCCACCGCCCCCGGGACCGGGCGCCGGGGACGCGGCCGCACCGAGACGGCGTGTCCGGGGTCCGGCGCGCGGGAGCGCTTCCCGTCTGACGGCGAAAGGGCACGGGCCAGAAATAGAAGGGGGAGGAGGACGCCGTGACCTTTCCAGCAGCCGGTGACGAATAAAACTTTCCGGCTACCTGTAGGAAGGCGCAGGGCAGGCTCCGTTATCGGCTCATCAAAGGACGACGTCCCCTGTGAGCAGGACAGCCACAGCCACGGCGCCCGGGGGGATTCCTGGGATGAGCCTGCCGGTGCCTGGCTCCAGCGGGTGTCGGGCTCCAGACGCGCGGTGGGCTCCGGCCGCGGCCGGGAGCTCTCAGGATGCTCCTGGAGCTGAGCAGGGAGGGAGGACAGGATGGTGGCTGCCGCCAGCGTGAGCAGGAGGGCAAAGACATCTCTCTGCTAACAGGCTCCCGGGGGTCCTTTGACTGCTCCCCTTGGGACACCCTTGGACAGAAGGGGATGGGATGTCCCCATGCTCAGCCATGTGCTCAGTGCAAGGGGGTCTGGATTCAAGACGCCCCCAAGCCCACCCGGGATCCACCTCTGCTCGCAGTCCGTGCACCAGGGGACACGCAGAGGCAGCAGGGAGTGGGATGCTGCAGCCGACCGGGGCGGCCGGGGTGCACACTGTCCCCACTGAAGGGCTCAGGAATGTCCCTGCAAGCCCCACGGCAGCAGACCCCCGGAGGAACCTGCGGGGGGGCTGCCCCCATCCCCTCCTCTTCCCCCCTCCGGGACGCAGTGGCATCCACCCGGACGGAGCGAGGCAGCCGTGCTGCCCCCGCCCCAGTTGTCCCCCTGCTCGCTGACCCGGGCGGGGGGATGGCAGCCGGCTCCCCCCGGCCCCTCCCTCGCAGATGGCGTGGGCAGCCAGCACAGGTGGCCCTGCGCCACGGCAGATTGGGGCCGGCTGCCTGCGGAGTGCCCGGGAAGGGCTGTGTCCCTGCCACGCTTCGGGGGCGAGAGCAGAGCCAGGGCGCCCTCATGGCACAGGGGGTGCGGAGCCGAGGGGGCCCCACAATGCTGTGCCCTGTGCTGGACCCAGCGCTTCAGCACTGACGCCGGAGCCCTGTAAAATAACAAACCGAGGACACGGACGGGTGACAGGGGAATAGTCAAGTGTGAGGGGGGACACAGGGTCTCCTCCTTTGGCTCCAAAGAGGTGAGCTGGCCCAGAGCATCAGGAGGTTTTGGAAGGGTCCCCTTTTAAGGAATTGCATTAAACAGGGCCATGCAGGGACAGGCCGATGCAGATGTCTGGACTGGATCCAACATCTTGTGAGGAGATTTTCAGGATACAGCTTCCCCCAGTCCTTCCAGCCAGGGCAAACAACCTAGCGGGTGCCAGACACCCCAACTGGATGGTCTGGGACTCACTTCTAGGAGAAAAGGACCTGCAAGGGGAGAAGGGAAGGACCCAAGCTCCGAATCACTCCCATGCGTGGCTTCTGTCTCTCTCCACGGGTGATGGTACTCAGCCCACACAGGGCACGAGCTCCAGGGTGGGCACGACCTGGCAGTGATGGTATCTGCTCCAGGGTGGGCACAGGGTGGGGACGATGGTGGGACTGTCCCAGCTCGAGGGGACCCATCCCGTGGCTTAGAGGGGGATCTTGTGCTGGAGATGTGGTGCGGGAGCTGCCAGGGCAAGGGTGGTGGCTGGAGCAGGTAAATCATTAATGCCGGAGAACACCAGGCTGGCATCCTGCCCATCACTCGTCGATAGGAAAAGTTGATGTTGGAAGGGGAATTTTCACATAAAACCTTCCCCTCCCTTCTCTGCCTCCCCTCCGGGGGCAGAGGGCTGGAGCAAGGAGCCAGCCCGGAGCCACGCACGCACCCAGCCCCAAACCAGCCTCTTGCCGAGCACGTTCTCTTCCAGCCCAGCTGGTTTTGCTCCCAGCCTGCTCCGTCTGTGCACATTAAAGCTTTTTCTGGGTCTGNCCCTCCCCGTGGCTGCTCCCCCCGATCCGCTCCCCGTCTGGCTCCCGCTCCCCCTCCCCGGTCGAAGCCCTGCCAGGGACATGGCAAATCAGCGCGAAGCCTGCGGGGCAAATCGGTACAAATGAGACCAAGCAAGAGGGTGGGGAGGGACGGCGAGGGGGGGGGGCGATGACTCCTGGGTTGGCGCTTCTGTTCCCGAGTTTGATGTTTCCTGCAAACAGCCCCGTAAATGCTCAGGAGTGGCTTCGGACATCACCTCGCCCCCCGCCTCGACGGGGTTTGGGGACGCTGGGTCCCAGACTGGGGGGACAGCCCTCGCCCCGCTCCCACAGCCTCCCCGCAGCCTCCCGGCCCTGAGCAGGGACCCAGCCGGGACGGGGGCCGAGCTGTAAGTCCTGACATTTCAATCTGTTTTGGGGATGGATGGGGTGGGCGGAGGGTGGAAGGTGCTGGAGGCAGCAGAGGGACTCACTGTGGGTCTGGGCAGGGAACAAAACCCACCAAGGACCTGGAGCGGAAAACATCCCCCTGTTAAAAGCTGCCTGCTCCTGCCAGTTTTGCACTCCCCCAGATAAATTCCCAGGCGTCTGCCGGTGCCAAGGGAAGCCCTGTGCCACGCCACGGGCAGGGGCTCTGCCGGGAGCAGCAGCCGGTACCGGAGGGGGGATGTGCAAACCCGCTGGGAGCAGGGAGGCGACTGCTCCCAAGTGATGCTCTTTGATCCCGCTCTCGGTCTCTTTGCAAGCCGCGTAACTCCTGATTGTTAAAGGCGCTCGGCACCGGGGAGGTCATATGGGGCCTTTCTGCTTGGGTTGCTCTCCTAATGACACGTCCGACTGCCTTCACCGGGGATCTGCTCACGCGAGTCCCTGACAATAGAAAGTTTGTGGAGGATTTTGGATGCTTTCCCCCTGACCGTGTGGTGGTTGCAGAGGTCTGACTGGTTTCCCCACTGGAAAATGAAAGGATACATCGGGAAAAGGGAACCAGCCTGGGAGGACACAGAGGGCAGGTTAATTTTAACGTATTTACCTCTCCACATTTGTGTAATAATCAAAAAGATCAATGGTTTTCTGCAGGTTTGGAAATGTGATGAGTATTTGCTATTTTGGAAAAATAAAAACCAGGGGAAGGGGGAAATTTAACAGTAAGGCAGTATTATCCTTGTTATCCATATTTTTTTTTCCCCTCTAAATTCTTCTTAAAGGAAGTGAAAACTAAACTGAATTGAATTGCCAGAGGAGGTGAGTTACTGAGATGCTTAATGGTGTCAGCTAGGAATATACTTCCTCACGCCGGGGAATGCGTGTTGGTAGGAATTTTGGCAATCAAATCAAAAGAGCTCATAACAAGGAACAGTTCACAGCAGTCAGGGGCTTCTTAAAAAAAGCTGAGGAAATCAGGGCAGTGAGGCCCAGCTGTGCATCAGGGTGGTGGCAAATCCTGGGACTGGCACAGGGAGAAGTTTTTGGCACCCACTGAGTGCTGCTGCCCGGCTCTCACTCCTCCTCCGTGGCGAGGATTTGGGTTCCCCTCTGTGAAAATTTGTGACAGGAGGATGTGGATGTGTCACCCCTCATTCCCTTAGGTCTTCTCACCCTTTCCTGGAGATCCCAAGGAATTTCAGAGCGCTGCCCCACCCAGAGGCAGTGGGGGGACGCCGGTTTGAAGGGGGGATGCAGAGAGACCCCCTTCCTGCACAGGCATCTCGGGGACTGTCACAGCGGCTGCTCCCGGCACGGCGCGGGCAGCCGGGCCCCGCAGGAATGCGGCTGCACGGCCATTCCACCTCGTCCTGCGGCGCGGCACAGGTTAACGAGCTGCATTCCCGCTTCCTGCGCCAGCTAATAACATCCCTGCCTCCTCCCGGTGGCTTTGCCTCGGGCCCTCGTTACTCCTCCTGGTCATCCCTTGGCCACTACAGACCTCGCTGGGCAATTTGGGGGCCAAGTGCTACCTGCCCGCTCGGCGTCCCTGCCTCCACCTACAGCAACATCCCTCAGCTCTGTCCCCACGCTGCAGCCCAGGCACTGCCCATGGTGTGGGGCCAGTGGCCGAGCAGCTCAGCCCATTTTTGGGGTGCAATGGAGCTGCAAACACAGGGAGGATCCTAGCAGGCAGCATCACCCTTGATCTGCAATAAAAGCCTACCCAAACACCGTCGCCAAGTACCAGGCAGAAGGCAGAGAGGTGCCTGCTGCCCATGGGTCAGCCCACAGCACTGCAGAGGTTCCTGCCCAAGAATAAATACGTATTTCGAGACTAAAAACGCGTTTTGGAGAAAAATCTGCCTGCAAAGACGTGTGATGTGCTCAGGGTGTGATGCCCTGGTGTCCCCGTGGAGCAGCCTTCTCCCTCCTCTCTGCTGGGAGCCAGGTATCCCCCAGGAACAACCCGAGTTCCCCTCCTGAAGGGTTTATGGGTGTCCTCGTGTGCTGGCCCTGAGCCAGGCTGTCCCATCCCCATGAGAAGGTTTCTGCCTGGCAGAGCTCCTCCACATTCCCTGGAGTCCATCCCAACAAGCTTTTCTGCTCTGCAATTTCCCTGCTCTTCCCAAGCTCTCCCAACCAGAGTTGGACCATTTCCCCTTTAGGTTTTTATTTAGCAGGTAGAATTGTTTGTGCCCCCCAAGGATGGGGAGGGAGAAGCAGCGGATGTTCCTACTTAGGACCATTTTGAAATGGATTTTACAGTGGGCTGGATTTCATGGATGTGGTCACGAAACTGCACCGGTGTCGCTGCCAGATCTGCATATCAACCCCCCCCTCCCCAGTTTATTTTATCGGCTTTCACCTTAAACACACCGAGTCCTTCGCAGGTGGCAGTTCCTTGGTGGCTGGTTAGACCTTGTCATGATTTAAATGGCTCCAACCTAAAACTGCTGGCCAGGAGGCAGCTGGGAGCTGGCAGGCAGGAGCAGGGAGAAGCCCATGTCCTGCTGGGTGGGGCCCCAGCATTGCAACAGCCCCACTTTTCTAGGGGTGGTTGAAATCATAGCCCCATCTTGGCCGTGTTTGGGTGAAAAAGAGACCTGTCCTGTAACTCAGGGGAGGGGGGATCTTTGGGGATTACGCTGGGAGAACAACATCCCAGCCAAGAAAAGGAAGGGGTGTACTGTGCGTGCAGCAAGGTCTGTTCCCTGTGACCTGTGGTCCCCTTTCCTGCCCTCCCCTGCCCACCTGAGCTGGCAGGAGAGGCCGTCAGGAGGGAGGTAGTGACTGAGGGTGTCTGCTGGCAGGTCTGTGTCCTGAGGGTGTATTGAGGAAAGCCCTTTGGCTGTGTGGGGTGATCTCAAATGAGGGCTGGGTGGCTGCCATCAGCAATGCTCTGCTTTGCAAGCCCCTGGGGACACTGACCCAAGCTAGAAAGTCCCAAGAGGGTGAGCTGTGGGACAGCCAAGCGATCCCTGGGCACTGCTAGCTCCATCCCAGTCACTGCTGAGATGTGCAGAGGTCCCTGCAGGGGCACAACGGCCCCTGGCCCTGCAGCACACACGGCTCAGACCCATCAGGGTCTGTCTGAGCCAGACATAATCTTGGTCTCTGGGACAGCTGTGAGCCCTCCTTGAAGTCCTTTCCCTCTTCAAGGATGGCAAGAAAGTGCCAGGGTGAATTTACTGGGGGCAAATCTTGCCAGAGCAGCACAACTGCCCACCGTGAGGAGAGGACTGGCTGCTGGAACAGGGGAGGGAGAGAAAGGAATCCTGTTTAAGCAACCTTAGCATGGCCCTGACATGGCCTGCTGCAGTGTCCTCATGGCCAAACTGGAAATGTAAAGACAAGGTGGGTCAAAAACTGGCTGGACTGCCAGGCTCAATGGGCTGTGCAAGGTGCAGCTCCCAGCTGGAGAAAGGGAATGGCGAAGTCCCACACCTGGGATGCAGTAACCCCCTGCAGCAGGGCCTGTCCTGGCAAATGGACTGAAAAGCAGCTTAGCAGGAAAGGAGCCACATCCAAGACACAAGCAGAGCCGGAATATTGACTGCCAGAGAGAGAGAGAGAGAGGATGGGAAAGGCTCTGAAGATAGCAGGAAGAAAGGAGACAGGGAAGGATGAGGGAAATGCTTGGGATGTCCTCGTGTGAAGCTCCTCTCCTGTAGCACAGGATGAGTGAGGACACAGCAATGGACACATCCAGGAGCAGGAGAGCTGCAAGGCAGCAAGGCAAGGCAGCAAGGCAGGGCTGCAAGGCAGGAGGGGGGCAGGCAGAGGAGGGTGAAGACTCCCTGTTCCTGTCCCCAGAGGATATCAGGTGGATTTGAACTGCAAGAAGGTGCATTTTCTGGTGGGAAGGAGAGTGATTTGGTTGAGCAGGACACCTGAGCAGCACATACAAGAACAGCAGGTGGGAGAGAGCTCGGGGTGTGAGCAAGGCCGTATCAATATGGGAACCTTTGGTTTGTCGTAGGAGACACAAAAAGAGGGCTCTGCCAAGCCAGGAAAACCAAAGCAGAGGAGATCTCCTTCCTTTCTTATCATTCCCATCCCCAGGGCATTTACAGACCGTGAACTGTCCAGGGATAAATGGAAAGTGAAGAGGAGGAGAACATTTCTAGTAGGAGGAACTGGGCTGTAGAAGTTTGGGGAGCCTCAGGGAGCCTTCGGGTTGGTCAAGGGGTGACTAAATGCACCTCACTGTATGACAGAGCTCACTGCTTTGCAGGGGAGGTGGCAGAGGGGGTGGAATCTTGTCCATATCCAGACTGGGGATCTGTGCTTGTGTGGGCAGGGAGATGATCTAAACCTCCGTGTCCACACTGAGGACACTCACGTGGCTTGGTCTGTGCTGGGCGGGAGAAGTGGATTGTGGTAATCAGAGCAGAGCTGAGCCCCACATTGCCCTTCTTGGACTGCTGCTGGTGTGCCACAGCACGCAGAGGGGACACGTGCCAGTGACCAGAAAGGGCTTCTGGAGACTGCCACCAGCCCCAGAGGTCCTCCAGACAGAAGGCTGAAAGGGAACCTCCCAGTGCAGGTGGTCACAGGCAGTGGGATCCATCCTCAGCTGTCACACCAGCAGGAGAAGGAGAAACTAGTAAGTGGGGAAAGGAATTTCAGAGGTCATAGAAACTGGAAGAAGCTATGGAATTTTTTTCTGGAAACAGGAAAGCCCAGCACATTACAGGCATGACACAGACTTTAGCACAAAGGATGGCTGGACCTGCATTCCTCCTCCAGCTACACACACTTCTTAAGCCCCCCAAGTTCTCTCCAGCTGTCCATCATCTTCCCATGCTCACCATGCCAGCCTGGACACCACCTCCTCTGCACACCCGTGGGTGCCAACCACACTGCTGATCCTCCTGAGTGGCACAGACACCTTCCCCTCTATCCAGCTGCACATTTTCATTTGGAGACTGATGATGTCTTCACAAATTTGGAGATCATTTTGCCACTGAGCTGCTGACTCCACGGCTGGGGGCCTGTGGTCTCCTGAGGCTCCATTAGCAGGTGGAGTGGAGGTGGAGGAAGATACAGGAAGCTCCCACCGTCGGGCCGAGGCAGAAGCTTTGCGGGTGGTTGATATAATGTGGAGAGACAGTCTTACATCTCCTCACCAGGACCTGCCTCTTCCCCCGAAGGGTTCGCAGCAGGAAGGGCTGTGGGAGGAAGGCCTTTTGCGGTGGGGGACCCTCACGTCTCCGGAGAGTAGCCTGGAGGCTGTGGCGGCCTGATCTCATCTCTCAAGGAGCCTGTGAGTTGTGCTGTGAGTGTCACAGGCAGACGATGATGACTCCAGCCCATTGCCGCTTGGTTGAATGCTTTTCACGGGGTGTTGGGGTTGCCACAGGGAGCCTTCAGGCCAACTTTTTGTGGGTGGAGGCTAAAGGAGAGCTCAGAGACATAGCAACACTTCTTGAGCAAGTGCACAAATGGGAGAAGGTTTACCCAAAATGAGGGAAAACTTCACATGTGGAGGTGCTGTGACTCCAGCACATGGCAGGGAGTAAGTTCATCATCTGGCTGAAGGACACCCCCAGGCTGGGCAGGAGATGCCAGACAACTTGCACATCCAAAGGCAGAAGTGCTCACAAAGATGGACCCACCCCACATCTGGGCTGGGGTTTGGGTCTCACCAAAATCCACCTGTGAAGAGAGCTAAGCTTCCCCAACCAGAAACTCCAGATCCCTCCAAACTCTGGAAACCCAAAATCGGGGAATCCAAATGCTGTCAGATTTGTAGACCATGACTCTGACTTGGTCTTGCCCCTGGGATGGTGAGCCCACGTACGGACACACAGAAGTGGTGAAGAGGAACCCTCCGAGCAGCAGAGGCACGCTGAGCTACAGGACGTGGGTCACAGCCTCTGGCCTTGCACACGAAGACGTGGTGGGTGGGCAGACATGGAAGGATTGGCTGTTTGGAGGAGACAGGATATCCCAGCTCTTCTGAGGATGTGGTTTTGGGAAGAGAAGAGATTTTGGTGCAACAATGGAGATCAAGCTGGAGGAAGACACAGCTCGAGGTGGGAATAGTTTCAAAGCTGCTGATGTAGGGACCCAGAGGCAGAGGTGGTGGGATGGCCTCACGCAGTCGCTCACACAGCGGCTGTACAGGGTGAGGCTGGGGAGGTGCAGAGCTCCCAGCCCCACCAGCCACGCTTCCCTCCTCTTGCCGAGTGCCTGCTGCTTTGCCATGGCCAATTGCCTTCATCCCAGCTCCGATAAACGCTTAAAAGCTCAAATCACACAACCCCAGGCTATGAAAACGAAAAGGGACCCGATAGCCGCTAATAGCCGAGCAGCCCCTGCGGCAAAAGCGTGTAGTGTAGGGAAAGTGGTTTGCATTGATCAGTGGCTCCCGCCCCACCCGCTCCCCTCCCGCGGCGCTGCCCGGCTGCTCCAGCCACGGCGCTGGGGAAAACGGGATAAAACCCCACGGGAATGTCCCGGAAGGCAGAGTCCGGGTAATGGCAGAAGCAGGATGGTTTGTGGGCTAGGTGTGAGATCCCATCCAAGGGCCATCCTTCTGCTCCACACGGTCCTGTCCTGGCACAGTCACCAGGGCACTGCGTCCCTGGATGACAAACAGCAATGCCAGGGCCACACAGACTGGAGCGATGCTGAGCCCTGGGAAATGAGGGGCCTGGATAGCCTGGAAGGAAGCAATTGAAGGATGTAGGAGCAGGGAAGAGTTGTCCCTGTGGTTGGTGCTGGGTGTGCAGGGCACCACCAATGAAATCCCACCTGTGGAGGGCAGGACCAGCTTGTAAGAGACCACAGGAATCCCCAGCTGCAGGATGAGATGCAAGGCAGGAGGTTCATCACAACACTGAGTGCAGAAGAACTTCAGTGCCTTTCTTAAGCCCATTCCTCCATGCCATGTCCTACAGCCATCTGGGAAAACTTGAGGGCAGCCAATTTCCATGGGAGCGTTGCAGCTCCCTGGCAGCCTCCCAGTCAGCACTGGAGCACTTGGAGGTCAGCAGAAAAGAAAGGACACTAGTTTGAGAGATGGGGTCTTTGTTCCAGCCAGAAAAGCTCTTAGGAGTCTGCAAAAGCAGATCAGGGCAAGTTCACATGCCCACCTATGGGTGGAGAGGATTTGTATCAGTGCAGGAAACCCACTGGACTGAGCCCCTTCCTGCACATGGCTGCCACACACCAGGAGCAGGCTCAGGGAAGGGGATGGGATCTGGAAGGGTTTGGCCCTGTGTCCAGCTTCAGCCTGGAAAGGAGATGGTGAAGCAGGGGTGCGGTGATGAACCATGTGTCTGGAGGGCCGACAGGGACCGTGGTTGCTGCTTCTACCAGTCAAAGAATTGGGGGGCATCAAATGAGACTTGTGGGGACAAGCTGGAGGATGAAGCTCTGGGTGGTGCGCCAAGAACTGCCTGCTGCAGGATGCTTCAGGGGCTGAACATTTCCACAGCTTCCAGAGAAGCTCCTGCAGATTCAGAGTGGGGACGTGCATTCTGTGTGCTGCATTCAGAGGCACCCGTTCTGCTGGGGTGGCTGATGGGTTGGGAAAACTGGAGCAGTACCACAGATGATTGTCCTACATCCTGGAAATCGAGTTTTGGCTTTGTTAGAGACATGAGCTGGATGACAACTGAGGTGCTGTAGCTCAGCTGCCCCAATGGTTGTGTGCCCTTCCCTGCATCCCTGTGCCTGGGGACCGGGCTGGTATTTTTTAAGTACTGGAGCACCAGGGACCGCAGATCTCTTCTCTGGGCATCTCTCTCTTCTTCCTTCCCTTTGTCTCTCCCTCTCTTTCTTCTCCCCTTGCCACTCGGCTTCCTCCATCGGAGCGTGCCCCTCTCCCCTCGGCAGTCCCGGGGAGGAGAGCGGGGATGCTGCAATTCCCAGGCACAGGTGCGCGGTCCCCGCTGCGCGCTGCCCCCAGGCACGGCCCCCGCCGCCGCAGCTGACAGCCCACTGGAAATAATGTGTTGTGGCAGAGAGAGACTCAGCAGACCACGAAGATCTGCTGGTGCGGGAACTGCTCAGCAACCAGGAGCCACAACGCCTGTCTCCCGGCTCCGCGGGGCCTGAGCCGGCTCTGGGGATGCCTCCGCTCCTGCCGGAGCCTGCCTGGCTCACACGCAGGGCACTTCCCCACTCTCTCCCGTTCTTTCTCTTTGCTCTTCCCTCTTTTCTTCCCTTGCTGCTACTCTCCGCAGCATTAAGGATGTGGAAGCAGCCAAGCTGCCCGTCCCCACACGGGACATCTCTCTGCCATCCTCTGCACCACCGGGCACGGGAGGGGAACAAACGGCTCTCGCAGCAGCCTTGGAGGAGGAGGACCAGGTGTGCAGGAATGGAACAACCAGTTCCAGTCTTCCAGCAAAGATTTAATCTGCCTCTGGCATATAAACAGCAAATGTTTGTTCAACTGACCTGCAAACAGGCGACGTGCATCGCAGCGGGGCCGAGGCGCCCAGCTCCCCGCTCCGCCACTCTTGGTTTCTTGCCCTCTAGCAGGGTGACACGGGGCAGGGGACCAGGGACAAGCAGGTCCGGGATGCTCGGGGCACCCCAGGCTCGATGGCTGGAGCCAGGGAGTGATGCTCGGAGGGGCCCCATCCTGCCCAGCTGCTGCTGCATCCCCTCTGCTGCCCCGGGCAGCGCAGCGTGTGTGGAGCTCTCCCGGCTCACAGGCGTGACGCACACACAGCGTGGCTGAGGGCTGAAGGACAAGCGTGTCCCCGCGGGCAGGCGGGCAGGCTGGGAGCGCTGAGGTGAACCTGCAGGCAGGAGGCCCCGAGCTCTGCCCGCACATCCCACTGAGATGGGAGAAATCAGCCTGGGCTGCCGCAGGTCAGGGCTGCGCCCCGGGGCTCCCCTCCACATCCCAGGGGACGCGGGTTCGATACAAGGGGACGTTTTTGCCTGTTTTCTGCACGAGCAGGTCGTAGTGGCAGGCTCGACTACCAGCTCAGCCCACAACGTGGGCATGCAGGGGGTTGTCCCCCAGCCCTGCCTGCAGCTCAGCCTGCCCCTGGGACAGCCACAGCACGGCTGTCCCCATGGCAGGTGGGAGACACTCCGTTTGATGTCAAACCTCAGAAAGACATTTGAAAGGGTTCTGTGCAGGTAATTCTATCACACAGATGCTCTCACCATGCTCCCAGGGGAAGGGGATGCCCCTAGAAGCCCGTGGTGAAGAGAGCGGCTACCAGAGCACAGGAGCATCCTTCAGCCCAGCACAGCTACTGCCTGGGCATGGGGCTGGAGGGACTGTCCCCAGGGCCACTGGTATTGCGGGCTGCAGCCAGAGCATCGCTGTGTACCTGGAGCAAGATGATCAGGGAAAAAAGCACGGGGCCGTGGGGCTGCAGGGCAAGAGGCCAGCCCCAAGGGTGTGGGCTCACCGAGGGGAGCAGCAGGAATGCCATCCAGCCGTGGGAGGTGGGCACTATCACGGGGCCACGTGGCAATCCATTCTCTGGTGTGGTGCTGCTGAAGGAACCCCTTCCCTGCCCATCCCACTCCGATCCCAGCCCCTTGGCACTGCTGTGCCGATCCCCCGGCCCTGGGAGCTGCAGTGCTCCCCCCAGCCCTCAGGGAAGCCCCCCAGACCATGTGCAGGAGGATGTGGGCTATGGCTGGGCACACTCCAGGCTGCAGGGGAGCAGGGCCCATTGCAGGGGCTGTCAGGTTCTTGAGCCACTGCCTGGACCTGCCCCCAGGCAGCTCCTTGTCCCAGCTGCCCAAAGCTGGAGAGACACACGCTGTTTCCCTTCTGATCCTCCAAATCTTGTTTCCTTCTTCCCAGAAGCCAGGGAGCAGATTTTTTCCCCAAATGGCTCCAGCTGCCACATTGGTGCCAATCTGGAGCTGCTTCTGGCCTTCTCCTCTCTGGGCTGTGCATTCCCACACCAGCCTGGCTGCAGGGTCTCTGGGGCAGAGCTCTGCCCAGGGACCTGATGCATGGGGGAAGGCTTTGGCCCCTGAGAAACAAGCCCCAGACACACAGAATGAGCCCTAAAATTCTCTGCTCTCCCCAGGAGAAGCTGGCAAGCCTCTCCAGAGCAAAGCAGTGTCTGGAGGAGTGACACAGGCGTTTGCACTGGTGTCGGGTGCCCCGTGACTGCTTGGCCATTTGTGAAGGAGCCCAGTTTCATGACCATAGAGCCTGTGCAGGTCTGGCTCCTCTGGGAGATGAGGAGAGGGGGGGCTGTGCCCCTTGCCCACTCTCAGAGCTGGTGGTGGCCAGGCTGTGGGACAGGCATGACACTGTTGTCCCCAGGGAGGTTGTGGTGGGAAGCACAGAGGGGGCAGCCCAGTGTCAGGGTCCTGCAGGGGATATTGCCTGGGCATTTTGATCTTGGCACCACCTGGAACTGGGGAAGGTGTAGTTTGGCCTGGATTGGTTTTCCAGGCCAGATTATCCCTGTTCTGTCACAGGACAGTGTCAGTCCCACAGGCCAGGGAGGCAGGACTGCTTTTCCAGCAGTAACACCAGGTTACAGGCAGTCAGTCTGCAGCCGCTCCCACCCAGTCCATCCATCCCACTGCCCTCTTTGCACCGGGATTACACATTCACCTGCAGGGTTGCAGGTACCTGAACTTAGCCCAGCTCTGCAGCAGCTTTGGTGCCGGTTTGGAACACCTCTGTCGGCTCTGGCACTGCAGTATCCCAGGAGATGGCAAAGCCAAATGAGTCTGGGCCCAGCTCGGTAGTGGGGCTGCTGACTCTTTTCTCTTTTATCCCCTGCCCTCAGCAGAGAAATGGTCCCTGAGCTGGGCTGGGGCTGCCCCAGAGAGGCTCTGGCTGGCCAGGAAGGTCACCTGGGTGCCTCAATGTCAGTTTGAGGTGGTTTAGCTCCAACGCCTTTAATAGTGTTTGTTTTCCTTTTCCTCTGGGGTGGTTTGAGAGAAGAGGGTCAATAATGGGATCAGCGTATACAGGCATACCTGTAGGGTTTGGGCAAAAATTCCATCACTGGCCTGGGTTTAAATCTCAGACCTGGGAGCTCCAGACTGAGGTGCCCAAAGCTCCACTCTCTGGGGCCAGGAGGTGTCCACAGAGCAGAGCCATCTCCCTGGGAGCTGCAGGCACAGCTCACCACCTGCATGCTGTCCTTCTTCCAGGGCACACTGTGCTTCCCGGAGAGGTGTGGGAAGACTGACCTGCCGTGCCACTCCATTCCCACCAGGAGCCATCTCCAGGCAGCTTCCACCATGTCCAAGGACGACGTGGGCTGCAAGCTGACCTCAGTCTACAAGCACAAGGAGAGGAAGCCGAAGAAGCCTCACTACATCCCGAGGCCATGGGGCAAACCCTACAATTACAAATGCTTCCAGTGTCCCTTCACCTGCATGGAGAAGTCCCACCTCTACAACCACATGAAGTACAGCCTGTGCAAGAACTCCCTGTCCCTGCTCATCGAATCCGACTGGCCCTACAAGAAGGGCAACCTGCTGCACCCGGAGCTGCGGCTGCTGCACACGGAGAGCTCCCGCCTGCGCGGGCGGCGGGACGAGCAGGACACCTGCGACTCCTCGGCCACCCCGGGAGGCTCCATCCGGGCCAAGCAGGTCCCCAGCAGGGATGGCCACGAGGACAAGCCGACGACAGGGGTGGAGATCCTGCCTGCTGAAGGGGCTGGTGAGGAAGGTGGCCAGTTCCAAGAGGAGGAGGAGGATGTTGCTGGCCTGCTGAGGGAGATGGATGCCGGGGAGAAGAAAGAGAGAAACGAAGAGCCAGGTTGCCAAGGTGACCCAGCTGAACCAGAAGTGAACACTTTGGTCTTCGGCTTCAAGAACAAGAGGGACAATAAGCCTTGCAAGGAGGTGGAGCCCGACTTCATCATCACGGATGTCTTCTCCCTCAAGAACCATGTCATGAAGAGCAGGGAAATGGCCTCCCCTGACCTAGATGCTAAGCCAAAGCATTGCAAAGTGCCAAAGAAATGCCTGGCCAGCGGTGGGATCTTGATGGAGCAGTGGAAACTGGTGGCAAATGGGCAAAGGAGGAATACACCTGAGGTCTCCCCACCTTGTACCGACAGCAACATCATCCCGTGCTACCCCCCTCCTGCCTACAGTGACTACCACGAACCTCAGGGCCTGAACCTCTCGCTGCTGGGTATTAACTACCCTTTGAACCCCAGTCTCTTCTCCTACCTGAGCCCCACCATGGCCAACAGCACAACAACACACCCTCACTTGGCTCAGCTGCCCTTCCTGGCCTCCACAGCCCAGCTGATGCACCCGCATGCCTCCCACTTCCAGCCTCTGCAGAGCCCCGAGCGCTCAGCCTTCCTCCCCCGCTTCTACTATCCCCTGCTCTTCGAGCACACCTTTGGCTCCACGGAGAGCAAGATGTCCTCCAGCAAGCCAGACCCCCAGCAGCTGGTGGGCTCAGTCATGCCCACACCACCCCAAACCAAACCTTCCAGTGAGCCAAACAAACCTGGCCTGCTGAAGGTTCCTGTGCTGAAGACAGGTTTTCCTTGGTCCAAAGGTGTCCGGGAGGAGCCAGGCTCTGAGCTGGGCCACTCTGCTGTGCTGGGGCAGGAAGAAGAGGAGAAATGGCTGTCCCAGGAGAAGGAGAGCAACCCAGCTTTGGGCCTCAGCAACCTACGCAAGAAGTCAGCCACTGACATCTACCAAACCATGGTGGGGATGAAGGATGGTGCTTTCACCCACGGCAGTGTCAGGAAGACGGAGTTGCCAGTGGTGACCTGTCTGGAGACCAGCAGCCCTCCAGGAAACCCCTTGAAGAGGAAGTTCCCTGCCAATGGGCTGGATTTGATAGGACCCGAAAGGATGATGCCTGGGAAGCTCAGCTACCAGAGCAGGTAAGGTGCCAGAGATCTCTCTGCCTCTTCCTCATTCCAGGTTGACTTTGGTTATCTCCGTATCCCGTTGTAGTTCTGTTCCCCCCTGCCAATCCATGCGATGAGTCCCAGGGAGCTGGGCACTCTTCAGGCTGGTGGTCCACACCAGTGCCCAGCCAAGCAGAGCTCCCTGCCCTCCAGGGCCTTGAAAGCCCCCAAGTGCCTCCAAGCACCTGGGCTATGTCACACGCACTGTACCTTGCCTTTCTCTGATCTGTATAGAGCCAGAGGTGATGTGGTGTCTGTGTGGGGTGGACCTGTGCTCCCCAGGCACCAGGAAAGCACCTCTCGTGTCCCCAGATATCCCAGGTTTGCTGGAACAATCGTTGTCTATTTTTAAACATACACATTTGCATTCCTTTGATTCACCTTCTGGTTTCAAAGCCCAGAAGGAGGGTCACGTTCCCAAACATTTCCTTTTACCTGGGGCTAGAAATGTGCACAGCTCCTTTAAACAGAATTTCAGTTCCTCCCCTGGTTGCGCAAGTCCAGCTGTGGCTCCAAGAAAAATGTCACAGTAAACCCAGTGCTTTGACACCCAGAGGAGCTTTCTCTGGAGAAGATCTCTGTGGTTTTCTCCCTCCACCTGCCCTTTCCATGCTCTCAGGCTGGCTGGACAGATTCCCTCCTGGGGGATGGTCATTTCCACCAACATTCTCCAGCGCTCCCAGAAGAGGGGGAATCCAGGCTTGGCTAGCTGAGGTGGGATCAGCACCATCTCCCCAGACTGGCCTCTCCCTTTGTCAGTGCCATGAAACAGTGTGTGTCAGGATCCATCCTCCTCTGGGAGAACAGTGCCAGGAGCAGGTCCAGCCAGGACCCTGCCTGCTCTGACCAAAGCCCTTCATGGAAGGGTCTCACGCTGACAGCAGCCAGTGGAGGAAACCTGGCTAAATCTGGTAATGCTGGCTCTGGACATAGGCCCGAGGATTTTCCTGTCTTTTTCCCTTGCTGATTGTATCCACTTCTTCTCTGCAGTGGTTCAAGGGCCTACCCTGGCCACATCCCCAAGACCCTGGACCACTGGCACTCAGATGTCCTCACAGGCCAGCCTGAGGAACCAGAAAGGGGCAATGACACCGAAGTCCTTCCCTCTGTGGGTGCTGCCCTGGATCATGGCCTCTGCAAGCAAAGCAGACCCCAAGAGACTTCTGCCACCATGGCAGGCTCTGAGGCCACAACTGTGCTTATTGGGGACCTGTCCAAAACCTTGGAGGAGTACCAAGAGGTGGAGAAGAAACTGTCTGATCTGGCAAAGGAGGACACCCCTGGGCAAAAAGAGCTGAGGGACCAGCTGGTCAAAATCCGAAGGGAGCTCTACCACATCCACCAGGCACTGGAGAAAGCCACCAAATCCCACGAGGGGCCGCTGGACCTGTCGGTGAAGAGATCCTCGGAAGGTCTGGAGAAGGTCCAGCAGGCCAAGAAGGAGCCCTGCAACATGAGCGTGGGAAGTGAGAAGCTTCACGGCAAAGACCAAGGGCCCCTCAGCAAATGTCCGGCCACCGGAGAGGCTGGAGATGGGGAGGGGCTGCCCAACTGCCTCCTCGAGGCCGAGAACAAGACCATTGACCTGCTGATCAAGATGAGCCGCTCCGAGAGCCTGCGGGCGGCCTCCTCCGAGGCCCCTCTGGGTGCCGTGATCAAGGCGGAGGTGCTGCCCCTCACCGTGCCCCTGGAGCTGCGCCACGTCATGGAGCCCTACTACAGCCGGACCACCAAGTGCGAGGCAGACTCCAGCGTCCTGCTCTGCTCCGACGGCAGATCCAGCAGCACGCAGGGCCCGCAGCTCCCGGTCGGCGCTGAGGATGGGCCCCTGGGCTGCCGGGCCATGCAGCGCTCCCTGTCCTGCAGCCTCCCCAGCGACACCGATGCCGTGTGTGTGCACAGCCCTCTGCATGCTGACCCCTAAGCCCACCTTGCTCAAAAGCTCCTGGATCTCACTGACCACTTCATGCTTCACCTTCCCCGTGTCCCACCTCTCCACTCCTCCTCTTTCCCATGGATGAAAGCTCCACCACTGCCTGGCTGGGACCACGTTGTGTGGGGTTCCAGCAGCTCCCCCGGCTGAATCCACAAGGTGTAAAAATCCAGTCCCTGTGCTCCCCAGTGCGTCACGGACAGTGCTGCTGGGCTCTGCATGCTCCCAGCCTCAGCACCCCAGTCCTGGAACTCTCTTCAAAAGGGGAGTCACCAGCAGGCACCAAGAGAAAACTGCTGAAAGCACCAAGTTTTCATCAAAAGGCTCACCCATCCCTCTCATCAGGGACACTCAGGGACATTTGCAATCCAGTTCCCATAATCTGTGGACAGGGGAGGGACTACAGAGGGCCAAGCCTTGGTCCAGGTTGTACTCAACAGACCATGGCTGTCACCATGTACAGAGCAAAGACACGGTGGCTTCATCCCATGGAGGCTGGAGGGTCACAGCCAGGAACCAGATGCCCAGCAGGACTGACCCAGAGGCCAAGAGTTTTCTGCACTGTGGAGACAAGAACATCCCGCCAGTCACAATGACAAGTGCAACACAGGAGCCACCTTGCCAGCTCCACACCTGGGTCCTGAGCTCTCTTGCCAGGGCCATTTGCCATGTATAGGGAATGCTGGGCTGTGGGGACTTGTTCCTGTCCACTGACCATCCAGTGCCTGGCTCCTCCTTTGCCGTCACACAGAAAGGACCTTCCCTCCCCCTCTCCCCATGCAGATGCGATGCATGTTCCTCACCAAGGTCCCGATCCTGCAGAGTTCAGCTCCCAGGAGCTCCTGCCCACCAGTCCTCATCCCCCAAACGCTGGCACATGGGACAGCAAAATGGGTGAGACGATGCTGCCGTGAACCACAGAGCTCAAGGGACACAGACCCCATTGTGAAGGGACAAACTTGGTCCTTCCCAAGCTGGAACAATGCCAAGCAACCACCCCTGAGCCCAGAGCACTGGAGATCAAACCACCCAGGCAGGTGCCTGCTGCTTGTGGGATCAGCACTGGCCTTCCCAAAAGGCCACATTCTCCCTGTGTTCACTGGGGGCTCCTGACTCTGTTGGGCAGACTGGGACCCACTGCAGGGCAGTCACATGTCCCTGTCCCCACCACCCTTCTGAGAAGCATCTGCTCTGGCTCAGGATGCCCTCATGTTCAGGCTGGGAATTCTTAGAGTCCCTCCCTGTAGTGCTCTCCTGGAAAAGCATTTCCACTCCCACCCACACTTGGTGTTCAAGACATGGTGGGGGGTTCTGTTAGCACCCAGGGCCTTCACCACCTTGGTGGCTTGTTCCTTGACATGGGAAGTGCTGGGACGGGAGCCAGGAAGGCAGGACAAAGAGGACAGTGGCAAAGCCACAAAGAAGGGACCTACACAGCACATCCCAGGAGCTTTACATGCTCTGGGCCCAAAGAGGACAATTCCATTGTGGTGGCTGAAGAAGGCAAGGCCCCATGTGGGACCTGGGACTCCCGGGTGCTTTGATGGACCCAGACAATAGAAAGAGTTGGCTCTTCTCACCTGATTGCTCTCTGGACAAAGCTTCCACCTCATCAAAGGGGTATATTTCTCACTGCAAGAATTTGCTTAGGGTGCAGGGGCCTGTGGGGTTATTGGTCTCTTCTCTCCAGAGGAAAGTGTGGGGCGGGGAGGGGAGGGAGACATTCAGAAGGAGAGATGCTCAGCTCAGCAGTGTAACCCTTCTGAGCCAGCTCCAGATCTTCCTAATGGGCCGTGTCCTGCTGCTTCCCAGCATGGCCTTGGTCCCACAAGGGAAGGTGGGAAGACCCCACCAGAACAGACCCCAGAACCTGGGTGAAGTTCTTCAGTCCCAGAGCCCAGGGAGGTGGCATTGCCCAGCCTTTCTGGGTGTGAATTGTGCTGTCATCTCTGGATGCCAGAACACCATCAGCACAGCAGACCCTCCACATCAAGCACTTTGCTCACATCACCCACTCCTAACAGCCTCCCAGTCTCCCTCCAGCTTCTTCTTCCATCCTGTGCCCCTCTGTCACCCCATGCCCTGCCATCACCTCCTCTCCCCAGCTCCGTCTCTGCCCTGGCAGCCCCTAACCCCCTGCCAGCACCTCCCTGTTCCCATGTCTCAGGGCTCCCTACTCTCCTCTGCTGCCATCTCTTCTTCCATGGAAGAAGGCCTGGACCTTCACCCCAGTCACGGCAGGAAACCCACAGGCACAGCCAGGAAGTTGGAGTCCCATTTTCCTGTGACATCCTTCCCTGCCCACCCGGCCTTTACCTCCTCTGAGGAACAACAAGTCATGTAGGTCCCTCTGCCTACCTGGAAACAGCATCTCCACCCAGTTCCAAGCATCGTCCTGTATTTTTTAGCAGATCCCCATCTGAACGTGGGCACCCTGGAGGTCCGGGACACCAGAGGGGTAGCTGAGCTCCGGGACCATCAGCCCTGAGCTTCAGCAGGAGATCCATGCCCGGACCACCAGGCAGTGCTGCCTTTCACCCCTTTTTAGCTGAGATGTTGCCTGCACACCGTCACCTCTCTGTCCCCAGCCCCTGACTCCATCCTGCTGCCAGAGCTGGGGTGCTGCCCTGCTTTGTGGTGCCCATGCTGTGAGCTGGGCACCTCCCATGAGTAGAGCTGGTGCCAGCAGCCCTCCCTGTGTCACTCACTGTGTCCCTCACCTCTGCAGACAGCTGAGGGGACAAGTGGAAGCTGGGGGCCGATCACACAGTATTTATTGTTCACAGTTTTACGAATGTACAAAACAAAAACCAAACCATTAAAGAGAAAACCTCTGAGCGGGAGGTGCTGCTGGCTGCTTTGTTCTTTCCTGGGAGCTCTGCCTGCTCCGGCTGGATCCTGCAGCAGTCCTGTGCCATAGTTCTTATCACAAAGTCTCTGTTTTTGAGGTGCCAGGTGAGCCACCAGCAGCATGTGGCCAGATGTTGACACTGGCTGAGTGTGGTCTGTGTTTATGTGGGTGGGGTTTCACTCTTTAATTCTGCTGGATCAACACTGGGATCCCACTGGCTTGTCCTGTGCTGGGGAGAGGGGCTGCCCACTCTGTCTGACAGCAGAAGTCAGGCTGAGAAATGTCCTTACAGAAGCTATGAGGGTCCTAATTCATAGAATTCCAGATTTCGAATGGTTTCAGTTGGAAAGAACCCTAAACTTCATCTCTTTCTACCCCTCCCCCCAGGAACAGGGACACCTTCCACTATCCCAGGCTGCTCCAAGCCCCATCCAACCTGGCCTTGGACACTTCCAGGGATGGGGTAACCTGTGCCCAGCTTCTCTGGGCACCCTGTGCCAGGGCTTCACCACCCTCCCAGGGAAGAATTTCTGCCTAACCTGTCCTCTAAACCTACTCTCTTTCAGTGTGAAGTCATTCCCCTTGTCCTACCACGACACTCCTTGCTCCTGCAGAAGTCCCTGCACACACACACGGCCTTTTCCTTCCATTTCCTTTACAATCCGCCACAGCTGGACCTTGGGACCACAACAGCAGACCGTGAGTTCTGGTGCAGGGAAGAGCAGAGAGAGGGTGCAGGGTCATATCCCGTGTTCCCACTGTCACCCTGTCCCTCAGCCTTTGCACCTTGTCCTCAGGGGTGCTGGTGGCACCCCCACAGAGGGGATGGCTCCCCTCTCTGCCCTGTCACGGCTGTCCAAGGCAGTCCCCTCCCCAGGGACTCCTGCCTGCAGGCCACCAGGGAGGTGGCTGAGCTGGTGGCACCATTCCAGTTGAAAAGATGAAAGCATTTACTCTTACATTTAAATAATGGATGGGAGTTGAACTACCGGGGTGGCTTATCCAGGCTGCAATCTGCACCCCCAGGGCCCTCAGCCCACTCCAGCACAGGACCCATTACACGGCTATTTGGTCACCCTAAAGGCATCTGATAGGGAGCCATTACCCACCCTTTACACGCAGGCCCACCAGATAGCCATCGTTCCTGGCCATGGTTGACCACACTCCCCCTGCTTGCATGTCCCCCCCATTTTCCTGCCATCCAAGCCCACTCCCAACCAACAGGTGGAGGACCCAGCCAAATCCCTCCCCTGCCCTGATGAAGCAGCAGCTCCCGGGGCTGGGGGGATGTGGGGTCACAGCAGGTCCCCGGCACAGCTCAGAGCCCAGCAGCTCCTGGTCAGTGGAGCTGCACAACTTTTATGGGTTTCTAACCCCGGGTGGGTACAGCTGCTCCTGCCCAAGTATTCCTTCTCCTCCGGCTTTAAGAGCGATGGAGAGCTCAGGGATTGGGAGGGAGGCAAGTTTCCTAATAACCAGACCCTGAGGGAAGGCTTATCTCAGGCAAGGCAGTGGAAGGAATCAGATTCCAAGGTTCCTTGTAAAAGAGGAGGTTGTTATGCTCCCCATCCCATTGGCACAAGGACGTGGCCCAAGGGAAGCTGGGAGTGGAGGACACGGAGGGTGGGTTTGCTGCATCCCCAATCAGTTTTCCAGCCACGCTGGTGTGACTGTGAGCTCTGGCTGAATGCCCTGCCAGGGTCAACAGAAAGGGGAGACAGTGCAGGGGAAAACCAGACACCTTGGGACACGGGGATGGGACCAGAGCTCCTGGGGAAGGGTGGCAGGATGTCATGTCAGGCTGCTCATTGTGAGCAGGGCAGCCCTGAGCCTGAGGTGGGAACATTCCAGAGACCCCTGAAAATGTTGTGTCCCCAGATTTCCCTGGCTTGGTGACAAAAGGCCGGTGACAAAATTTGGGAGTGGATCCCATGCTGGTAGAGGACCTTCACTGCAGAAGTTACAGTCACCAGGAGTCCCAGGAGTCATCCACCTGCATGGAGGATGGCTGAGGCTGTGGTGGGCATCACCTCTTCCCGCTGCACTCCAGCCTGGCAGGGAAACCATGGCCCAAGAGACGGAGCTGCAAACTCCCTTGGGTTTGCCCACAAATAAAAGATGTGGTAGAGCCAATGAAAGGTCCAGAGCTGGGTGCTGCCAAGCACCAGCAGGGTCCTGGGTGTGACACCCAGAAATGGGGACGTTTGGTGCCACGGGGAGTTCGCCCCTTGCACACAGCAATGTGCATCTGGGGGTGGGAGATCCAAGTGATCTGGGACCATGCAAATCCAGAGGCTGTGGTTGAGATGACCAGGAGGGCAAGTGCTGAGGTGCCCCACCCGCTGTGCCAGGGCATCCCAGGCCCCACCTGCAGCAGGCTGCGGAGCTGGGCACTCACTCGGAACTGTGGGCTACCAGGTGGAACCAGCTGGGGACGAGAAGTGGTTCCTGCCCAGCACAACCAGTTTTCTCTTACCCCAACGTGGACAGGCCGGAGCTCAGAGCAGTGGAAAGTTACCAAACGTGGGCTCAAGAAGGGCCAAGGTCGGCCAGGAGATTTCTGAGCAGACATGTGAAGCTGCAAAGACAACCTGGAGCAGAATTGCTCCATCTCAGGCAGGAGGGAGGCAATGACCCGGGTTTGCAGTGGTGAGCTGAGGGCAGGGAAAGATACCAGGCTGAGAGGACTCTGGAGCTGGGAAGACAAATCAGGAATTGACCCCAAGGGGGTCTCATCACTCCAGAGGGCCTGTCCAACCCACCTTGCACTTCCCACCTGGGCAAAGGCTGGGTAGGTTTTCTTTCTGCCAAATGACTGCACGCTGGGGGGTAGTTTCCCCATGACCTTTAGTAAGGAGTGGTGGTGTTCTTGGGAGCTCCAAGTGTCCTGGAAGGTACTAACAGTGCCAGGAGAACAGCGTTCCCTTTGTCTCTTCCTCACCCCTCTTCTCAGCATTGTCCCTCCCTTTGCTTGGAAGCATTAGCACAGTAGGAGCAAGCAGGGGAGGCTGTGACTCCCCTCGAGGCACAAATGTTGCCCCCAAGGCTGGTAGCACACCAGGGAAGCAGCACAGATGTGCTGAGACCTGGCAGGGGCTGATCTGCCAGGGCCATGCAGATCAGAGGGACAGCCCAACCCGGGCTGCTGCCTGCTCTCACCCAAACTGCAGCTCCTGGGGAGGAACGGCAAGTCCTCCTGATCCTCCTGGGAGCTTCTCTGTGGCAGGAAGAGGAGCAGAGGCAGCCAGAAGGCATCACTCGACACATTGCCTGTGGCTTCTCTTGGATCCTTGGCTCCCAGCTGTTTGTGGAAGCAGCACTACTGCTCCTCACCGCTCTCCCCACCAGAACCACTGTGGGGGCACCTCTGCCTCAAGCCATCTCGCTGTGCCCTGGTGACTGTCCCCTGCCTCTGACGGGAACACTGCTGCACTGCTGGAGGATTTCGAGTTCCACATGAACTCTTCAACCCCCATCAGCCACAAACACTGAAGTGCAGGGCAGTCCCTGAGACTGCAGCTCCAGAGCTGCTCCAGCAGTAGCCGTGTACTCCAGCCCCCCCCAGCATGTAGCCAGTGCGGAGGAGAAGCTATCCCATCTCCTCAGCTTTAAATGAGGAAAAACAGTACAAAAAGCTACAAAATTTCCCTGCTGCGTTTTCCCATCTGTTATTGCAATTGGAGGTTTCCTTTCCCGGCTCCTAGATGCCTCCGAATGAATCGTTTTCCCTGGGTATTTGCCCAGGGCAGAACCTTTCTAGCTTTGGAGCTGGATCAAAGGCCCATGGAGGGAAGCACTGAGGGTTTAAGTATTTAAAAGGGGTGGGGGGGGTGCTCTGGCTCTCACCAGGGCCGATGCTTCCAAAGGCAGCCAGGCTGAGCAGAGAGAAGGTTTCCCTCAGGCTTTGCAGGCTAAGGGAGGGTGAGATCCCAGCTGCTGCTGTTTGATCAGCTCCTGCCTTCCTGCCCACTTCCCTGCCTGGAAGGGCCCCGTGCCTGCTGGGACTGGGGCAACACAGGAGATGCCAAGTGGTACCAGGGCACCATGGCTGCATGTTCCCCACTGCTGCCTTGGGGTGCAGGAGAAGATGCTGAGGGTCTAATGGTTGAGAGAGAAGGAGAGAACATTCCTGCAAGGCAGAAGCTTCCTGAAGACCCAGGAGCACCTGCACAGCTAGGTACTGTGCCTGGGCAGCCCTGGCTCCCTGACTGCAGGCAGCAGCTGCTGCAAAGCCAAAACACCCACATCATTTTCCCAGATCTGGGGCTCAGGGAGTCAAAACACTCAGCCACTGTTATTCCCTCCATGATTTTAGGTGCAAGGTACCCAAGGATGCTGACAATTTGTGGCTTGGGTGGGAAGTGGGAACAGAAATTGCAGGTGCAGGTGCTTCTTTGCCCACCTGTAGCCAGTGGCCACAAGGCTGTGGCACACCAGCAGTGCCAGCCTGCACCCTTCCTCACCAGAGGAAGAGCTGGAGCAATCCCTCAGGGAAGACCAATTGGCTCAATACCATCCATAAGGGAATGTTTCTGGCACGCTGCTTTGCTCCAGTAATAGCCATGCCCCTGGGAGTCTACAGAACTCCTGGACATCCAGAGCCCTCCTCAGCAGGCTGAGCATGGAGCTGTGTTTGCAGAAAGCTTCTGTTCAGTTCCCATTTCCTGCACGGCCTTGGGATGCTGTTCCCTGCCAGGACAGGAGGATGCTTCGCTTTCCTCCCACCACCCTTCCAGACCAGGTGGACAGGCCAGGATGGGGTGGAGGGAGACAGCCTGGTGGGACCATTGCCCAGCTCCCATGGCCCAGGGGAGAGGCTTGTGCCCAGGTCGGGTGGAGAACAGGGTGGCAGTGGGGATGCTGCTACCAGGACAGAGATTCATCCCCAGGGCTGTTCCTGGCATGAAAGAGGCTTTGTGGCAGTGCCCCACTGTGCTTCACAGCTTCTGGCCCTTCCCAGCAGGCTCAACAGGGAGCTTGATGTCCCAAAGAGGATTAACTTCCTAATCCTCTTGTGAGCCTTGTGAGCAGGGAGGCTGTGGAGGAGGAGGGAGAAAGGGAGAAGCTGAGGCGTCAGCTGAGCCCTTATCAGACCCTGGAGAATCTTTTCCATTGGTTAGCTAACCAGCAGCAGGGATTCCAGGGTGTCCATGCTGGCCAGAGGACAGGGCCAGGTCAGTTTTAGGGACCAGAGGAGTTACAGCTTTCCTTTCTGGAGGGATTTCTGTGATGCCTGAAGGGGAGCTGAGTTCTTGCTCTCACCTCCATGTAACGAAATTTAGGAAGCTCCAGACCAGTCTCAGCCTGCATGGGGGATCAGACTCCAAGAGCTGTGTCCCCCAGTGTCCCCAAGTCCCTGCATGTCCCCAGCTGGACACTGCAAGCATTCCATGGACAGTGGGGGAGTGCAGCCAGGACAGAGGCTCTGCTCAGGCTGGGGATCACGTTTTCTGTGTGTGGATGTGCAGTGCATGCTCCAGCTTCCCACCAAAAGCTCTTGCACAGTCCTGGGATACGACTTTCCCTTGCACACAGACACAGACACGGTGCATTCCAGCTGTTTGATGATCAGTGCCAGTCATTCCCTGTTCTTCGGACAGACGGGGCCGCCTGGTGTCCGCGCAAAGCAATGACCAGCCCGTGTCCAGCCCGGCACCCGCTGCCATCCCCCTCCGTCCCCTCATCGCCCCTTCGGTCCCAGCAGACTACCACAGCCCTCGGCCGCAACCTTCTTGCGCTGACGGTGTGGAGCAGGCTGGGGACTGCTGGGATCCTCGGGGCCAGAGTGCTCTGGAGTCCAGCAGGGACCAGAGTAGGCCGGGAATGCTGAAACCTTCAGGGCTGGAGTGCTCTGGTGTCCAGCAGGGACCAGAGTAGGTTGGGAATGCTGAAACCCTCAGGGCTGGAGTGCTCTGGTGTCCAGCAGGGACTTGAGCCACAGGAGGGTTTTGTTGCACCACAACTGACACTGGACTGACACTGTGGACTTTCGGGTCACCCCACACTCTCCCCAGTCACAGAGCTGGGCTCTAGGTGGGGAAATATTCTCAGTGGGTGGGTTTGGGTTGTTTTCCCACAAGTCTGTGACTTGGTAATTCCTCCCGTGGGATCTCCCTCTGGCTCCCTGCACACTCACAGTGTGCCAGGCAGGCACCGTGCCTGTCTCCCTGGGCACAGGGACTGGCAGAGACCCAGGGCTTGTGTGTTCCTTGTGGACACACAACCAAGAGCTGCTGCCCTGTGCCAGGGGAGGAAAAGCCACAAGGAGTGAAGTTTGCCACTTATACCTGCAAGGAATGTGCTCCAGGAAAGCCTGAACTGAACCCAACCTCTCTTTCCCTTGGTCCATCTCCAGCAGCAGCAGGCTGACCATGCCCATGTCCTTGAACCCTGCAGCTCCCGGTGCTGGCGTGGGCATGGGCTGTGCCAGGGCTCTGCCATGACACAGGTGTCTCCTGGGGTCCAGGACGGCTTCTGAACAGGTTGTGACAGAGCCACGGTCCTGGAAAGGTGAACGGGAGCCCCAGGGCCAGGCTGTGTTTGTTTATCCTGGTGATGGAGCACACAACAGCGAAACAAAAGGTCAGACCCTGTTGCCCTGGGAGATGGTTTTTGTAGCTGCCTCCCATCCTGCTGGGGCTCGGATGAAGCGGCCCCAGCGCTTGTCATGTCAAGTTATTTTTGTAATTTCTGCTGGTAATAGGTCTGAAGCAGGCACCGTGAGGTTCAGGGATACACTGATCCAGGACCAGAAGGGCCCTAAACACCTGGTGAGAAGAGCACTCAGCCCTGGGGCTTTGGAGGCAGATCCCCATCCCACAGCTCCTGCAGCCAGCCAGACCCCAACCTGCTTCCTTAGTCCTAAGGGAGGCACATGCAGCCCCTCCAAGCATCCCAAAAGGTGGCTGAATCTGACCCAAACCTCGCTTACATTTGGCCCATGTGAATAATGAACAGACACAAACTCCTTCACGACTTGGCCAGGTTTAAGGTGGGTGGTTTGAGTTCACTGTGGGCAGAGGTGGACAGGGCACTCTCAGGAAGTCCTGTCAGGAGTCACTGCCAGGGAGGGAGGGCAGGTTCTGAGCAGCCTCTTGCAGGCTGCTCCTTGCTAACTCTGCTTTTACTCCTGACCCTCTTTGTTGGGGCAGAACTAATAAATGCCACCATCAACTCCAAGCACTGTTTTGTCCAGTTGTGGGGAGGCTGGGTTGAGCAGCGTGGAGATGGAAAGAGGGGCTGTTCCAGCAGTCCTGGCTGATCTGCCTCTTCTAGAGCGTCTCCATCACTGCACCTCAAAGCCTGACAGGGCAACATTCACCAGTCTCCTTTATGTCAGTGAGGAGACTGAGGCACACACCTGCCCAGGCTGGGGCACACGGGGAGGCAATGGTGAAGCCGTGAAGAGCCCTGATTCACAGTGTGAGTGTTCCTGTCCCACTCCAGCAGCAGCCAAGGGTGAGGAGTAGCAAATCAGCTCCTTTGCCTCTACATAAAAGCCCCAAATCACCCCTGCAGCTGGGTACCTCCCTCTGGCAGGAGCAGGCAGGTGGGACGCAGACTGATCCTGGGGCAAAGGCACCTTGTCTCCGGGCAGGAGACCAGCAGGGAGTAAAAACCGTGTGGATCAGCCCTTGTCTCACTGCTTCTGGTTGTCAGCACAAGGAGTTGTGTTTACCCAGACTTGAGGGCAATTGCCCGTCACTAACAACACAACATCCCTTGGTCCCGCTGCCCTGAGCCCGGCGAGGGAGCAGGACGGAGCCGGTGGGAGGGCAGCGCTGCCAGGGACGGACAGGCAGCCCCAGGACAGCAGGACTGAGGTAGAGGATCTGTGGGGCTGGGCTTGTAGCCACAGGGGGTCGGCCTGAGCTCTGTGGGGGACAGCATCAGAGCCCTCTTCTGGGGTTTGGACCCCAAGCAGCTCAAGCCAGGCTCAGGACACACCATCAAGGGTCTGATTGCAGCTTTGGGTGTCCAGTGCCCAGGAAGTGAAGTGGATGCTCCTGAGGAGGGGTGTGTGGCCACTGGCACATTGTCTCCCTGGCAGTGACTCAGTTTCCCCATCTGTAAAATCCAGTTTCTTGGATTGAGGACTCTGTCCAGCTCTGAAGGACGGCCCTGACAAGCAGTCCTGAGATATGGAGAGCTTGTTTCCACCAAACAGATCTCTGCTGCTGGAAACACAAGGCATAACCACCATAGGGAAGAAAAAACCACCATGGGGAGGAAAAAGCTGTTCCCAGCCCCCAAAACCAGCAGAAATTGGATTTCTGTCTGTATTCCCTCATCCCCACCATTGCGTGTTTGCATTTGGTAGCTCTGCAGTTTGTCAGGGATGGCTTTTAGATAGTTGTAGTGTTTGCACATGAGAAGGACTATTTGGCACCGTATGCCTTAGCTTTCTTCAGCTGTGGTCTGGGGAAATGTCACTTTTGTGAGCAGCATAGAGCACATGATCCAGGCAATCATGGGACATGGGGCAATAAAAGTGGAGTGATGGCTTGAAAACAACTCAAAACAGCCAAGTGTGCCCATTATAATATTAATTATAACCACATTTAAAGCAAAGTGAAGCTGTGCCTCTCCAGGAGCTTTAATGAGGCCATATTTCTCTTAACATTTCCCCTGCCAGCTCCTGGCTGTGTGTTACCAGCCATGCTCCAGCCAGGCCTGGGCAGAACACAGCAAAGCTGGGCTCCCATCGCTGCCTGGTTTTAAAACAGAGGGAGAGTGAGCAAAACAGAAATTCATGTTCTCATGGTGGTTCTCATGTCTGAAAAAAATGGTGAAGATTGAATCCATCTTTCAGAGCAGAACCTCCCCTTTTCTCCCTGACAAGTTGTTGGCTACTTCAGAGGTAACTTAATCAGCAGGTGCTGATCTCTGCTCCCTGTGCCAGGGACAGAACCCGAGGGAACAGCTGGAGCTGTGTCAGGGAAGGTTTAGGCTGGATATCAGGAAAAGGTTCTTCCCCCAGAGGGTGCTGGGGCACTGCCCAGGCTCCCCAGGGAATGGGCACGGCCCCGAGGCTGCCAGAGCTCCAGGAGCGTTTGGACAGCGCTGCCAGGGATGCCCAGGGTGGGGTTGTTGGGGCGTCTGTGCAGGGCCAGGGGCTGGACTCCATGATTTTAGTGGGTCCCTTCCAACTCAGGAAATTCTGTGATTCTATGAAACTATTTGGATGGGAAAGGGGCTGCCTGTGGGAGTTAGGACTCCACACAAGTCCTTTATCTTTTTGGCCTCTGTGAAGCTTTACCTTCGAGCCCGAACAGATGAGAAAACGCCTGTAGATGTTGTTTCAAGTTGTTTATTTCTTCTTATCTCCAGCCAGCTCTCAGCTCTAGCCACAAGTCTGATGCCAGCCGTGTCCGAGCGGGAACTGCCCAGTCCTGGGCTGTCCCGTCCCTTTTGTACCCTTTCCATGATCCAACCATTCTTCACAACGTATTTATTATTTACCATTTTTTACCAATTAGTTTGCACCTATTCTAGACACGTAATTTCTACCTCTTTTTCATTCTACCAATCATTTTGTGCCACCATCACCACAGAAGATGGAGGAGAAGAAGAAGAAGAAGAAGAGGGCAACGCCCAAAATCCTCCATCTTAAGTGTTTTATCTTTACTCTAAAAATCCTAAAATCTACTTTTTTGCCTTGCAACACACTAAACCACTACTTATTTTTAAACTCTCATGTTTTGCAGTGTTTCTCGCAGTGTTGGTAATTTTTCCCATGGACTAAGATCAAAAACTCCTTCCTTCTTGGCTTCTGGCCAGGGTCTGGGACCCCCTCGCAGGGGCTCCGGGGCTCCCTGACCTGCCAGGGCTGTCAGAGGCATGCCTTGGACTCCAACAGCTGCCTTTAGCAAAGACATGCACTGACCACGTGTGACATCTGACACATGTGGGAGTCAAGGAACAGTCACCCTGAGTGACTCAAGTCTTATCATGGATTGAGCTCAGTTTGGAGAGACAAGGCTCACAGAAAATACGGGTAACAAGTGTTAAAGACCTGAAAGAAGCCACTACCTCAGGAACTGGAGAGGTTGAGGTCCCATTCAATATGTTCACACACAGGGCTCACCTTTACACATAAATCTTCAGGCCACATCTGACACCAGCTGAGCTGTTGAAGCTGTTGGACCTTCTTGGCTGGTTCCTCTGGCTGCAGATCCAGCTTGCCGACTCTTTCATTTCTGTGCCATGGTCCTTGTTTGTCTTTATTTCATGATTAGCTGGCAATAAAGTGACATGGTCTCTCTGGCATGAAGTGGTCTGGCATCCAGACCACCACCAACACCTTGACCCTGGGTAGAGAGAAAGCACCGTGGCATGGCCCCAGAGATGGCAGCAGGCAGGGACAGTCATGGTCCAACTGTTTCCCCCAAACAGGGACAAGAGATTTGTCATGGATGACACACTGGAGACCAGCCAGCTAAAGGAGAAGCTTCTGAAAACCATCTACAGCCTCCGGGTGAAGTCATTTGCCACACTGCAGTCAGCCAGCCCGCTGCTGCACAGCCAGCGTGGCATGGGCATGGTGACCCAGCACCAGGTCCACCAGCTGGCAGATAAGGCCAAAAGCCTGTGTGGAGATCTGGACAACATCAAGAACCTCCTCCACTACTGCCAGGATGATCTGGTCCGGCAGATTCCCAACCCCACCGGCAGCAGCTATGGGGGTGTCAGTGGAATCCATTGCTCCCTGGATGGCTCCATCTACGTGACAGCTGAGAGTGCTCCCTGGGTCCACGTCCTCAGCAGCACAGGCCACACGCTGCAGTCCCTGCGCTGCCAGCAAACGGGCAAGGGAGGCAGCATTTTCTTGCCGGAAGATGTGACTGTGACTAGGATGGGAATGGTGGCTGTAGCTGACATGGTGAATGAAGCCATCTGGGTCTTCAACCCTCACACCAGCCTCTCCAAGGGGGAATGGATAAAGATCAGGAAGGTTGGTTCCCCCAGGGGTATTGCAGTAGACTCCATGGGCAAGATCCTGGTAGCAGACTATGCACAAGGCCAAGTGCACAGCTTTGCTCTGGACCATGCCTTCAGAACACTCAATGTTCACTCTGTCCCCAACCTGCAGGGACCTCGCTACATCAGTCCGGTGCCCGGTGGAGGCTTTGTGGTGAGCGAGGAGTGTGGAGACGTCAAGGTCTTCACGAGCAGCCGTAAGCTCCTCTGCTCCCTCAGCAGCAAATATGGACACCAGTTTGGCAACCCTGCTGGGGTCTGCGTGGACACTGATGGCAGCATCCTGGTGGCAGACGAGCAGCGCCGTACAGTCCACTTGTTCCCAGAGCATGGAGCTCCCATCTGCCTGGTGTCCACAGGGCTGCGGAGGCCTGCTGGCATGGCTTGCTCTTCCTCTGGGCACCTCTTTGTGGCAGATGCCATGGAGAACTGTGTCAAAGTCTTTAAGTACCGTGTGAGGCCCCCGTACAGACCCACCAACGCTGCGGCACCGTGTGCTGACCCCAACCGAACGTCCAGGTGGGGAGGGGGGGTGGTGCCCCTGCAGCCCCACTGAGCTGTGGGTCTGTTGGTGGGCTGAGAGCTCCGCTGCTCCCACAGATTCATATCATAGAATCATGGAATGGTTTGGGTTGGGAGGGACCGTAAAGACCATCTCATTCCATCCCCTGCCATGGGCAGGGACACCTTCCACTATCCCAGGCTGCTCCAAGCCCTGTCCAGCCTGGCCTTGGACACTTCCAGGGATGGGACATTGCCCCAGACCTGACTGCCTGATGGCCCCCAGCTTCTCCAGGACCAGACCAGCTCTGAACCCACCAGAGTACCTAAAGGATGACCGAGCTACTCAGAATTGGCCTTGCCTTGGTGCCTTGGCAAACTTGTTATCACCACACCCTCGGCTCCTTGAGTGTTTTCCAAAACTAATATAAATATTTCTCCTCTGTCCATACGAGTTTGTGTGCCATGGTCCCATCTTCCTGATGCCAGAGCATGACCAGAGGGAGAAGGCCATGCCAGAAGTCCATGTTCTATCACGGAATCATGGAATCACACGATGGTTTGGATTGGGTCATTGAAGATCACCTAGATCTACACTGCTATGAGTAGGGACACAGTCCACTAGACCAGGTTGCCCCAAGCCCTGTCCAGCCTGGCACAATTGAGCCAACTGGTCTGCACTAACTCATTCCCAGGCTATTAGAGAGGTTTTTGCAATCAGAGAACGGCACACTGGGTCTGCAGCAGACTTCAGGAAAAGGGTAGGATCATGGTAACTCCTTCTGTGCTGCATTCCTGACCTCTACAGGGAAGCAACAACCACTGCACAGAGTAAATTCCATTTGGAAACGTGGAACTCCTCACAATGCCCCACATCCTGGGGCTGGAGCTGCCCTGTTGTCCTCTGGAGAGGAGGGCTCAGAGCCACGTCCGCTGCCTTTATCGGCAGGGGCCAGGGGAAGGCGGGCAGGGTGTGCCGGCCCAGGAACGGGCGTTTTCCTCTCCCCACAACAGCCCCCGGTGTGGGCACGGAGCTCAACGACTCCTCGGTCTCTGCTGATGTCCCAGACCCAAGTCACCACCTCTCATCCCAAATGATCCCTGGAGAGGGCCTTGCTCCCTCCTGGCCCTGGAACAGGCACTGAACACAACAGACACCCCATGGTGCCCTCCAAGACCCCTCTCCCTGCAGAGTGAAGCAGCGGCCGGGAGGGTGGCTGCATGGTCTGCGGGAAGGGGGGGATGAGCCTGTCCCATCCCAGGAAGCTGAGCTCCCAGAAAACCAAATCTCCCCCGCCTTATTTCCAATTCTGTGGCATCCAGCAACAAAAATAAAATCCCAAACCTTTTCTCTAGCCCACCCCCACTTCTGCACCTGCTCTCCCTTTTCATGTGGGGACCCCCTCATGCTGCCCAGCATCTTCCCAAGCTCGCTGGCCCCAACCCACTGCCGGATCACAGGACAAAGCTCTTGGGCACCTCTTGGCACCCGTGGACCTCTGCTGGGCCAGGCATCCACTGAGGCGGTCAGGATGGGCGTCAAGAGGGTCCCATCAGGACAGCCAAGCCCCTCGCCAGTGAGATGGGGGACAACAGGGTTCCCTGAGGAAAGATGAGCCCTTGGACTCTGGGGATGAAGGACAATGTGGTCTCACATGGAAAGGTGAGTGCCTGGCCTGTGGGATGAGGGACAGCAGGGTCCCGTGAGAACAGCGGAGCCCCTCGGTTTTGGGAACAGAGGACAACGGGGTCCTGTGAGGGCAGGTGAGCCCCTGGCCTGTGGGGATGGAGCCAACATTGTCCCGTGAGCACAGCCGAG
>VZRQ01007520.1:40046-73353 GCA_013397975.1 Machaerirhynchus nigripectus | reverse complement strand
AGGTCCTCATTGAAATTCATCGTCACCATGGAGCTTGGAGACAGGATAATGGTTGAGGGCTAAAAATAGTCCTTGGCCACTTCTGAGGGTCTACTTTCCTGCAAAAATACTTAACTTGGACAGGGATTTAATGAAGTTTAACACAACTCTAAAATATTAAACACACTTACAATCATTACTAAAACATCACGAAACCATCAAGAAACAGCATGATAACTTTTCAGTTAAAAGGAGAGAGGAAGGGGACGTCAAAATAAAAAGGTACTACAAACATATTACATCCTACTAGTGTAGAACTCAAACTTAGGCCAGAAATGGCATTTACTGCCAACTTAACTTGTTTTAAGGGAAGGATAAAAAGATGCCCCTACTCAAAAGAAAAGGTACAGATGGGCTGAAGAATATTATAAGATCTTTTGATATCAAACTAATATGGTGGACTTAAAATTTAACAATTCTGATGACAAAAAGGGTATTGGAATCATGAAATTACTGTGTACAGGGATTTAACAGGGAACAACTAGGAAGCTGTAGAGTAGAAACTTCCTAATTAGAAGGTACTTAACAATTAACTATATTAACAACTCAATAACTTCTAACCTGGTCACGGAACAATTTGAATATTCAAAAGCCAATTGCCCAATTTCATACATGACACCCAGCTTGCAGCTGCTCTGTGAGGATGAATAAAGAGAAGGGATTGCTCAAAAACTGGAACTCTTAGCCAAGAGCAGTTAACACCTTGACCTGTCTCCAGAAATGGAAAGTGTAGGGAGTGAACATGCTTTTACAAGTGTAATTAGCAGAAAGGATGTTCCAGTCTTTTCTGATGCAAAGCCCAGGTAGAACAAATCTCAGAAGCTCAGACTGGATTCAGTCAAGGATACCAACCATCATGGTGATCCATCCAAGCCAAAGCAGGTGGAAATCAGAGATGGTGCTGCAATCAACCTCGGTCAGGCAGTACTGCACCTTCCCTGATGCCCATCTCTCAACAGTTTCCCAATGGAAAGACCAGAAGGGACTTCAGACTCTCATTCTGGATGCATTTCCCTCCCACACAGGTTTGTTTGAAGGGAGTTTGGTAGAAAGTGCGTGTATCCTGAAGAGGTCCAGGGTAAAACAGATGTTTTCAAGCAAATTTTGGCCATGCCCTCTGCAGATTGCTTTGTCACATCTGGGAAAGGAGTATACTTTTTTTGGTTTGTTTCATTTCCTATCCATAGAGTTGTGCAAGAAAAGAGAACCAGAGAAACTGTTTTGAGATTATTTACTTGTAGCCTTGGAACTCAAATCAAGATTTGCAGCCACCCACAAACCTGCTTGACAAACTCCACAGTACAGAAATAGTTAAATCCATTTAAGTTTTGCCCTGTTGTTAGAAGACTCCATGTAGGTTACAGCTGAAGTCAGGAAACTTCCATCTTGCTTTCTGGACTAAAAACAGCTGCTTCAAAGTAAGCAGTAAGTGTCTCTCTGAATTTCATAGTCCTTCTGTTTTGTTTACTATGGTTGCTATTTATCTGGGGTACACAATGGCAATGATGCGAGAGGAGATTTTCAAGTGAGTTCTCTAAAGATGCAGATGTAAGTTCCTGGAACTGGAAGCTGGTGCTAGAATGAGAACTTTGTCATTTGCTCTGACATCAGCACCAAATGCTATCAAAAGTCTCAGTTGAAAACTACCCTATCAAATTCTGCACACACTTATCTCCAGTGACTGCAGTTAGAGTAAGTGCTGGGCACTAGAGCAAAAGGTTGAAAAGCCATTCTTGGTGTAGCTGACTTAGCCCTCCACTATCCTGCATATTTATCATCCTGTTACAGCACGGCTTCCCAGAATGGTGAAGAGCATTTAGTCAGGAAACAAAAATAGCCATGAGAAAGAGCTAATGAAAATACAGGAACTGCTATAGCTGAGAAGGTGTGTGAGACATGAAGCTCTTGATACGTAGTGCTTGTATTGAAATGCTCTTGTTCCCACATGGAAAATACTTGCATATAATTTCCAAGTCTACATCTAAGCAACCAAGAAAAACAGGTGTACATTAAGGATGAGTGTTGGGCAATGGGTCTACAAGGCTCAGGTGCTATGAGATGGCGCAGGGGGAGCTAAAGGTAGTTCTCGACAGTAACTTAGAGGTAGAGGGTTGTTACTGCCCTCTACAACTTCCTGAAAGGTGGCTGTAGTCAGGTGGGGGTTGGTCTCTTTCTCCAGGCAGCAAGTGACAGAATGAGAGGACACAGTTTTATGCTGCACCAAGGGAAATATAGGTTGGATATTAGGAAAAAGTTTTTCATGGAAAGAGTGGTGAAGTACTGGAATTGCCTGCCTGGGTAGGTGGTGGAATCACCATCCCTGGATGTGTTTAAAAAAAGATAGGACGTGGCACTCGGAGCCATTGTTTTGTTGAGGTGTTAGGGCATGGGTTGGACTTGATGATCTTAGAGGTCTTTTTTTGAAAGGAACTATCTTAATTCTGTTGTAGTAACATCAATGCTATTTTAAGTGACATGCAGAATGAGGATTAAGTATTGTACTGATTAACTCTGTGAACTTACTTAGGTTGCACCAGTGGATAAACTGTCTTGTTTAAAACGTGGTGTAAAGTACATCAAACTTTGAAGAACAAAGATGTTTTGTCATTCTCTTTTTAGAACAAAAATATTCTTGTGCAAAATGCTGTTTATTAGGCAATATAGCAGTGTCCATTTTGATATATAAAAATTTAAAAGTCAGTTCCACTGCAACAACATATTCACTCAAATATTGTTTTAGGCAATGTCACTACCTTAGTGATGCATGCATAACCGTACTAGTTAAAAGCCAACCAATAAACAAACTCAGTTTTAAGTTACCATACAACTGCTGTTGTACAATGCTAGCAGGATTTTCTTTTCTCCCATTCTGCTACTTTTTTCTGACACTTGCTTTAGGGCTCTTTGCTATAGCAGGATGTTGATGGCAGCTCCTAGGATTTCCCTACCTGGCATGCCCATGCCTTCACAAAGATAAAGCCATACTTTTAGGTCCTGCGTGGGCCACTCCTTTGCCAAAAATACCCAGTTGGAACATCATTGACAGGTCCAAATACGTGTTTATTCACTGGTACCTACACAAAATTGTTTACTCCCACTCCTGGAGCATGTGTATATACAGGGCTTGAGATGTGTGTGAACACAACACACCCATGACTGAGCTGAGGTAGTTCCAGCACTGGCACATAGGAAGTATGTATCAATCACTGTGCTGAGGAAGGTGAGGAATGCAGAACACCTTGTGGCTGGACTGCTCAAAAACGTATGGCCCAAACACCTTTGTTATGGAGGAAGCAAATTGGGAGTGGAGGAGTAACAGAAGCTTTTGAATCTTCATTTCTTTCAGTCTAGTCTCCAGGAAATGTCTCTAGGAAAAGTACATTTATTTAAACTCTGTGACAAGTGGAACAGTTGAACCCTTGGGAAACAGGCATGGTTGAAGAAATCTTACAGCCTTTGGCCTGGAGGAACAGTCTTATTAACTGTAAGGTTTCCTCATGACTTTAAAAACAATGAATTTTCATATGCTAGCAGTACTTTACAGAATCCTGCTATGTGGCCAGTATCAGTGCCTGCACTAGGTTTCCTCATGAAATAACCTAGTATTAAGCTGAAAGCTGAAATCTCTTATAGTCTCTGGTAAAGCTACATGCACACTGATCTCTGCATTGTTGAGGAAACAAGATCATGAAAGCTGGGAATGCCTATTGACTAGAAGCTAGAAGTACACAAATCTGCAAATAACAGGTCAGATTTTAGTGGGGACCATAACTAATTGTGAAAGTACAGCTTAGCTGGAGATGAAATCAGGAGGATTGATCTGTTTGCACATTTGCACAGGGAGTGCTGAAGTGGTGACTGTCAGCAGGTTCTTAAACACAGGGTGTAGCTGAAATAGAAGTGATGGCCATGACGTAGGAATGGCCATGACATAGGAGTTATAAGGAGTATGCTGTACAGAGGTAAATTGACAAGACAAAGGTATCTTTTTCTGGGAGATTTTCTGTTAGTTGAAATGTTTGAGACCCAAATGTCATCTACCTTAGCCAGAATTAGCAGGCATGATGCAGACTCTGCTAAATGAAGATGTATGACAGTGTTACAGAGGTGAACAGATCAAAAGCAAAAGCCTTTCCAGTATAAAAATCTGTTTAATCTATCTGTGTGTCTAACCCCAGCTAATGAAAAGCTCTGACCACGCACTTTCAAACACTTGAGCTCACTGCTGCAGCTGTGGGCTAACTGCTCTAAAAGGTCTTCAACTTCCAGAAAAAAATATGACAGGAAGCTCTAGGACAAAGTAACAGGAATTAGAAGAAAGAGAAATATGCAAAAGGATTTTTTTCTTCTAGTGCTATGCAGTAAAGTGTTGAAATTAACAAAAATTTGTCCTAAGGAAGAGACTGTCCAGAGCAGGTGAGGTAGCCACCTCTGACGAGATATGAGACTTTCTGTGGCTCATACTGTAACAGAAGCTCTTAAACTATACACCTGCATGAAAGGAACATGTTACTCATACTGCAGAAACCTTATTAGCAGTGTGATACGGTTTAAAATGTGGTCAGCTAAGTGTGGGCAATACTGACGTCACAGGGGCTCCTCTGATTTTGACAAGTTTGGGCGGTACCCTGAAGAATCAGAGGGGAAAGACTGTATATCCTCTACTCACATACTGGCCATTCTTCATTGAAACGCTGTGTCCAGTTCTTGCAGCCAGTTCTGGTAGGATGTCAGAAAGTGGGCTAAAGATCAGAGAAGAGGTTAAAGAAGAGAGATTTGAAAGACACGTCAGTGAAAAGACTTGGGGAAGTAAATCTGCTTATGCAGAAGAGAGGATAAGTAGATCAGCAAGAGGTTAATGAGTGACTGCAGCAACTTAACAACTCCTAGGAGTTCTGAAAGCTATGAAAGAGAAGTCAAAATAAGAGGAGTTTTATATTGATTCAGTGATAGGTAATGCATGGGATTGGCCTGGGAAAGAGAAATGACTGCACCATTATAAGCAGTTTAAGCAGCAGTACAGAAAATTCTAACCTAAGAGCAAATCCACTACATTTTTTTGTTACAAATATTCTTGCTGTCAGAAGCCAATAACGGTTTTGAAAGAGGAACAAGTTTGGCTACAGTTAAAAGTCTCTGAAGAGCACAGGGGTGATGCAAGGCAGAGCAGTGTTAGGAGACGTTTAGACTTAATGAGAGGCATAGGCACTGGCATTCCAGCTCCAGGGCTGCACCCAGACAGACACTGACCGTGTTGGTGGCCTGACTCCCCACAGCACAGCTTGCAGGAAAAGAACTGAAACAAGGAAGGCCAAGTGGTTTGTCCTTCTCCTCCAGCCTTTTACTAACTCAGTGGATGGACAAAAGCAGAGTAACAGTCTTGTCATTTGCCTTTGCACAGTTCAAATCATGATTGCTGACATTAGCAGAACTTGAATTCATTCAGGTTTGGGGTGTTTTTTACAGAGAGACTCAAGAAACAGTCTGAGAAGGACCATTTACTCAGATAAGATGGGCTTATAAGGTAACTATAATTGAGCATCCAGAAAAAAATTAGACAACAATTAAACAAAAAACCAAAACCAAACCAAACCAAAAAACCCAACCCAACCCAAACCAAACAAAAAAAAAAACCCAACCCCAGAATCACAGAACAGTTTCAACCTGTTAGGAAGAGACCTCCTTTCTGCGTACATCTGTTAAGGGTGTCTGATAACCAGTGTGGGACACAAGACCTCAGTATAAGGTGAAATTAAAAGCGTGCTTATGGATGAGATAAGCTTGTGATTTGCAGTTTTTGTCATTCCAGTGAGAGAGTCAAAGTTCAACCATGCACTAGTTGGGATCAACAAGGAATAGTGTGACAATGAGCTGTCACAAACATTCTCATGCAAAAGTTTGAAGGCCAGGGGTGGTGGACAAGCAGCTCGCTTTGGCAAGGCCAAAGAATGAAAATGTGTGAGCCTGTCACTGAATGGTCTTTTTTAAAATGGTATGGAGGTCCAGAAGAAGTAGTATTTAAATAGACTATGCAGTAAGTAAAAAGGGAATTACTGTACCATCAGCAAAGGTCTGTACTTGGTCCCTTTTTTCAAAAATGTGTCTGCAGAAATGGTCCCCCATTTTATGTTAGTAATGATTCTGCATCAACTATGCTGGTTTTTCAGAATTTACTTAAATCTAATTCTGGCACTTCTGGTAGGGAAAACTTGCCCCTTTCCTTCTGTCAGACTGAAAATCAAACACATTTCTCAAGAAAATATATTGCAACAAAAGTTCCTTTTTGAAATTGCCTTGAATTTTTCTACCAGACATTTAAAAAAAAAGTCTTCTTAATTTAATTTTCATCCACATGTGCATTCCATTTTAGCTCTTAAAATGTAAAATCCATCTTCCTCATTTTTAGCTTTGATTTTTCAAAACTAAGGTCATTTCTACTTCTCTATCATTTTGCACTTTGAAGAAACAAAATCAGAGAACACAGGAACAGCAGTTTCCTCCAAAAGTCCCTTCTTATTCTTCTCGTCCCCCTTTTCTTTGGGAAGAAGTAAACAAAGGCAAGAACTTAGAAGAAAGCAAAGTAAAAGAAAGCAAAAGAAGATAAAACTTTTTCAGATGTAAAAAAATTACTTAAAGCACTCATTTTGAAGCACAAAAAACTCCCATTTTTTACTTTTAAAGTTGAAATGTATTTTAAAAAGAAAAAATAAATGTTTTCATTCTTCCCTGACATAAAATCCAAATTGTAAAGAATCTGGGGCATTGTTGAAGATTTTATTCTGGTAAAAAGTGTATGCCAGTCCTGCTCTCTGGCAGTGGCAACAGCAGCATTAATACCTCTGAAGGCCAATTACACTTCAGTAAACCTATTATCTCCATGTCTTGCCATCCTGACATATATATGACCCTAGCTCCTTCAGTCGTTCTTCACAGGTGTCCTTAACAGCCATTTACTTTTCTGGCTGGCGACCGCCACTCTTTTTTTTGTAGCACTGCTGGTCCCATTGTGTCAACAGAGCTTGTTTTTGAACTCTGCCACTTGCACTGACAGATACACTGAGTAAGAATGGTATTTCAGCGTTCACTGAGAGCAACATTTGTGATGTGTGCAGATTTCTCTTCACCTTTCTTCATTCTTTACTTCTGTCTCCCTTGGTCCCACTGTTGGAGAGGGAAAACTTGCTATGATTGCCTTTGAGGCATGGAAATCTCTGTTATTCTGGTGTGTGGGAGCAAGTACCATGACATTTGCTCTCGTTTGTCTCTCTGTAGGTGCCTGAGCTCATCTGCGTAGTAGAATCTCTGTTTGATAAAAATAAGGTTTAGAAAACATTTGTTGATATTTTTGATAAAATGTTGAAATGGTATTTTAGGTGAAAAACAAATCCCTTTTTCCTGTGTCAACAGTCTCAATGAGAATAAACCTCTCTGATTAAAAGCCTTTTGGGTGAAAACCTTTACTTTCTCACAAGCATTTCACCTGTGCTCAGCAGTTTCCCATGCTTGCTGAGATCGAACACGAAGATTGCTTTGTTTTGCACCTCCTGGTAGTGTGCTGTAGGATATTTATCCCATGGTTGTCTCCTTGAAGTTAATAGGACTACTGATGTCACTCTAAGCCATACACATCACAAGGTGGTGTTGGGAAAGAAGTGGTGCTGTGCCATTAGTCTCTCATGTCAGCACCTACAGGAGCAAAACCCCTGTGTGGCCAGCACTGGACCTTGGGCACCACCAGCCCAAAGGCAGAGGACAGTCCCTGGTGGTTCCTGCACCAGCTGAGGCTCAGCTGCTCCTAATGAAAAACCCAGCTCTGCTGTGGACTTGACAGAAACAGCTGTTGGGGGTGCCGAAGACCTATGTTTTGTCTTGAAACCTCATGATTGAGCAAACTTTCCAACATGGAAGGGGCTTCTGTTGGTAACCAGGGAGATGGTTTTCAGCATTTATTTATTTTTATTTTTATTCTTACTGTGGAATGTGTTGCCTGAGGCTTTGTGTATCACACTGCATCCATATTCACTGCAAGACAGAGAAGAAATTATTTCCACTTTTTTTAGAGAGGATGGGAAATTTTTGAAGCAGGTCCAATTTTGATCTCCTTTCCACCCTTTTCCTTCAGAAAAGGCACCAGAATATGTCAAGTAATAAGCAGTCTTTGTACGTGCAGAGCTGAAGGACAGAACCCACCCCCTCCCACAGCTTCCTAAACACGCAGCAAATAAAACCAGACCCGTAATTCAGTCACTGGTACCAAGCTGCCTTGACTCCTTGACTTAAACTTAAATGAATCAGAATCACTGTGTTTCTTCTCCAGCGGGATGGCACAGATGCCTTCACATCCCTGTGGAGGGCAGAAGTTACAGTCTCCCCATCATCTGAATAAATGGCACCAGCCACTGTTCCTCAGAGCTAAATACAGTTAATTTCTCAGATTAGATTTTTCCAGATTGTGTTAATCCACACAGTTCTTTCTCACGAAATGTAGGTAAAATCTGTATCTACATTTTACTAAGTAAGAGTAGGATACAGTATCTCTGCTTGAGGGCTAAAATAATACAATGTTACTGTTGATTTATTTCCACAGATGCGTGGTGCATTACTAGGTCAGTTTTCCTGTTTTCTTTAGGTTCCTTTTCCTGAAAACTGCTTCAGGACCTCAGTGATTCACTAAACCTACAGTCTTCTGGACATCTCTCTTCACTGTAGGGTGCCATCCAAGTCACTTCAATGCATCTATTCACACAACAACGTGCACAGTTGATTAAGCAGTGCCCCAAACAGTGCCTGGAAATGAAGTCAGTTGTCAAATGTTCACTGTTTCACTGGGAGACATTCTTTAAGATTTTTTTTTTTAAAGGAAGATTTTGCACCATACTATCAGTTAAAAAGAAGAGGAGGCAGGGAAAATACAGCCTGCATTGTTTGCTGCTAACAAAACTGCCTCTGAATGTAAAAGAACCTCTTCCTAAGGTTTACCCTCACTGATTTCCAGGCAGGCAATGAATTTCAGAGACTATAGTAAATTGCACAGTCGAAGTCCATCCTTACTCAATAAAACTCTTAAGCACATGCTCACTTTTAAATCCAAGCCTGGGCATACATGCTTTGCTGATCACAGTCAGAGATTTTGTATTTCATTTGGGTTTTGAGATCATGTATTCTGTCCTGGTATTATGCAAAGATGCAGCATCAGGAGCCCAGGAACTGTGGCAGCTGGAAGAGCTGATATGCATTTTAACACAAGGACACACACATCACAAGTGTTGTTCATGCCATAAGCGTGTAACTTGCTTAATACATACGTAGCTGAGAAAGGTCTTCGTGCCAGATGCAAATGTGTTGCAGATGGAAAAGTGTAAGGAGGAACTATGTGTCAGTATGACTTGTGCCATGCTACAGGATATAGGAGGGTGACTCTCCTGAGCTGTGCCAGTTGTGGAGGTAGACAAGTGTTAAGGAAAACTGAGAATTATCTGGGAACACTACAGAATTTCACCAAGATGTAATGTATGTGAATGGTTACTCACACATGTACTTTGTATTACTGAAATTACAGTCAGAACTTTGTAGGAGCATGGGGCTGGTGGGTCTTTGACTTCTGCCATGCTCAGTGCAGAGGAGCTGCCTAACAGAGCCAGAAGAGTCTGGAAAATCCTGTGGAAAGAAGCACAGGACCAGTTTTTGTAATCCTCAACCCATCACAGGCACATTATTTCTGTAACTTGCATTAGTGCCTATCACTGATGTATTCAGTACTGTTAAAATCAATTTCAATCTAAAATGTTTTGGTTCTATGGTAACTTCAAGAAAATATCTCCTCCAAGGCCTGATAATGTCAGTGGAAAAAACGCACAAAGACTGTGTCTATAAACCCTTGGCTCCATCTCAGAATGCAGCCTCCTAAAAAGGATGGAAAATGCCAAATTTTTCACTCCGAGATTTTGCCATTACTTTTTCCCTCTGCCCATGTCCATATCTTGTCTGTCATTAGGTGGACATATGTTTAAATGCAGAACAGAAGGGTGCCCCAATTAAGGCTTTTAAGATCACATTAGACATGAGCACTCAAGTCAGGAATCTTTCAGTTTATTTAGCTGACTCTGCCTGGCAACAGGGAAATAGACCTCTAACATCCAAGATCCTTTTGTGAGCCCTCCCAAAGCATAAATGCTATGCTTCTGTGTTGCCCCTCTCCATCAGAATTCATGTAGTTTTCTCCTGAGCATAACAGTGTGTGCAGTGAGCCACAGCCTCTTTCAGGAAGGTCTTCGTGTTTAGCCTCCAGACTATCACCAAAGATAACATCTTTAAGCAAAGCAGGCATTTGACACTGTCATTTATCTTGCAGAGAAAATATCATTCCCTTGGCGTCACTGAAGCCACTGATCTTTGGTCTTTGCTGTCAACCACTGCACGCAGCCTTCTGTCTGCTGAGAGGTGACTGCCAACTCATGCAGGTTTTAGAGCTCTAAGTCCACCGAAAGTGATGTAGGAAGAGGGATGTCCTTGTGCCTTACAGTCCTTCTGTGATTGTTCCCCCAACCCCTGTCACAGCTGGGGTTGTATTTTAAATACATGTGGGTGGGTAAGGAATCCAATATTCAGCAGTGCAGCATCACTGTAAAGTGGTGAGAAGGAAAGAAGCACTGACAGTCCACATAGCCAAGGGTGTGGGGTGTCTGATTTGGGACTTTAAATACATTTCCTGCCTCGGGAAACTGAGGCACAGCATGGCAGTCTACTAATGAACCACCTCAGAAATCATGCATCTGTGTGCCTGTGAGGCCTGCAAACACCTCCTTGTCCTTTGGTCTCTGCCTTTAGACATGCGAATTGTCTGAACCCATGTCCTCCAGATGTTCAGACTCAAATTACAAAGGTCCCAGATTACTTGTGGAATCCACTGAGGCTCTCCCTCTTGCCCTGAATAAGGCACGTGGGACAGTTTACAGAGGTCTAGCATCAGCTTCTAGACTGATGCTCATGAAGCAATGCTTGAGCCTTTGTTTCCCCTTTCCTGCCAGAGGAGGGATATAAAGTGCCTTCCCTCAGTTCTATATCCAGTTGAAAAAATCTTTTCCACACAGTTCATCTCAAGCTGCACTGGTCTGAATTTCTGGAAATCATGGGCCTGCTTCCCTATATGAAGCAGGGTGAAGGGACAAAGGGCAGCCTTTGACCTTCAGTTCTTACCCTGGTACCCCAGGGGATGGCAATCAAGGACTGGTAAGGCAGCTGGACATTCGGCTTTTCAGAAATCTCACAGCTCTATCACGTTTGCTCTACTTTGCTTTCCTTCACCCAATACCCATCACTGTACTTACTCAACACTTAGGGGCTGTTCACTCACCTCCTCTCTGGGACCATGCTGTGCTGTGCCCGCTGCTCACCCTGCCTCTGCCCCTCCTCTTCCCACACCCTGTTTCAGTGGCATGACAACAGACATTTTTGGCAAGGGTGCAACCAACTGAGTAATGATTATTCAGATTCTGCACAGCTCTCACAACAGTTTTCTTGCTGGTGCCTCATCACGGGTCCTTTCAGAGGCAGAGATGGTAGGCACAGGCAGTGTGGTGTAGGGGGAACAGAGCAAATGGACACAAACACTGGACGGCATCCATCCATCCATCCATCCATCCATCCATCCATCCATCCATCCATCCATCCATCCATCCATCCATCCGTCCATCTCACTGTACTTCCCACTGCTGCCATCCCCTTCCTGTCTGGACTGTATGTTGCTGCTCAGCCTCTGTGCCAGCAACAACTTGCTGACTTCAAAGAGACCATCCTGCTGCCCCCTTTCCTGAGGCAAGTCTGTGCCCAAGCATCGAGACTGCAATATAACATCTTCCTTGTTGTTCAGCTGGAAAGCAGTTTAATCAGATCCTGAGACAGGAATCAGTTTTATTGGGAAATGACACAAAGGGTTGTCCTTGCTTCTTAGCTTCTGTGGTTGCACTCAGAAGGTTTCATTGATGATGTGATTACTGTCCATACCAAAAAGAGAAAGCATCATAAAATCCTTGGGCAGCCACCTGTCTCACCCCTCCAACCTTTCCAAAGAGTAGCCCAGCATTTCTTGCAGCACAAAACCCCAAAGGTATGTCATCTATTCAAGTCAGCTCTTAAATGTGTGGGAAACAGCCAAAGATTGCTCGATGTGCCCGTAGAACAAATCATTATCAAAACAGAGCTACTATTGGAAATTCCTGTAAATGAATTATAGATTATAAGGTATCAGTTATTATTTAAATGCACAGGAACAAGCAAATATACATATATGTGTACTTTCGTGTAAACAATATATATAAACAATATATATGTAAACTATATATATATAAACACATGTATGTTCGTATCTGTTCCTATCACAGCTTTCATTTATGGGCTTTCTGGCTGTCATCCCTCAAGCTGTGTTTGAAAGACAAACTGTGTTTGTTATGTGTGGCATAGTAGCTTGAAAATTTATTTTTTTTGAAGCACTTTGAAAAGGGCAGAGAAAGAGAAAGTAGGAACACAGTTCATCATAGCTCAGCAGAAGGATACACAGAGCAGCAGAGACTTCGACTGAGCATGTTTGTGCCATGGCCCTGGTGTCCTCCCATGAGTTCTGAGAAGCTGCTGGGAGGTCAAGGTTTGAATACCTTTAGAAGGGTTGTCTTATTTGCTGTGTTTTGCAATTGTTTACATTTAAAATCTTTAACCTTTCTATATAACTTTCCATCAGTTATGTTGGTAGTCATTAGGAAATGGAAAAAAGTTAATAATTATAAAGCACTGTATAAAAAAAGGTAGTTACTGAAAGTACGGTAGGGTCAACTGATGTGCGGTGCTCCAGACCCAAAGAAATGTGGGCCCTTTCTTGCCCTCCATGCTCCCCACATGGGCAGGACACAGTAAGGGAGTGTCTTTCTGCCAGAATATCTTGGAAGAGGTCGGGGGGTGACATGGGCAGACCACTGAAGACGTATCTCTGGAGGCAGGAGGTGTCAGTGTCAGAGGAGCTGAGACAGTCCATCACATCAACTTCTGCTAGTCTAGGAAGACTGTCTGGCTGGAGTTATTCAGACTCTCTGTGTAGCTGGCCAAAAGGTGTTTGTCTCAAGTTGTCTGGATGAGAAAGGTGATTTTACAGGTTTTACAGTGTTTTAATCAGATGGAGTAACAGCCTTGCTGTTTCTCTCCAGGGAATTACTGCAAAAAAAATGTTGAATATGTGGACTGTAATGAAGTAATGTTAATCACTGACCTGATGACTGTTATTGTCAGGATACCATAATAATTTTCTGTAAATTTGCTATAGATATTAATTATTGTAAATCAGCATCATTCTTCATATTGTAGTTCATTGTGAAATCTCTTGCAGGACTTATACGTTGAAAAGCTGTATTTAGGATTGCTTTGAGAAGTACTCACTCGCATGAATACTTTAGTATAGTTCCTTTTTGGTTCAGGGATGTAGTGGCTTTACAAGTAAATGTATGAATGCTTGAATACCATATATGACCACCCTGATAGTGGGACTCATTAAGAGTGGGCCTGATTTCTGTTCAGATCTTGTTCAAACATTTTTGTCTGTTCATTACTATAAAAATATCCTGGATTGTGCTACTCTCTCCGATGACAGTTGCACTAGTGAAAAGGCTATACCTCAGTGATAATCCACAAATTAAATGATAAATTGCAAACACTATAGTACCTGGAAGAAACCAATACAGTCTCCTAGTTGCAGTTTAGTGTGCTAATAACATGCTGGCATCAGGCTCATTGGGAAGGAAAATACTTGACTGCATTGCCAGCCACAGTGCCGTAGCAGCACAGGTGGATGCTGTGAGCTCCTGTCCCAGACAGATCAAAACCTCTGCTTGGCAGCACAGGCTGCTGGAAGGCTTCACTCCCCACTGCAGATGGCAACCAAGCTCCTTATGGTGCTCTACACACATTTGGCTCCAGAGAATTCAGTGCTGGATATTGAATGTCACCTCTATTGTGACGGGTTGTTCCCACCATATCTCATGCGGTGGGACTGCACAGGGACTGCTCTCAAGTTCCATCTCTGCTGAAACCCCAGTACTGCAGTCATAGAGGGAGCTGGGCATGAAAAGCGAGTTCATGGGGATGAAAAAAAATCATTGGATGATTTTTAACCCCACAAAGAAATTAAGCATCTTGCTCAAAAAGTCCTTTTGGAGAGCCCAAAGACAAAAGGAAGGAGCAGGACAATCAAAGTCCGAGGGTGGGGCAGAGTCCACACGTGGGTTGATACTCCCTCCAGCTTTACTTACATGTACAGTGGCGGTGGCTGCCCCTCCCAGCTCTCACAGCTTATTCCTGAAGGATGAATGAGGTGAGTGAGAAACCTCTTCTGGAAGCACTGGTTTCCTTTGCTCCACATCAGCTTCTCTCTCCCCAGGCATAGGCTGGAAAGTTCTGGCCTGTTCTCTCTTTCTTAGCAAGGGGAGGAAGCAGGTGATACACACAGGAGGCTGATGCAGAGCACATACACAGCACTGCTCACGGGGCTAAAGATGGGCAGGACACAAATCCTTGCAAAATACGAAAGCTTCTATGCTACATAGTTTAGGGCTGATATACTGAACAGACACATGTATTGCAACACTTAAAAGCACTCCCTGAAGGATACTGCGCTGGTGCTATTTCTGCATGCAGTCATGTGCACACAGTGCATGCACAGTGCAGTATCTTGTCCCTGGCTACTTCTCCTGCATTTTCATTTGCTGAAGTGCTTGAGCCTGGTGTAGGTACCCTCGTGCTACGCCTGGGGCAGGAATATTGTTACTGTTTCAAAGCAAGCACTCCCTTTCTGCCTGGAGCAATACTGAGGCATCTCTCACAGACTTCAGAGAGAAGGTGGAAATCAGAAAGAATGAAGAATCCAAATAAAAGAATCCTGGGAACTCCACGTCACAAAGCTTTCTTCTGACACAGATGGGAGGAGAAGCCACCACACTGCTCACATGCACCCAACACACCCAGGACTGAGGAGGAAATCCCCTTACCAGCAGTCACATGACTATGTATGTTCTCTGTTCTGGTGGCCACCATCTCTCTTCCCCAGCATGCTTCCATGTCAATCGACCCCCAGGACATTATCCAGCAGTGCCAGGACCTGCCTGCTGTACTTTGGTGTTATGGGAACTAGCTTGGGGCTCTTTGTCCCAGAGCCATCCATCTTCTCACATGCTTTCCTATGCAGAGCAGGAGCAGGTGGTGTGGGGCTGGGCTGGACAGGCACACAGGTGTCACATCCCTGGGACCATGTGCAGGTAGGTTTTGTGCTGGTGGAGGGTTTCAGAGAGGTGTCCCCACACAGCAATGAGTTCCCTTCTCACCCCAAGGATTCACTTCAGGATTCCTACTGCAAAACAGTGAGATGTGAGGCTTGGGATAAAAATCAGGAATGGCAATGAGTCACTCCAGGAGGATGAGAGTGAGGGAAAAAGTCTGATGGGAGTAAGGCGTGGGACTAAAATGCTTAATGCATCAGGCTATCTGCCTTATAGTGAAGATCCTAGCATAGAAAAAGAGAGGAGTTGTAAGAAGAGAAAATACCAAACCCTGACCAAATGTTCTCTGAGCATATCTGCATGACATGGAGGAGACAGGCAGGTATGTGAGCAGCAGAGGGATTAATTTGCAAGAGAAGGGATGAGCTGTGTGTTTCCCAAGCAGATGGCCAGCCCGGTGTCCCAACACCACTTCATCAGCAACCACTGGCTGAACAGTGAGAGGGGAGTTGCATTGCCCTGGGTCTTGCAGCAGGTCAGCATGGAAACAGCACAAACCTGGCCCAACAGCACTGCCTTCATTCACCTCAGCATGGAAAACAAGGAGGAAACATGGCTTAAAGAGGAAAGCATTATAGAGGTGAGTCCAGTGTCTCTTCTGTTGTTGGCTCCTTGGTGAGCAAGTTGCACAGGCTACCTGTGATTCAGTGTCCATTTCCAGAAGAAGAATAACAGCACATCATTGTTTCTCGGGTCACTGTAAGAGGAAAACACATCTTGTAATTTTTTCATATGCTAATCTTCACATATGGAAGCTTAGTGCAGCATTTGCAACTTCTGAACTTACAGAGGAACATTTATGTTGAGGGATGAGGGGCCTCCTTTTGCTGCTGGCTGCTGTGACAGCCTCTGGAAATGTGGTGAGATGGAGCAGCACACGGAAGAGAGGAAAGTCTGTAGCACAGCATATACAATCCAGCTATGGAAGTCATATCCACTGGGTGTCACTGTGACCACAAGTTTAGCAAAACCGAAGCAGTAAGCATTTCTTGCATTCTCAACGTAAGTATCCAGGCTTGTGGAGAACCATGGTCTTGGTAGCTTCTGTTTTAGAAGTCAAGCCCTCAAGGGGCATGTCCCATACTTGTTATACTCCCGCTGTTTGTCCACAGAGTTGTGGCCAACAGCAGGAAGATGAAGCACTGCTCTTGAACCTGGTGTATGCTTCAGGTGTTCCTTGTTCTGCAGCCTTTTTAGAAAGTGCTGTAAGGCCCAGGGAGATCTTATACATGCTCTGTCTTCCTTCTGGCCCCTGGGAGACAGCCTCTATGTCTTAGTTACTGTGATTGTTATCAGGGGAAGATTCAGTGCATCTACTATCTGCCAGTATTCTGGAGAGCTGACTTTTGCAAGGTGCCAGGATCCTGAAAGCTGCTAGAGTGTTGTCTGACGCTGATTAAACCTGCTTAAATTCATGAAGGAGAAGCGCTATGAAACTGTGATCCAAAGAGAGAGAGGGCATGGGACAAAGGCACTGGACTAGCAGAACCAAGGCAAGACGGCTTTCTTTCAGTGCTGGGATTGAATATGCAGCCTGGCTGCTGTACTTGTAAAAACTGCCACTTCTGCAAGCACTGCACTTGTCCTTCTTTCCTTTATTGGTGGATCCATCTGTGGCCCCTGCATTGCCACGTATCTGTGGGAAGCAGGCATATACAGCATGATCCACTAGTCTGACCTGCACCAGTACCTGTCATGAGGGTCCTGCTCAGCTCCTGTCAACCATTCACCCTTCTGTTCACATTTCATCCTCTTTCCTCCCATGTCTTGTCTTTTCTTTAAAATTGCTGAACATGTTCCAGCACTTCCTTTCCATGCCAAGAGCTAGGCCCAGATCCTGGCAGGAGCCAACTCTGTGTGTGAGGAGTAGGTTACCTTGATGTCCCCAGCCACTTTTTTCATCACTGGTGTAGCATGCTCTATTTCCACCCATCAATGCTAGCTTTCACACCAAACACCAACATCACCCCTAAAAATTTAATAAACCACATGTGTTCCAATGGGATTAACAGTGTCAGCTCCTTGCTGCACAGCAGATTTCTGAGCGGTTTTGCATGCTAATGTACAGATTTCTCTTCCCGCAGAAGCAAGGAGATCTTCCGTGTCAAACCCCACACACTAAGCAAGCTTGGTGCGGTTTTTATGAGGTAAGGTTAGAGGAGAGCTTGGTCCGAGCACCCAGCTGAGATAGCAATCAATGCTTTGAGAGATATGGTATACAGAAGTGTTTGCTTCTCAGTTATCATTCCAGCTAAGCCTCACTCCTGCTTCAGCCCTGTGTGTACCAACATAGAGCACCCTGGAGCAGGGCTACAGCCCCCCAGCATCGCTGTCTGGCCTTTTCCCAGGACATGTGGCCCTGCAGCTAATGCAGCTGTGCTATCCTTCCCTGCTGCCCCTGTCACCAGACAGCTGGAGTGGGAAGCCAAGGTGGGGGAGGAACTCAGTGGTTTAAAAGCAGCTGGGGAAGAACAGAAATAGGTCATTAAAGGCAGGAGTCATTTCAAGGAAATTATGTTACTTGTTTTCAGGGTCGGTACTTAGATAATGGACTGCACACAATGCTGTAAATCTCTACTTGAGTATAAGCATATGGAAAGTATTTTGGTATAAATTAACTTCATAAATTATGGTTTCTCTTGTTTTCACTCAGTCCTCCCTTTTCTTGATGACTACTACTTCAGTTCTATCTCATTTCATGGGCTTTCTGTCTTGCCATACAGAGGACATGAGAGCAATGTATCTCAAAGGACTCAAATTCTTCTGCAAAAGGACTTTTGAGCTTCCCAAGTGTCATCGAGAAGAGAAAGAAACCAAAAAAGCTGTGCTCAGGCAGACACAAATGGTGATGTTGTAAGAGAAATAGCATATGCTAATGTCTTTCCAGAGCTCAGACCTGTGCTTTGCTCCTGGGCCAGGGTGAGTGAGGCAGAGAGCTGGATGTGTGTATGGTGCTCCCAGGGGAGACCTCTGCACCTGATGATGGGTGCAGCCATGGGCTTGAAAGAGTTAGCAGATGCACTTTCCTCTTTTGCGATAAGGTGCAGCTCTGAACCATTTTGCCTCTGCATATTCTTCTGCATATTCTTCTGCATATTCTTCTGTTGCTTCTGCATTTGCTTCTGCATATTCTTTCTGTTTTCCTCATCAGGGTGTTCACTGTGCACACCTTTCCACAACTTTTGAATATTCTGAAGGGTGCTGTCCTTATCTGCTTTTGACAAGGAGTCTTTACTGTGACTTGTTCTACACCAGGGCTTACAGTCCTCCTTCAAGATCTCCTACCTAGAACTGGTCAGAAAGTAGATTTCTTGTCCCAAGAGAAAATGGCAAGATTTAAATGCTTTTTTGTAAAGGAGGCCAGAAGAGCAATTTTATTACATCTTACTTAAATGGTGTTCCAAGGGAGATTTGCCCAGCTTTGATCCTCTCTCTTTACTCCCTTTTTTCTTTTTGTCTTTTCTCTTTTTTCTTTTTCCTTATAAGGTAAATATTGCTTTGAATAATACAGTAAAGGTCGCTGTAAGAAATAACTTTGACTTTGGATACAGGAAGTATACAGCCATAGTTGATGTACTTCTGATGGGAAAACAAATGCAGGTGGTAAAGAATATATTCTTATGTTGATGAAGTGCTGTCCCCCTGAAAAAAAAATGTGAAAGTTTTTAAAAATTAAAAGCTCAAACCCTTGCTAGCATGCACTTTGAGAATAGAGGCTAGCCTCAGTTTGTGTAGGAGGTGCCTTGCTGTTGAGCTGTGAAAGAATATGAAGCAACTGTTGAATCTCCTGAGTTTGATGAAACCACTTTTTCTTCCTGACCAAGACGAAGGCTCAGCCCTTCTCCTGTCAGAGACAGAGGATAGAAATGGATGGAAGGAAGAGGGGAGACGAAGTGTGGGATTTTCCCACTGCAGTCCCCAAGGGGCATATTTTTGTAACCAGTGTAAGTTACAGACAGAATCTATATGAAGACAGGGATAAATTTTTGAGGTTTCTCCTCTCAATAGTTTTACATTTTCCATGCACAGAGACAGAGTTGGGATATTTTCCTTTGGAGATCTGTGAGTCTTTGAAGTGGCTTCTTAAGTTTAAAGTGGATATAAGACAGCATGAAAAAGAAGTGACTTACTCTGTCTCTTTTAATATGACAAATTTGTTTTGATAACTAATTGCAGCACCAATGCTGTTTTTGACCATTTCTGCCACGTAAGGGTTTTGTACATTAGCTTTTAATACCATGTTATTCTGCACTCTCAGGTATACTTTTGATTCTTTTGTAAATGAGCCTCTGGCTTGGCATATGGATAATAACAGTGGGCAGAGGGGTTGCTTCAAGAACATTTGCTTTTCTGAATGTTACGTGTGATTTACCAACACTATACCTAGCACAACTATTGCGCCTATCAAGTGGCATTATTTTCACAGCAGCCACTGAATTATCTGTAGTAGCAGAAATGAGGGTCAGTTATTTTTCTCTCAGTTACCCCTGAATTTAATTTTGTTTATCAATCAGTCTCTGGAGCCTCAAATAGCTGCCCTGCAGGTAAGAAATGTGTCATGCAAAATTGTTACTTTTGGCCTCAAATTTTATGCAACCAAGGTCTGAAACCATCTGGTTTTATCCCCATACAATATTCCATTTTCATTTTTCAGCTGAAAGGTCTGAACTGCCTATTTAAATCCAGAAAAACATTTCTACATTATGTAGAAACTTTTGCTACTTCTGCAGTCATGGACACACACAACTCTTTACCAGAAAGATTTTCTCTTAAAACTGGAATTTTTCATTTTAAGTATCTATCTCTCATTGCATTAAGCTTCAGCTATCTGCTAGATACAAACTCAACAGTTCCCTTGGGATATGTCTCATCTGGTCTCTTTTCCCCAGGATGCCTGGTACTGGGATTGACCTTTAAAACTACATGGCAAACTGTACCTTCTGTCCTTTCTCTAATGTGGCTATGAGAAAGAATTGAGGAAGGGTCTGGTTTTGTGTTCCTCCTTCATTTAAGTGGCAATCTGTTGAAAGCGTAAGGGCAAGACCTGAGCAGTGCAGAATAAAGGGTTTTAATCGCACTTTTTAACTGTTTACTTCATATCTTTTGATGCTGCTCTCTATTCCTTCCAGTGTAAAAAGAACATATGGGGCAAAAGAAGATTGTTGAATACTGTAAATGCCACTTTCTTCAATAAGCTGTAATATCTCATTGACAAATATACCTGAGATTTCTAGGAATTTTTCCACAAAACCTTAGAACTTAGATAGTTCCTGCTTAGCAGGGTTTGAGAAAAAAAATAATAAGGAAAAAACCCTTAAAAAACAATAAAAAACTTCTTTAGACTTATGGAAAAGGAAAACAGACTAATCTTAAAAAAAAGTTGGGAAAAAAATGTGCTACAAAGCCTTGGCACCTTCAGATGACATAAGGGCTTTCAATCTGTTGAAAAGAGATTCTTTCTTAATTGTCTTATAAAGATAACACGCTTTCCCCCCTTGTCTTATGTAGCACACATATTCTTTTCAGTACCAGCATATTCTCTTGTCTCCTTTAAGAGGGAAGACGAAAGCAGTACAAATTCATGGCTGTGTCACTTTATACTGATGACAAATGGACCTTTACATGTATGACGGTCAGAAGAATTTGGCAGACTGTTTGAAGACAAAAAGAAAAGGAGGTCAGGGTTAATTTAAACACAGAATTTTAGCTTCTAACCACATTTGATATTATCCTGAAAGAAATTATTTAATGTATTATTGCATAGAAATGGAAAGAGCTGAAAAAACCTTAAAAGTCATCTGACACAGCATTGAATTTCCAGCATATTTTTGAGTGTGTGTCTTGGAAAAAAGTGAACAGCTACAATTTCAGCCCTGCTTTCCAGAGGGAAAAAGTATTTGCACAGAGGTTTGTTGCTGATGAATGAGAATTACCTCAGAAAAAAGTTTACGGTGTACAAATGCCTTGGATGTGGTAAAGTGAGAAGAGTATTCTTCAGTAAATACAGCAAAACAAGCTTTGAGTTTGCAGTGGGATATTGATGAGACAGCCAAGGCTGGTTTTGTTAAACACTGACTGTGCCAGAACACCCAGTAAATCCGCATCTTGCACACTTTTCCCTCCCTTTTCGGCTGCTCATGACACTTATTTTCATTTTCATATGGGTACTATTCATCCAGTATTTTTCAGAGCCTGGAAGTGTGTTAAAAGCAGATACACAGTTGTTGTGGAAAAAATTCTCTAGGTTGTATTGGAGTAGCTAGCTTTGCTGAAGATTGAGGGTCTGTACTCTTCGCTGGTCTAGCAATGGTAGTCAATGCCTAAATCTCCCAAAAGCGTGAGGTCTCCTATTTCCCAGTCTCACATGGAAGGTGGTCAATCACTGACAACTTACCTTTTAACTGATCATTTTTCCTCAGAATTAAATATTGCAGAAGCACATGGGCTACCTAATATTTCTGGAGGAGGAGGAGCACATATATATGTGTGTGAAAAGGCATGCATATGCCCTCTTTGCACCTTTTCTAATGCACAGAACAGAACACAGAGATCTGGAGCAGATTTACAGTGGCTGAACATTGCTGCCCAAATTACCCTGCCATCCGTTTCTACTTACACCCTTTCCACCTGCAGCAGTGTGGGCCTTCTTGTGTGTAGGAGGGTGCAGGAAACTTTTCCCCCTTTTCTCCAGTTTAGCCGTGTTAGGCAGGCCAGTTCTTCAGAGAGATGTCAAAGTACCACATAACCATGACTCAGAAACTCACTGAAGGCTCTGTCAATGTTTCTGGTAATTTTGCTCATTAATACACAGAAATTAAATCTTGTAGGTTGCTTGATTTAGTTTGCTGAATATTTAGCCTAGATCTTGTAACTTTGTAATACCATTAAAACCTTAACAGCAGCATGCACTGAATTAAGCACATACTCGGTGACGGCAGAGTTGTTAGTTAGACCTTTGTCTGCAAACATGGTTTAAACTACGCAAACTTTTGGTTCCCCCTGAATTTTCTTCTGATTGTGACATTTCTGCACTGTATGGCCCTAAATATCTTCTAATCTTCTGTTTGAAACTATATGCCTGCTGTATGCCAAAGTGCATCTGATGTCTTATAAGTGAGTAGTTGGTACAATTTCTTGACTGAAAAGTGACTTACTGCAAGATGGAAGAACTCTTCTGGGAAGAGGCCGCTTCATTAGCATTGGCTTTGTGTTTTGTCTGTGGCATAAAGCAAGCTTGAGCTTAGCCCCAAAAATATACCAGTTTTAGGTAGTGTAGCACACTGTCAAGCTCCGTGTGTAAGTATGGAGGGATCACAAAGCTCCCTGGGTCTCAGAAGTGCCCTGTGTCGCTATAATCCTGTCTTATTGAATGGGGTTTGCCACCCAAATTATGCCAGTACACAGTCACAGTCTTTACCACTATAGCTGTACTGGTAAAATGTTTTTAGCATTGACCCCACTGTGGAAAGCAGAATTTTAGATGATCTTTGGGTGTGGTTTCTGCTGAATGGGGAGTGGGAGAAATACTGGAAGTCAGATTCTAAAAACCTCAAGAGAGAAAGACACTTTTAGCTGATCTGCTTAATTGTTTTCTGGATGTATTAAAAGTCATTCCCTATTCACCAGATAGTCAACCAAAAAAGAAAAAAAATTTTGCATGCCTCTGTCCTTTCTTATTTAAATGCCAGTGCTTGGAATAAATATGCCTAACATATTTTTCCATCAGTCTTCCAGTAAAATAAGACCAGGGCTGTGATTATTGATATTTTGGAAGTGGCAAATGGCAGAAAAAGTGAAAGCAATGATCTAAGAACTTTTTAGCCTGATAAATAAGAAATAAGTTTTATTTAAAGATCCTCTTAAACTTACATTATTAGTGATACAAACTACATGATACAATAGAAGCCAAGAAGCTTGAGTTAGTCACAGATCAAAAAATTTAGTTTTCAACTTTTTCCTAATTTAAAATTGAGCCATTAGCATCATTTTTGTGAAGGTTGCTTCGTGTTCTGACTGCCTTTCAGCTATAGTGTTATTTGCAAATTACCTGGTGTAACCAATGCCTGACTCAGTCTGGCCTTTCCTTTTAGCCCAGGAAATGTGAAAACTGTTGAACTGGGCAAAGCACACTCTGAGCACAATTAGCAAACACAGGGAGGCCTTGGGGTTTTTTTTATTTGAAAACATCAAGAACTGTAATCAAATCAAAACAGTGGACATTTTTTTCATCCATTTGATACTGTTATAAAACACACACTATGAGACTGTGTTAGGATATATTTCTTTTGGAGCTCTCCAAGTAAGCACCAGTCCAAGTAAGAAGTCTGCTTTGAGTAAGCAGTCTTCTTACAAGCATACATACTTACCAAATTGTAATTGTGCAAAGTTTGTCTACACATGTTAGAGTCCATGGAGACATGCTGTTTGAAACATAAGGGGCAAAAAAACCATAAGTCTTTAAAATGTTAATTTGCATGAAGAAAGAGACTTCCTGATGCACACTTCATTTACTTTGGCATAATTGTATAGATTTTTGCCCTGTGTGCTGCTTAGACCCTGCATTTTAATACCTCAGATAATGAAAAATTTCATCCTAAATGTAATATGATAGATAAGAAATTCTTAGCAAAGATTTTGTCTAATGATTGCCTTACTAATGAATATTTTAATGTTGCATCTCCTAGGACCATACTGCAGTTTTTTAGGCTTCTGAGTCTTTGATCTGGTATTGCAATATCTGCACCTGTCACATATTTTTAAAATATCAAATTTCAGAATAACATCACACTCTTTTCAACCAAGATGAATGCTTATGGAAAAATGCAGTTGTTATTGACATTGTATGTTATAAACAGTAATTATTTCAGTTTCAATTTTTTTTGTGAAAACATTAAAAATCTTTTTTTTTAACTATGAAGGCTCTTAAAACCTCACAAATTCCAGTGTTATTTTAACAACTAAAAAGAAATACAAATTAGGAAGAAAAAGGTTTTGAAATATTCCTGTTTAAAATTAACTTTTAAAAAAAATTAATGGAATTAAACATTGGTATACTTTATAGCAAGAGATTCAACTACCTATCAATCTACAACTCTGTTTATCTTGATATCTCAGGAGCACAACACAGAAATAATTTAAAAGAACAACCCCTTAATATCTAAACCAAAATTTTTATCTTGCAGTATAATAATAACAGATGCAATTCAGGTAAGGTGTGGATTTGGGGTAATAAATGAAATAAATTCAAGAAACTCACTGTCCTTTTCAAGTATTAAATCTGGGAGAGTAGTACTTTCACCTGCCACAATTTGCTTTACCTTTCTTTGCATTTCTTCCCCAAGTCAGGTACACTCCACATGCTTCTGTAAACCCCTTCCAGCTGTATAGCCAGAGTCTCCATTTACTGTCTTTCTTTGGGATTAAGGAGCCCTTGTCTACTTCAAAGGGGTCTGCAAACCACATCTGTTGAGGAGTAAGTTTGACAGTGTTGGAGAGGAGGGTGCATGGGTGGTAACCTCTGTGGACAACCCTTGCTTTCTCTGCTTTTCAACCTCATTTACCAAGTTAGCTTGCCTGAAATCAGGTTGCACACACAGGATCTGCCCCATCCACGAAGGCTCTCTGGTGTTCTCCTAGGTGTTCTCCTTATTCCATCTCCCTCTATTAGATACACATCCAGTACAACTGCTGCTAGATGTGTCAGCATTCCCTGAAACTGAGAGCAAATGTCCGCCCTGACAGGCAGAGTGGTGAGTGACAGGCAGCAGCTCTGTGGTTATGGATTAGTAGCGGAGAGGTGACTTCAGCTTTCACGGCATCCATCCATAGCAGGATGGCCTCAGACGGCTTGTGCTGGGCATCCGCTCTGCGGTACGGAGCATGGCACGGGTGGGAAGCGAGGTAAAAGAGTGGGATTGGGCTGGGAATGCAGCACCCAACCTTTTTCCAGTTCATGGAATATGGAATCACAGAACCATAGAATCATTTAGGTTGCAAAAGCATTTTAAGATCACTGAGTCCAACTGTAAACATACACATTTTAATTTCAATGTTCTAGTTATCCACCACTTTAACCTTGCTAAGACTTCGAGCAGACAGTAGCTGCATCTACATGGAGAGTGCCAGAATGAGCTCTTCCTGTTAATCAACACTTTGCACATGTCCACATAGATGTAAACAACTGCACAGCTGCAAGGCCAATGAGTGAGCCTGGGATGTAAAACAGGCCATTAACAGAGAGGCACATCTGCTGATGGATCATGTCCTCATGAAGTACATTTCAGTTAAGGTTATCAGACAGAAAACTCAAAACCCTCCTGCTCACAAAGCTTGTATAACCTGTACCACTGAGAGAAAGTGAAAATGAGCAATTTTTGTGAGCTAATTTAGAGAAAAATCTTTTTAAAAATAACATTTAACTTGATATATGCTCTTCAAGGAAATATATTTAATATATTTAATAACTGTTTTGCCAGCCACATAAGCATTTGTTTTATGGTGGATTATTTACTGTGGGGTAAATGTCACTGAAAGAAAAACTTTTAAAATGCAATTCCTTGCTTGACAGTGTCCCACTAACTCTTTTACTAGTAACTTTGCAGACCATAGGTGCTAAAATATTTTAAAATGCACTTGCAGCAGAATTCCCCACTAGTGGCCAGCTTAAAACTGGATTTCATACTTCCCAGAAGCAGGACACCAGTGTCCTGTGCCTCAGACAGACATCTGTATCATGGGATCAATAACACTTGAACTACCATTCCCCACAGAAACAAAAGTAAAACCTAGGCTATGCTTAACTAGGTGCAATGTGAGCAATCCCACTGATAATGCTGGGGATAGCCAACAGTGCAGAGCTAATCTCACAGTTTGCTTGGCAGCTGCCTTTTTGTGTCTCTGTCATGATCCCTGATTTTCCCACAGCCAGAAATAAATCTTTCCATCTAACCCCTCTATATATCACTTATGCCAGGAATTCTGGGCCTGTCTGATTTAACAATAATGGCCAATCAACCTGACATTTTATATTGGTATGAGCAGTGAGTAAACCTAACACTGTAATTTTTTTTCCCCAAAGTAGTTTTCCAAAGCACCTTTTAAAAAAAAGGGATTAATGACATTGCATAATCCAATATTTCTTCCGCACACTGTTAATTTCCTTCACCCACTTATTTCAATTAAATGCAAGTCATTAGTGCAACTGCTCATTTTGTTCTAATTAGATATGTATTGATTTGTAATGGAGATTATTTTCTTCAGGATTAAATGCATTTTGGGATAAATGGTTAGAAAGCCTGATGGTACACTAATCTTTGTTTCACTTAGGCAACACATTCACTTTTTCTTGCCCGTGGCTGCTACAAATGTCTAGAAATATAACATTAGATGATTAATCACCATCATGATTTGACAGTTGGATCTGCATGGGATTTTATCAAAGGTACTTGAAAGTGAGGGTCAGGATCAGACCTAATTGTACAGCATTTTGAGACAGCCCAAAAAGAGGATTCCTCTGAAGTTGTTCTTGGTGCATTTGAAATGGCTTGATGTGAGAAACTCTCTTTCAACCCAGCAGTCTGATCCACATGCAGAGCAACATGCTCCTTTAAGATTATGGTGTGGTGCTGGTCTGCATGCATAGATCATGACACTGTGTTACATAAAAATGCCAGAAATATGGTAAAGCAGTTCCGTGTTGGCACAAGCACTTATCTCAGAACCTGAGGGTGAAGAGAAACCAGGGGAATCTTGGAGTGCCTGCACACACAGACACTGTCATTCTGTCTTGTTTCTCAATGAGTCCATTTTCAAGGCAGAGCCAAGAGCTGTAATTTCCATTTAGCAGGTCACAGTTGCTTTCCAGAGTAATTTTCAGGTCTATAGAACAGGCTTGAAGGTTTTATTTGAGAACGTGACATGCTTGGTATGTGTTTCAAAAATACCTTCCCAACAGCCAAAGCCACTAAAAACGTTCACAACAACCCATAGCAAAAGGTGGGTATGTAACAGAAAAGTTTGAAGCTAAATTCCCTTCTCAGTTACCTTGGGTCACAGGCTTTATAAGGGACAAGGGACAAGGGGTTAGGGACAAGGAATGCAGTCTCCCGGACATTAACAGTAAGAAAAATCACAGTCTGAAAAGAGATTGAGTTGGAATCGCCATATCCTTGGTGTGTCCCAGGAAATCTGCACCTAAAGAGAGCCAGGACACGAGATCTCGGCCGGGACCTCCATCCTAATGTAATAGGTGAAGCCCTAACTCAGGGGAACATCTGCAGGCTGAGCAGCACATTCTCGATCAGTGAAACGCTTCCCAAGAGACGCAGCCCTCCTCCCTAACTCCCACTGCTCCCTGGCCCAGTACCTCCAGTGTGTCTAGCAGCCTGCAAGACACAGGTGCTCCCCATCAGACCAAGCACATCCTAACTTCAGTGGAAAAACATAGGCTTGGCTCCATCATAGTGCACAGAGGGGACCCATAACTCCAGAGCTCTGGGGAAATTCCTCCTCTCCAATCAGCAAGGTAATTAATTTTAACTAACAATCCCACTCCTACACTTACATAATACCCAAGTACATTTCAGAGGTGAAATTACTGTCATCAATCAGCTATTATTTTTTCCATTTTGCATGAAAAGGAAGAGGAGGCACAAACTTAATTTTTTAGCCCAATTCATCTTTGCTCCTGTCTCTTTGTGCAGGAAGCCTGCTACAAATGTCCTCTGGGATTAACTTTAAATCTTTCTTGAGAGGCTAAACCGCGACAAGTCTGCAGAGAGAGCAAAATTTCTCCAAAACTGAGGAATAGTATACGGTCTGAAACTGAAAAGAAAGACAGGAAAAGGGTGGTGGAGGAATTAAGGTTAAGGCAATCCTACATGCCAGTGAATTTCCATCTCTGTGCAATTTCTGGAAGCAAAACTTGTCCTTCTTCTAATGAAGAACTGATTTTTCCTAGGCTCCACCTTAAGCCTCTAAAAGACAGTTTCACTCTCTGGTGCCCTGCACATTTTAGATGCAGCTTTATAATCTCCCACTCCAGGTGTCCAAGCTCTTCCAAGTTTAGGTGTGTTTCAACCACAGGTGTTAAGAACAGTTGTGGTTCACTACTAAGAAGGCACTTTAGAGTCAGGACTTCAATCTGGAGGCAGCTACATATTAACAGGAAAATTGTACTACTGCATTTGCAGAAGTATGAGTCATGAGAGATGTAGGTGACATCAGTCCTACTGAAAGTTGGCTTTCACTTTCAGGAAGATACACATATGAAAAGAAATTTAAAGGTTTTCTTCACTTGCAAAGCCAAAAAAATTTGTACATCTCATTTAAAACTTTTCTTTCTTTCAAAATGACCATAATTAACAATTTTCTGGTGGAGAAGAGGTAAAATATTTGCAGTTTTCTGAAAGACCAGAAGTATTATTTCACTCTTAACTTCGCTCTTACTGAGAATGTTTTTTCTCTGTGATAAAGCATAAATAGAATTAATTTGCAGTCAGTCTTGTTTGCATTTTTGCCTGAGCAGAGCTTGACAAATGGCTCTGAAATTTAATCATGGTTTGGTTACCTTTACAGCATTTAAACAAATCAAATCAGCTTCATCCTTTCCCCACTGCCAGGAAAAGAGAAAGCAAAACAAGCAAAGCCACCTAAGGCTTTCTTCCCCTCCGGAGTGGTGTGTAATCCCAGAATACTTAAGCACCATAACCACAGTAAACTGCTGGGCTTTTAAGACAAGACTGCTTCAGTGTCTTTAATATAAAAGTATATGTGCATAGACAGCATTTTTTTAGTCATGCTTTTCTAGTGATTGCTATACTATACTATACTGTGATTATTGTATGTGATTTTACAACTATTACTATAGAAGACACCTCACAGCATGGCAGATTTAACGCCTTGTAGTACAGACTTATGTAATTGGCATTTGACTTCTACAGAACCTCAAGCAAGCCAAAAACATTATTTTAAGCTCTTTTTGAGCTCAATAATTGAGCCAATATTCAATCAGTGCCAGATAGTATATGTGTCTGCCTGAATACGCCATCTACTCTGATGCTGACACACATATTCAACAAGCCAAATTTCACTCCTAAGAAATCACTAGAAGCAGGTAGCTATTTATAAACTTTGAATTCCAGAAAGAGCTTTTACGATCATTTGGTCCAAATTTCCATGCAGCATAAGATGTTGAACATAAGTAATTTCCACATCGTGTTGATTCATTTCTGAACGATATTAAATCTTTAGAAAGATACATAATGTAATGACTTCCCCAAAAGGGGTTAACAACAACAAAAAATACATATTTCTTTACAGATGCTGATATTTTAGCCAGGTATTTCAGCATTTAAGTGCTGAATTCACAGTAGCAGTTTTAACTCTTTTCAATTTTTTTACACTCTGTGTTCCCGGACAATGTAAAAGCTTTATAGATATAATTCAGTGGGAGAAAATGCATATATATTTTACCTTCCCCCACACTCCCCANTTGCAGCCTGAAATATGTGACAATGTGGAAAGTATTTGAAGTCATAAAATAGGCCCAGCTTCATAATAGTTCAAATGGAGACACTTTATACAACATTCTATTTAACATAAGGACTTCTTCAACCTATACAGACATATAAAACTGTGTGTAAATCATGAGTGTGATATTTTCAATTTAAGTCAGTGCCAGTGAAAGCCATTACACAGACAGCACTGGACCTCCATAGCCCAAATTTACCTGGAAGTCTGGTAGTTTGATCTAAGACCATGAGAAGCACATCATCAAAAGAATTCACACCTGAGATCTGACATGTGACAGGCTACTGCCAGAAACACAAGGAGCTAAAATAGTGTCCAAATAAGTAACTGGGGACCTGCTTTGTCTTCCTTCCTGCAATTTCACTCTTTCCTTTCTGGAAGCACATGGCAAACAGCAGCTATGTCTTTGAAGAGGGTCACATTTATATGTTTCCCCCTTATTCTGTGCCTTTTTAAGACCTTTGTAAGACCCTTCTTGAGCACATATCTAGCCTTTCTGTGCTCCCAGAAGCCTTAATAGAATGTGGTGTATCACACATACTTCCTTCCTCCTCCCTTAGCTACGAAAACCAGTAGCCTCCTGGGGGATAAATCCTGAGTCTCTACAAAGAGAGTCTGCATGTGTCAGCCATGACAACAACCATCCACAGCATCCAGCTTTGCTTTTCTCTACCTGAAAGTGTTATTCAATAGGAGAAAATTCCCTGCATAGGTTCTGCCTTTTTGCCACTAAGCAGTTTTTTCCTGTATTTAGGTCCTGTATTTGACCTTTATTTAGGTCCCTAAAATCCAAAAGGCCAGGATACCATGGGGGATTTTACACCCTTTCTGTCACAGTCTGAGGAATGGTTCTTCCCATCTTTACTCTCCATGGCACAAACCATCTGGAGTAGAAGACAGGAGGACGCACAACTGGCCTAGGCAGAATAGATTTAGCAGTATCAAAGTATCTTCCCTTCGATGCTCTGTTATGATGACAATGTTATGATGTTTCCTAATCTTTGGAAGGTACAGTTGCAGCCTATAACTAATGAATGGATGTTTCCCAGACAGACCGGCTCAGAGGAGACAGGTCACATCTTGGCACACACCTGTACTATGGAAGAAGCTTCACCAGAGAATCTGTGAGGCTTCCCTCAAAGCGTGAAGCTGTGGGATGCGCAAAGAAAGTTGAAAAAAATGACTTTTGAAAGCTGGTAGGGTTTCAAGGGCAGACTGGAAGCTGTTCATGCTTCAGGGAAGTAGAGGATTTACCACAGGCAGAGAGTTTGCACGTGACCTGAGTTGAAAGTAGCTGTTGCCTGGGAGGCTGCTGTGGTAAATCACCTTTGCTCCTGCCTTTATTTTCACTCTTACTTAGGCCCCCATTGAAGGACAGCAGAGTAGAGGGACCCTCAGTCTGATGTAGTCCAGGCTCTCTTGCACTCCTGTGTTATGACCTCTCATGGGATTTAAAATCAGAGTAGGTAAGATGTAGGAAAGACAGAAGATTACATCAAAGAAGAGACGAGTCCAAACTAGGCATACATACTTTAAAAACTGAACAAGTGTAGTGTTCCTCTTTTCTTCACCAAACTGTTTCAGCTTCCAATATTAACTCTGCCCTCAATATCCTTGTGGCTTCTCTTTTGCCCAGTAAAGTTAGCTGTCTCTGGATATTTTCAGCTATGTACTGCTATCCAGATATATACATGTTTGTAGGTAAGAAAGACACAGTTCAGTCCTGTGCAGAACCCCGAGTCCCAGCAGACCAGCAGATGCAGACTGTGCTGGTTTCTGTGAAAGCACACACTGCTCAAAGTCCTTCCCTTTGATGTGTCTTATGCATTTTGCAGGGGAAAAAAACTACTATAATGATAATAATAATAATTTTCCTAGGTCAGGAAGAAAAATAAATATATTAATATAATAAGATACAAACTTAAAACACTGATACCTAGGGAAGCAAAGTTTTCATAGGAGGCCATGATGGGAAGAGAAATATGAAAATACATTAAAAGGTCCATATTTTCCCTTTACTTCCTTCTGAGTTCTTTTGAGTTTCAGTCTGGTTCCTTCTATTGCCTGAACAAAAGTGTGTCTTGACATCTTTTGGACAAGTTGATCCAACCAGTCCTACAATCTCACCTACCCAACAGCCTAAATTCAGCCAATTCTGTGAGGCTGTATCTTAACAAAGGACAGGTGACCTAGTCCTCTAAGGTAATTTCCACATTTTTTAATTCTACCGAACATATGAAAAAGAGATGCACAAAGAGAACAGAGATCACTGACTCTGGTGACTGAACTCACCATTATGCCCATGTCTGCAGACATCCGTCTTTGCAGTAGTACTTTTTTGCTCTATCAAGGCCAACTTAGATGTGTCTGACCAGCCAAACTGATGCCTCTGAGAGAAGTAGGTTCTAATTTTTCCTTTTAATGGCATATCTTATAATTTGGTACCCAGGAGTGGTGCTGCTGGGGTGGTTAACAAAGCGGTTGTGTGTTTCAACACTGTGTTGACAGGTTCCCTGGGCTGGAAAACTGTAAGCATCCTCAAATCCTTTTCCTCCAGGTTATTTGTTCCTCTGATGACCAGCCTCCCCCTGCTTCCCAGCCTTCCCTGCCCACCAGGGGACAGGTTGCACTGAACTAAGGATGGCTCTCAACACCTCTTCTGCACCTTCAAGCAGTGATATGACTTGTGCTGTAACTCTTTAGACTGGTTACTACATGAGATTTTGTGAAAGGACTTTTTTCTTTGAGGGACATTTATGACTGTCTCCAACAAGGACACCAGGGTTTTTCACCACCATGAACATTTAAAACAGCTTTACATCTTTTGTATATGCTCTTAGAAGCGAATAAAAGTGAAAGGATCCTTTCCTTTCTACTTCACCCTTGCAAAAAAATAAATATGTATGTATTATATTTATATATGCTGTATACTGAAGGAACTCCATCTGCAGGTTGTTTACCTTTAAACCTTTCTCTACTCCTCCCCACTTCCCCACTGTTTGTCTAAATCCCATCATCTCTTTGTGGAATTACTTCTACCATCACTAATTGCCAAGTTTCAAGGACAATGTGTTTTATAACTGGACACCAGCCAAAACAACACATGTATCTGAACCTCTCAACTGTGTACCTATTGCTAGTTTTACCGCTGCTTAACCTCGAGGAATTCAGCTTTGCTTTGAAACAGTTCACTGTTTTGAGTCATACTTACTTCTAAGTCCCTTTTATCATTTAAGGGAAGGTTCTGCCAGCTTTATGGAGCTGGTGAACAGCACAATTGTAATGGATGAATGTCGTGAAGGGTGTTCTGGTGGTGGGTGCCGCGACCTTCCGAAAGCATCTCCAGCCGAAAGCCGCTCGGCAGAGCCACTGCACTCACGCACACACACCCACCGGATAGCTTCTTTGGCAGACTGACGGCAAAG
>VZRQ01007520.1:8214-40001 GCA_013397975.1 Machaerirhynchus nigripectus | reverse complement strand
AGGCGGGACTGGGGTACGGGATCCGGGGGGAAACTGTGAGGGAGTGGCAAAGGAACCAGGGCCCATGGGAGAGTGGGGAAGGGAGAATTTTCTGGAGCACGGACATGTAAGGTATAAGGAGGCAGGGAGGCCAACTGGCCAACTGGGGAAGCAGAACTGGGGTACATCAACATAATGAAACAACGGATCCTGGGAGAGGCCTCTTCTGTCTCCCTAACCTGGGGCGGATTTCCATCCCCAGGGACGGTCCCACAGTGGATTCCCTTGGTCCCTAGGGCAGTAGGCCCACTGGCCTCCACTGATGAATGTATCTGATTTCCTAACTTACATGCACATTTTCACCATCATGACCCAAATTTTATGCTCTCCAAAGCTAAGGTGGCCTAAGTCTTTGCATTTAACACACCGTAAAGAATCTTAACTCAGAATTAAAACCACTTGAGGGAGTAGGTGTTAAAAAGAGAAGGATTGGGGTGCTGTGACCAGTGACATCAGTAGGAGTCCTTCTTCTTGACATTAATGGATGTTAGATTGGGCAATGGGTAGAAGCAAGCATAATTGCTTGAAAACCTGTGTCTGCCATCAGGATGAACCGTGTGAGGTACATGCTCAAAATGAGAAGTCATGCTCAGATCTGCCAGTCCCCATTTTGTGTGAGAGCTTTAAATTCCACTGCTTTTAACATAAATGGGTGAAGGAAGACAAAGAAGATAATAATATCCCCATGAAAACACATTAAACTGTTTATCCAACTCAGAAAGCAAAGGAAATTGCACACACAAATCCCTTCAAGGCTGGGGTTTTTTTCAAGCCATGATGTGTAGGTGCAATATGAAATCAGAGCAATTTCCCTGACAAACGTTGATAATGATCTCTAAATAGTTCTTCCCAAAGTCAGTAGAAGAGAGACCGCTGAGAGCACCACACCTTCAGGCCAGTTCTTCCTCAAGTACACCCCGTGTGAGATGAGACTTTTACTTCAATACATCTCGTGAAAAATCTCCTTGAACAAACTGATGGTGACATTAGTGTGATCAAAAGTTGGGTGAAGCTCACAGAGGAATAATGCTCAGACACAGAAGTTTTCTGTGCCTCAAGGACAGCATGCCCTCAACATCAAGGAGTTCCCCCAGTAGCACACTGCATCAGTCCCGTGTCCTTGCTACTCCTCAAGGCCTTGGCTTCAGTGGAAAACCTTGTGCTCGGGCAGCTGTTTATGCTTACAGACCCATGACTGTACACAAAGGGATCTGCCCAGGCATGTTTGTGGTTTAATTGTGCTTTCTTGGCATGACGGAAAAGTGATACGTGTTTTCCCGATCACCTAGGAGAAACACTTATTGCACCTGACACTGTCTCAGTGTTATGGTAACCATCTCCGTAGCATCTAAACGGCTTCTAAGATTAAAATCTTCCTCACTTCAGAGCTCCTAGAACAACACGTTCTTTTTCCTTGTACTTTTACTCACTTTATTTCAGGCACTTCAGCTCAGTGGAACAGGTCAGATCACAAGAAGATAGAACATCAGTTGATTTTTCTTTTAAAAAGTGGGATAAATCACTTTTCTTTGAATGAGTAAAAAAAAGTATCTATCCTTGAAAAATATTATTCTCCACTTCCAATATTCTTCTGAAATGCATTATAGCTGTAATATTGTAGGGACTGCAGTTGTACTCTTTTACTGACCTTGAGTAAATAAAAAGGGACAATTTGATTGTCTTATTGGTGACGCCTGTTAATTCTGTGAGCCAACAGCTGTAAAAGCTGACCGATTATGCTTATTAAAATTAGTATTAACTATGCAAGTCTCAAAATGCTCTTCTTTTACTTCTGTATAATAAGCATATCCAAATATTCTGCAATTTTTTAATGTTAAAAAAATGTAATTCAACAGAGCATTTATTATTTGGTGGTTATTTCTTAAGTGTTGAGAAAAGAGAAATTGGAAATAATACTTTTGTCTACATTCATACATTTTATAAATGTATTTATTACTACTGTCTTGATTCAAGTATGATGAAGTTGGTAGTGAGGGAGAATCCTGCAGTGGCAGAACCAGGATGGATGGGAATACAGGGTGAATGTTTTTCCCTTGATGCTCCTGAATACTGCTCTTAGAGGATAGTAATGAAAGAAGAAAAACACAAAGGTGGAAAAGCATTGAGAAAAAAGAAACTGTGCCCATTGGCTTGATGTACAAAAGGAAATCTCAGTACCAGATAATGCTATGAAGTTCACCAATAGCATGAAGTTTGATCTGGGCTGTGAATACACACCTCTGGCTAACTCCACTATTCCAATTTTAAAAAACAACAACAAAGACAAGAAGTAACCCAACACTAAAGCAGCATTGTTAATGTATCTCTGCCAACAGAAGGCACTTTTTATCAGCTCACCTTGTTCTGTCTCAAGACACCTCTCTTTACCAGAAAAATGACCTCATGCCATGCCCTGTGTTCCTACCAAGGAGCTGATAGTCCAGCTAAGCAGGCCAATCATCTGAGAACAACTCCTAAGCACAAGAAATCCTTGCACAGGGCTGCTATGAAATGGCACCAGGGAGAGTCACGGTTAGTGACAGACTTAGGGGCAAGGGGGAGTTGGGGAGGAGGGGATGCAAGGTAAGATGGGCAGAAACAGCTTTACATGTTTTTTTCTAAAGTAAACTGATTGTGCTTCTAATTTAATTAGCTGATACTGGGGTTAATTCCAGTTTTAATTAGCAAAATGTTCATACTAATTATAATTCATATTACCATGGAAGGATGTTAATTGGTGTAATTAACAGTATTATTAATGTCCCTGAATGCTATGGAAAATAGTTTCCATGGCTAATGGGAGTAACCTCTCCTTGGAATTGCTAATCCATTATCTTCTGACTCCCTTTCCCACCGCCCTGGCAGCATTGTCTAAGTTTGTGGGTTTGCATCGCATCTTGCAGGCTGGGTTACCTGCCAGTGATGGGAGAACCAAAACCCTCCACAGATGACTCTCCAGCTGGGCACAGCAGGGGCATGAAGAGGGGTCAGCAAGCAGTGACTTCACCAGCACAATCGAAGGGCCGGCCTAGCCCCATCCTCACAGCAAGGCAGAACACTATCATGTTGTTTTTCTCCAGCTAAGACTCAGTTGTCCTATAAACTCCTGGGGATTTTTTTTCCCACAGCTGTAGTTGGCTGTTGACCCACAATCTGCTTTCAAAATCAAACGTGTAAGGCTGACTTTAACTCAGGCATTTGCACTCCCAAGGGTTTGCAATGATTTGGATGCTGCAGATTTGCTAAGACCCACAATGCCGGGAACATGCTTCCCCCTTGCCGTATTTAGTTCACTCCTTTCATAGAAGTGAAAGAATGTAGAAACATAAATAGCACTATCCCCCTAGGGAGTACTAGCACATGCAAAATGTATTTCTCAAACCAAATATTTAATCGATGATCTCTGTAGAAATCAACTAAAATATCCCAAAATACACATGAAATATCACAAAAAACCAAGATGCAAACATACAAAATGATTATTTTCTAAATACTGGTTTCAAATTCAAACAGAATTGCAGCCCTTACTGTCTTCCTCAGGCTAAATGTGAATGCTAGAGGATGAAGTAAGTAAATCTACAAATCTTTACATTTTTTTTCCCTTCTTTTTAGTACAGTCTTGATGACTTGAACCAGCCAGTGAACAGAAAGGTAGAGTTTTTAGTCTTCTTCTGGTTTAATCCTGGATTCTGAGTATTATTCAATTCTTGCTACCAACAAACATTTGCACACTTACTTCTTCATAAATTTTTATTTGAAAATCTAAGTCAAACTCTAAATGGAGACTGCTGCAGTTCTGTAGTTTTCTACCAGGTGAATGAGCACCTTGGAGTTTAAGACAAAATAAGATAAAACATAGCCAGAAAGCATATCAGTCTTCTGATTGGTAGAGCAAGGTTTGCTCCAGAAATCTTGGAACACGAACTGTGGTAAAATCCGCAGCTTGACTGTAAATCCCACAACAGGAAGAAAGAATCAAATACCAGGCATACTGGTCATGGAAAATAAACCTTAGGATGATCACACTGCTAAAGGGTATCTGTGCAAAAACCCCAAGCACTGGAGTAACATTTAGCTTTAAAGTATCAGAGGGCAAGAATACAATAAGCTAAATCACTTTTTTCTTGGGATTACCCAGTATTAACTGGAAAGCAGTTTCTCGTGGACTTTCCTGTAAGAATACATTTTGTCCTTTGCATGTTTTCCCTTTCCCTTATTCCACTGCATTTGCTGTGAATAGTTTGGAGTATGTCAGCCTTTCCACTATAAAAGCTTCCCTCTCCGAAATATATTCCTGGTCCCTAAGTGTGTGCTCCAGCCTAAGTATTGCCAGCAGATTTTCAAGATATGGGTGGAGATCTGTGTAGAGCATGAATTAAAAAAAAATAATAGAAAGGAACAATAATAATAAAAAAATTGTGACTGTTTTCTCTGTTTAGTAAAAATAACTGAGAAATTTACAGAACACATTCCCTGCTAGTGTAAATCAGCAGATTTCTTTCAGTCATAACCAGGAGGAGACCTGACCCAGCATTGCTTAAGTTTTGTTGACTTTTATTATTAAAACTCCTGTTTTCCAGATAACTTACTACAGCTCCCACAATGAATTTGATTTGTTCAGAAGAATGTGCTTGGTTCCATAGGTTGTAATTCCATTAAAAGCTATGTTTTAATGGGAAAAAATCAGCCATCAGCTTTAATAATCTTTTAAATTAAAACACGTGTGCTTTCTATGCAAACTTAGGGGATCAACTATTTTTTGCTGAAATAGAATTGAATTCTCCTCAAAGTGACCGTTTCACGTTAAAAGTTAATGTGCCTCAGAAATATTAGCTTGGGTTCCTCCTCACAGTCTTCATACTCTTCTTGTAATGGGATGCTAGACCCTAGTTAGAAAGACTGACAGAGTATGAACAGAAACAACAACAAAAAAGTAAATAAAATAAACAACAGGACTCTTCAAAAAGAATGATTCTGAACTCTATGAGTTTCAATATAATTCCTATTAAAATTCTCATTTGTCAATCAAGACACCTTCTAGACTCCTAAGCTTTTTGGTTTGTTTTTTCGTCTGATAAATAGCTTAAAAGCAAGTTTCATCATTTTATATTGGACATACCGCTGAGATAACCATGCAGTGGCAATAAACACAGTCCTCTTTGTGCATACGCCAGCGAGCATCTGGGATTCATCTGGAGCCTGCAGTTTGCATCAGGAGGTAACAGTGGTCCCTCCACATGACTCTGGTTTGGTCAGCATTTTGTTTTGATTTAAGCTGTACTTGTCAACATCTGTCGTTTCTTTAATCACCAGAAGAAGAGTTCAATTACTGTTTCATAAATGAGCATTGACAAATAATTTTCTCTTGGGCACAGCAAGAAAAGAGGGGAAGTAAAGGCTGATGCATCTTCCTGCCTGTAGGACAATGCAGCACAGCCTGGCAGAGGTTTGCACAAACCATGTGTAAGGAGTTTGTGAACTGTGCTTCAGAGTCAGGGATGGTAACAGCCTTGCCACATGGCAGTGGTAACTAACAGGAAAGATTAGAGCCTTAGGGCTGAAAAGCCTTCCACATACGCTTTGCAACTGTCCCGGGTTGTGATCATTACTCTCTGCTTCTGGGTGAGTGGATGGGCTATAAACTAAACAGAAGGGCCATTAAATCATCACACATGTGTGCTGCAGATTAAAGTCACAAGCCCCAGCATCACGCAGTGGGAATCCCTACTTAAGTCGATACCCAAAATCGAGAACATACCTGAACGCAGTACAGAATTCTCAGGGAGAATGCTTCCCTTCTTCAGTATCTGTATATTTCTTGACATGGAAAGCTGCTTTGGGTTTAAGCTACCAAATCTACTGTGAGGTTTTCTTAATTAATGCTGCTGCTTCTCAATGAGGAACTTTTCAAAGACTCAGTGCTAACTCATTTCTGACTTATTCTCTGAAATCAAACAAGTACAAATGCTTGGTAGTACACGTATCATCACAGAGCACCAAGCACAGGGAAAGAAAGAAGTGGGGCTAGATTTTGTGTGAGGTTCCCTGATGACATTTTTAGCTTCACAATACCTCTATTAGCCTGAAGCAGGAGATTGTTATCTGGTTTTGAGGCATTTGGATTTGTTTGGTTTCAGAGAAACATACAGATACTGAAGAAACATTCTCCCTGAGAATTCCGTACTGCATTCAGGTATGTTCTCAATTTTGTGCATGGACTTAAGTAGGAATTCCCACTGTGTGCCACAGGGCCTTTGGAGGTCAGCCTTTGGTGAGCTGCCCCTTGAATTTCTTGGTTCTTTTCCATTTATTTAATTTTTTTTTTTCTGAAGGATCGGAAAGCAGGCCATAGAGAACGTGATGCTGCAAGTGAAGCTCAAAGTGACTCCTGCTGCTACTTCAGACATCACAATCCTTAGCAGAGGCTGCAGGTATCTGCAGGTCAAGAGTTTCCTCCTCTCCTATTGCTGTGCAGTGCTGGGGGCATTATATATACCAGTGCTGATCCTCCCAGGCAGGACAGACTCAGGGCCAGTGCGGGAGTCTGCTGAGTCGTCCTAGCCCATATTGGTTCTGGAAAGTGCCCTGGGACCTTTGGAGATCAGGATTCCTTTTCATCATTCTTTTTCTCACAAGTCCATGCTGAAAAGTATTAAAGATGTTCGGGAAAAAAAGGAAGAACAAATAGAAATAAAAGAGAAAATAAAAAAATTTAATTAAATAGTATTAAATTTAAATAAATTAAATTAAAATGGAACTCTTGTTTGTCTTTTTATTCTGAGGCAAAAGCACTTCAGAGACAGAATCACTATGCTGGTTCTTTGCTGATACCACACTTCACTTTTAAGTGGTGCTGAACAGTGACACCATTCCCAGTATTTTTCACAATACTTCATTAACCCAGTTGTCATTCCAGCAGTGAAAATATATATTTTTGTTATTAGTGAAGCAAAAGCTCATAAGCATGGTAAAATTGCAATTATCTGTGTAATTTCCTGCCAATTCTGAAGTTTTGGGGAGTAACTTAAATGTTTCTACTACTGCTTTGAATCAACTGTATGTTCAACCCGTGGTGTATTATGTGGCTGTATAGAAAGTTTTTATTATTATCAGTATCAGATGGTCCTTCTGCTAAAATAACTCTAAATGAGAAACTACAATGCTATATGGTTTCTTTTGTATTCTGGTTTGTATTACTTGCTCTGAAAAAGTGTACATGCAAAGAAATGGGTTATAAAAATCTTCTTTTTTTTTTTTTAATTTTGTTGGGGGTTGTTTTGTTTTGGGGTGTTTTTTTGAGATTTAAATATATTCCTCACTTGAAGAAAATGTGGAAATAACTTTCTTTAGCAATAAGACATGTCCCCACTTCACCATGCTGTTGGCATGTTGGCAGGTAGGTTAAATCACAACTCCAAAGCTTGAAGGAATTAACTTGTCCTTTGGACCAAGGGGGTTTTGTGGGCAAATGGGAAATGGGAGGGAGTAGCTGTCATTTGGCATTGCAGGAAACATTCTTCCAGTCTGAAATTTCTAGTGGGCAGGTTGGGACCCTAAGAGATGTCACCTTCACCTGGGCATGGCCAAACCTCCCCTGTAAGGAGCCAGGTGGGGGTAAGGGAGCATTGTGACACAGTGAAATAAAAAAAAAAATAGGTTTTTTTAGAAAAGAAGGATATCAAAAAATGCATGAGGGTGTTCTGTCTTTTCTACTGTCATAGTATCCTTCCCTCAAGGAAAGGACACAATGTTTTCTTTTCATACTTTTTGCATCTGGCTGTCTTTAAAATACAGTGCGGACAAATTCTGGCTCCATGAGTAGCCATCAGCACCGTGAAAACCAGTGGCATATGATTTCTGTTATGATAGCATTTAATGTTTACCATTGTAGTTTCAAGCTGGGTTTGTTCCAGATCTTTTAAAGAATTTAAATCTTAAAGAATTGAAGGTCAATAGACCTGCAGTAATTTCTAATGAGCTCACAGATTTAAATGGAATTAAAACTCAAGATAAGTATTTTTAAAATTACTTTCATGCATGGTACCTACAAGCTGGAAAGAAGGAATATTTATAAACAAGCATTTTCTCAATGGAACAATTGGCATTTTCTTTGCTATTAGTCCTGAAACTGGAGCAGGGTGTGTACTAGGCTTTGCCACCCCTTGTGAAGTCTCCTCTACTGCTCAGTCAGTTTCCAGATAGAAATTCAAGTTCAGACTTCACAGGAGGATCTCATAAAGGAGAGCCAGGGGCAAAGAATAAACAAATTGTGAAAGGTAGATTTTCTCACATAAGGAGCACATCCGTTCAGTCTGCTGACTCCAAAGCAACCAAACAAATTAATGCTGAAATCCAAGGGCTGGGTCTTAACCACATAAAACCATTTTCCAGGGGTAGTCAAGACAGGGGGTTAGTAAATTAAAATTGCAGCCCACACTTAATGCTATAGATCCAAAACAATGTTTGTATGCTTTGGAAAATATAAGACAAATCCTGACTTTTTATATTTTGATAACAGCTCTTTATTGGACAAAAATTATTGTGGGTGTCTCAAGCTGAGCTCTCACCAAATCAATGCAAGGAAAGAGTGTTAGCAGGACTAAAAACAAGTGTTAAAAACAAGTGTTTGATCTGGCAACACATTTTTTCTACAGCTTAAACCAACTGATTGCATATGGGCTGGAGGAGTTTTGTCTGTAAAAAGTAGTGATGGGGAATCAGAAGATTTAACCATATTTTGAGTAATCCATGACAAAATGGATTTACTCATATTTTATCACAGTTTTGTTTTGATGGTTTTTCAAGAGACATAGAGTTATAACTCAGGAGACCTGACTTCCACAATATTCACACACTAAACTGTACAGGAATGAAAGTTACTGTTGCCAAAATCAGAACAAAATTTCCGGAATTAAAAGTTGAATAGGTTCTTTTGCTGGAAAGTTCAAACTTCAAGAGCTGAAAAGAAGACCAGTCCTTCTGGATAAAAACTGCAAACAGAAAAATCTTTAAAAAAATCGAAACATTACAAATTTAAATAAAATTGATTTTTCAAAAACATACTTAAAAGAAAGTTTAAAAAAAAAAACTCATTCTTTTTTATTGGTGGGTTGATTTTTTTTCCCAAGTTTTATAAACTTTTTTCAATATTTTGATTCTCAGAAAAATGTACAGGCAATTCAGCCATGCCAGGACTAGGATCAAGGTTGTCTTTGCCCCATTTGCCTCCAACCAGGAGCAGCATATTTTGCTATGGAACCCTGTCAGTGTTTAGTGTTATTAGCCGTGAGAAGCATTTCTTGTGTCTGCTCTGCAGATTGCTTGGTTTAAAAGAGGATGATGTAATGCAGCACAGGAGCAAACAGCTACTTTCCCTGCAGTAATTTTACCCCTTCTCTGTGAGAGGATTACTCTCTAAGAGATAATCTGTCCTCATCACCACCAGCACTGGTTTGTGCCTTTTATTCTATTTGCCTTGATGTCCCACTGGAAAGGTTGGTTCAGTTTCTGGACTGGGACCAGTCAGCTCTGAAAGTGACATCTCAGCTAATCAGGAAATGGAGCCAGTTCAACATCTGGCTTTTATTTGAGAGTAGCTCTGCGTCTGAATGGTGAGCTCGGAGAGCGGAGACAGCAGCAGGACTTTGATCTGCCACTGCTTAATTTTGCTTGGATTACTGAGGTCACCATTAATGCCATTAGTGTCAGGGGGAATATGACAACAGCCTTACACTAAGGGCTTCCTGACTGAAATTCCTGTTCCTTTACTGGTCTTGTTGGCCACCAGACCATGGTAATGATGTATTTCTGGGGCTCATATGAAGACCCTTGGAGTAGTTCCCCTAACAGCTGACAATATAGTTAAATGGCTAAAATTAAGGCTGGGAGCTACACTATGTTCTTCGATGAGGCTTTTGTAGGCAGAGAGCTGAGGAGGTTGCTGGAACACCTGTCAGTGGGTGTGGGATCTGGCTTGTTTCTCACCCTGGTGCAGGTCTTCTTGATCCTGATGAATACAAGTAAACCTCTCTTAAAATGGAGTGAATGAAAGGTGCTTTGGGGCCAGTTCTTTAGCTGGAATAAACTGGCTGCTTCAGGACTAGCAAGCTATGAGATCTGTGCTTAGTATCTGTTGATGGTGAGTATGGACAGCAAGAATGGTTTTCCCATAAGCGCTTTAAGCACTGGTACTCTGCATTTTTTCCAGCATTTATGTAATCTAATTATGTACTGCTGCTCAGTCACATTTAGAGACTCTTGTCTTGTCTTAGAAAATTTAACTTTAGAGATCTTTGTCCTCTTTGCCCTGTAGAAAGCAAATAACCCAAGAATAACTGATAACCCAATTCTTCTTACTGTTATACTAGTTTAGCTATTTTTATTTACGTAAATTGCTCTGAAACATGCATGCATAGAACACCTGGAAGTTACCTGCTCATCACAAAAGAAATGTTTGATCAAAATATGAACATGTGTGCAACATACTTCTTTAACCACCGAGTGACCTGAGTGCTTCTGATTTAAAAATGGATGAGAAATGTCTATCCCAGGACATGTGACAGTCAAGAATGGTTGAGGATGTTGGCAGTACTGACCATAGAATCACAGATTTATTTAGGCAGGAAAAGACCCTTCAAATCATGCAATCCAATAGTAACTGGGATCTGGCCCAGACCTCTCAGTATCACAGCACCATCTCTGGCCATAGAGGAACATTTCCTGGACTGGAAGGAAGAGGACAGGGCAGCCCTTAGAAGGTCTTTGGACCATAATGAGTCTTAGTCTGACAGTACGATAGGGCCTGGTAGCTGAGCAGGACCACTGGCTTCCCCTGGGCCACAGCAAACAGCAGAGCAGAGAACAGATAAGCATGAACAGCCCCTTGGTTTTGGGAACTATCAGCAGTCTTCATGCGCAAGCATTCTTGTGTGGGTTGAAAGAGGGTGGATCCTTCCCTTTTTAGGCAGTGCTCCTGGGTGCAGGTAGAGCCAGAGCCTACCTGCAGACCCTATCCTTTTTATACTGGGATGCAATGCAATGCCAGCTGTTATCAAAAACAAGGCTAGGAAATTAATAGGTAAAGCATTACAAATTTAAACAGAGACTTCACAAAAGCATTTTGTTTTTGTTGCGTAGTTAAGAAGCATACGTTTCATCACAGCGCACATGGGACAATGGAAAGCAAAAAAAAATGGCTCGTCAGATTATTAAGCTAAAGAAGGAAAAGGTTTTGGCCAAATCAATGTGTTATTGTTTAGTTTATTATTTAGATTTATTTAGGGGGTTAACAAAAATATCAAATCCAGTGCACAAAACACTTTTGCCCAGTATTAAGGAGAAAAAGAAATAAACACAGCTGTCCTCCTTAAAACTAAAATAAACCCATTATCAGTGCCCTGTATTAGCCTCAGCTTAAAGTTGAGCGTCAACTTGAGTGCTTTTCTGGGTCCATGACAGAATTAGAGTGCCAATTTTCTTGAACAATGCTTATCTATCTATTTTAAAACTATTCTGGAGTCACAGTCTTCATATATCTTTAAAAAAAATATGTATTTTCATTACCATATCAGGCCTCAGAGAAGGATTCCACAGTATATATTGCCTTTGGAATTGTTTTCACCTATTTCATTGATCTATGAATTTTTTGCCCAAAAAGGGGATAATAAACATCCAGTAGCTTGTTTCAACTTGCAACAAGCACATGTTTGTGAGTACACATCATCCAGGAAAAACTTGTTCAGTCACTTGCACCTAATCAAGAAACAGAGCTAAATTTAACAAAACAAAATGGAGTAGAGAGCAAAGACAGGTTGAGGCTTTCACTGGCAGGCAAGCTGAAGAGGACTTTGGAACAGTTTCAGAAAATTTCCATTAAGAAACAACAGCAAGTACAGAAAGGCTGTCCACCATCATCTTTTAAAAGCATCATCGTAAAAATGGATAGCCGTCATAAATAATGGGGAAAGATTTGTGCAAAGGGAACTTTAAGCAAAAATCTCACACCAAACACTGCTGTGTGGAAACAGAGGCAAAACATTCAAGAATATCTCACTGTTGCAAACTTCCAGCTAACATGATTTAGCAGCAGTGTAGCTGTCTCACAGTGGCTGGGAGCTGCCGCCAGACATTCAGTACTGTATATTTTTTCTTCATGTTATTGAGAGGGAAATGTTAGACAGAGACAGGGTTTATAAAAAGCAGACTTTGCTCCAAATATTTTGTTTAACCTTCATAAAATATCCCCAGCTTCAGTGCAGAATCAAGGGCTGGGGAAAGGAGAACATAGAATGGGTATTTGCCTTTTATTTAGTACATGTCTACATTTATTCTGCCTTAATTAGGCAACAAAAAAGTTTTCATTTGGATGCAACACAGCAATAACCACTGCTTTATAAAGGCAGGCAATCAGTGTGGTATAAAAGAATATTCCAGGCTTTTCAGAGCTGAGGTGATGTTGTTATATGTGACAGTTTTGTAGCTCATCATACATAAGAAAAGTTACTTGGTTCTTTTTTTGCCTCACAGCCCATGGTGTTTCGCCACAGCAACATGCTATCATCAGCTTTAGCACTTAGGCAGGCAAAGTCACCACACACATTAGTGAAAAACAGTGGGTATTTCTGACCTCACACTGAAAATTTTCTGTAAAAAAATTATTGAAATGACAGCAAGCACTCCTATTTATTTTTCTTCTTGAGATCATTACCCATCCAGAAACAGTGGACTTACAGTGCCCAGGTAGAAAAAGACTGCTGGTGTGTTATTTTTTTATGAAAATGGCATCATGGTAATATCTTCAGAATGAAGCAGATATTAAATTAAGTTAATGAATTTTCCTCCAGAGGAGGAAAAAATCTCTTCTTATCCAGAAGCCAGGATCTGTGAGGCAAGGAAGATGAGAGTGGTTTGGGACAAAGGAAGGAGAGGGAAAAGTGAAGACATTTCTCTGGCACTTCATAGCAGAAAGTGGAAGGAGTTGTGCTTTGTTGCAATTCTTCACCTTTTGCCCCTTCCCTTTCATGCCCCTCCTGCAGCAAGTGAAAGCTGTGCCCTGTTTATTTCTGTGGGTCTGATTTATAAGGAGATGGCATATAGATGTGTTCAAGCCAGAAAGAAGGTTTTGAGGGCTTGAATACACTGAGAAACCATATATGGTAAAGGCTGAAGAATTTTTCAAGCCATTTTTAATATCTAATTTGCTCTCATTAGTAGTGGTAGTGATAGTAGTTACCATCAGACTATATGTACATGTGCTGTCGCACAAGTCATAGTATTGGATTTACATACAAATAGTGTCGGACTCGTGCTTTTTACTACTCTTGGCTTTGGGAATGAGGAAGCCCTTGGGCTGTGAGGTCGTACCAGAGGAACTGTCCCCCCCAGGTCAGGTGAACGTAGCAGGTGAGAAGGGCACCAGTACATTGTATGAACCCACCACTGCAACACTCACATGGTAACTTAGACTAAACGCTCCAAAATGGAAAAGCAGATGAAACTGACAGAAAGAGTCTTGAAATTACTTAACTTACAGAAACATTTTCCATTTTGGGAACAAAGCTTTCTAGACTTGGCTGTAGCCTTTAAAGATAAGCTATCTCAGAAGATTTTTTTTCCTCTCTGATTTTTCATAGCTGTACTCATGTGCAGAGGCAGGGGGAAGGAAGGGGGAGTGATTAAAAAAAAATTGCACTCAATTTGCCCTTTGGAAGGGATTTGATCATAAAGTAATGAAATGAACATTACTCCTGAGTGATATGGAGACAGATTTTACAGGTTAGCATTATTCCGTATGAAAATGTTAATGATTTTGTGCCTAAGCCTACAATAGTTGGAAACTGGGAGATGCACTTGCATGGGTTGCTCTTGCAACTTCATAAGCCAAGCAATCTTCAAATTTATGAGGAGCTGCCTGCATTTTATTTCATTTTTTTTAGCGTCTTTGTGTTTGGTAGTAGGAGGAGGGGAGTGCATTCCCAGGGGCATCTTCCAGTGCAATGAATGGAAGCAGGAAAGGGAAAAAAATAAGATGGACTCTTCTTGTATTGTGAATCTAGTGTTTTATGTCTTGCATGTATTTCAACAGACTTACTCCACCCTCAGCCTTCACATCACATCTCAGTTTACCTTCCCCTCCACCCACAAAGCCCAAAAGATTGAAACTTTTATTTCCCTTTATAACATTTTCCTGCATTGCCCGCTGGTTTCTTTCCCTGTGTGATGCTTCCATCTTTACTTTGGATGTTATTCATCGAATGAATCTGGTAATCATTAAAATCAGATATCCGTTGTCGTAGGACCTGCATAGTGTGTGGTGGGAATTGGCATGCTTCAAGCAGCTTGCTACTGAGTGAGACAAGCAAAGACAGTATGAGGGGAAAGAACATTCTAGTGTGTTCAACTAAAAGTGCACGATTGTTAAGAATATAGCTCAGGGTCATTTGGAAAATTATAGCAAAGCCAGGAACAGAATTCATGTTTCCTTATTCTTTCCTAGAAACCCATGCTTCCTTCTCCATATTAGCAATTTTCCACAAGCTGTCTTGTAAAACAAATAAATGTGTAATTCAAAAATACTATAGGAACTAGATGTTTAGAGAATGTCTCCATGTGAATTTTTTTTCATGGAATACAGTAAGAAATATTAAATTACACAGAGGTCATTAACTTGTTCTTTACAGGCCTCTTCTATAACACTGAAACCATTTCTTCTGTATCCAGTACTTAGAAAGACATGGTTATATGATTTTATACTTACATCAGAGAACACCAATTTGTGATTTACTTCCAGAACACTTGAGTATCTTTCAAAATAGAGCAGTGTAGTAATAGACCTTCTTTATAGCCACTCAGTGTTTTTCACTCTTAAGAAAAAGAAAAATTACTGATTTGATAGTGAGCTATGAGGCTATTAATTTTGAAAGGCTGAGAAGTGATTATGCAGCAATTTTGACCTTTCCTGTCATTCAGAGGATTTGAAAATGGAAGAAATGCTTACTTACTGACAAAGCAAGGGTCTGCCTGGCTACATGTTTAAAGAAAACAGTTACAGAATAAATATCCAGGATTTACATTAGACAGCCAATCTCCACTCAGCATCATAACGTAACCTGAGTTTCCTAAGGCTGACTGCTTTCTTGGTATACTGAGCTGACATTTACAGTTCCCACTCCAGTACAGAAGCTTGCATTTCCTGCTACATTATCCTCCTGCACCCACATAATCTGGTGAACTTTGCCTTTGTTTAAAGGTAAAGGTCTTTACCTGATCTGAAGATATCCTGGTCAAAGAAAGAGCTAAGCTTGTCCCTCTCAACATGCTGTGCTAATTCAGACTGATGCCTCAGGAACTGGTTAAAATTTATTGCCAACCTAGTTAGATTAACTTGAGTTCTGGCAGAAGGGTAAATGCATATGTGTTTTTAATTAATCCCCTGCCTAAATCAAGGGAAAGGATATTGCATTTTTCAGCAGAATTGCTCCACGCAGCGCTGACTGCATATATTTAACAATTCTTACTCATGTAACTGAGAAAAGCCACTGGAAAGCTTCCAAACTGCGTGCAGTTTTTGCCTGGCCCTGTTTGAACTCTTCTCCACCTGGTACAGGGTGGGGGGATCTTCAGCTGGCAGTGCCAGCAGGGGTCTAATACGTGCAGTCCTGGTAGAAGAGGCTTGTCCAATGAGGAATTTGCATTCATGGAGAATGTTCCCCCAGTTTGACCCTGGTGAAATCTATCCCTCAACATTAAACATCATGGATAATCCCATCTCTTCTTGTCAAAGACATCAAACATATGCTTAATTTTCAAGTAAGTCCTTGGTAGGAAACTTTGTATGAGTTACAGCATGTCATTGAAATGGTTACCAGGTAAGTTTATTGCTCAGTGTTAGCAGAGTGTACACATTACTTTTTTCTTATTTTATTTTCTTNCCCTTTTTTTTTTTTACTTTTGTTTTCCTGTCCTACTATTTTCTTTTGGTCAGATTTTGGTTTCTCCAACTTCCTGATCTGTTTAGGAATCAAATGACTCTTTAAACATGAAGCCTTTCAGGCCTTTTGATTTGGCTAACCACAGAGGTCAGGTTTTCATTTATAATTTAAATTATTCCAGATGCTAGCACAAATGAGAATTGCAAAGAGATCAGTTTTGACATGCTCTTTAATACAACATATGGTTGCAATTTATAGTCAAAAGTCACCTTTCCCAGGATAGCTTGGATTTTGGAGGTCAGAGCAGGTGAGATATTTATTTCTTTGTTAAGACACTGAGAAGTGCTAAAGGCTGATTTTGCAGTGTCTTATAGTATGTAAATCTATACATAGGAAGAGAAAGAAGCACACAGTCATTGAAAAAGCAATAGTCCTATCAGGATTATTTTCACAACTTCCTTCACTCGTATAGAATAGATTTCCAGAAGGATTAAAGGAAAGACAGTTTTGCCAGACTTTGTGCAAAAAAAAGTCTTTGTGAATAGGAAGGGTGCTCCCGAAAGACAGCAACGATGCTTGAAATACATTTTACCAGGCAAAGGTCAGACTAAAGTGACGTTACTAAGCCTTCACAGTCTTTGTTTTATCATTTTACCTTTACCAAACACTGATAAATAATAGTTTCTGTACAGAAAACTGTCCTCGCACCTCAGTCACCATTCACTGAGGTGAGTAAGGCACAAACCAATGACAGACCAGACAGGCCATCTCCCTGGCACTGCCCATAACCCTTGCACATGGTGGGACTGTTGCAAGTGGAAAATAGTAATTTTTATTTGCAAGGTTAACTCCCTGATGGATCAACTCCTTGGACTGGCTAACTGCCCACTTATACGGACTGTGGAAATACACTTGGAGGGAAACACTTGTGTACAATAGGCGCGCAGAGAAGCTGTGGATGCCTCATCTCTGGAAATGTTCGAGGCCAGTCTGGGTGGGGCTTTGAGCAACCTGCACTAGTGGGAGGTGTTGCTGCCTGTGGCAGGGGGGTTGAATGAGATGATCTTTAAGGTCTGTTCCAACCCAAACCATTCTGTGATTCTGTGTGGAAAGACAGTACAGCATGTGGCAGCAACAGCTGGGGTTTAGACTGATTCCATGTCTGTGAAAGCAAATGTATGGGTGGTGGTGTTTGACAGTGCTGCTGCAGAGGGGAACGCTTGTGTTAGATATCTCTCAATTTTCCAAAGCCTACATTTTATCAGAGTAGAAGATACTGCTTAAGACATTTTTTCACAAAATCAACCCATTGTGGCAACTCTTGTTTGACCACAGCTCTTTGTNGAAGTTCAGCTATACAGTATAAACATACAGATTAATAGCCAAGATGATGATGTTAGAGGCAATGCACACACCCTGTGATTTTTCAGTGTATTTTTCTGCCTTGTGCTGTATTGTTTCGGAAAGCTCTCAAGCAAGGAAGTCTCTACAAGAAGTGAAGAGAGAAATTACTGTAGATTGCAAGAGATCTTTTAAAAACTCAAACAAGGAAAAGGAAATTTTTGTGTTGTCATCACCAAGATGATTGCAAGAAGCTACACCTAGTGAGACAATTCTCCCTCCCCATACTTCAGTACTACTTCTGAAGTCAGGAGCACACAGAAATGTACCTCCTTGCTCTTTACCATAGCCAGCATATTTAGAGGCATTATTTAGAGAGTGACATACTTGAGGCCATCCACACTGTGCCATACCAAATGTCTAACTTGTTCCTCATCTTGCTTCCAGCAGTCATTTTAAAGTGGATACCTGGGAAACAACATGTATAGGCCAAGAATATATGACACTTCTCTTTAACACTCTGTCAGCCCCCAGGTATTTCCACTTCAGGGTGCTTCCTGCATTTGCATGTGTTTCTGTGTGTTTGGTTAACCCTAGTGGCCCTTGGGCCATGTAAAACTGCACTATGGCAGCATTCTTTGGCAAGCAGTTTCACAGACCAGTTGCCTGAAAAATCATTTCACGTTGTTTTCAACCTTTTTCCCACTCTTTGAGTTTGAAGTCCCTTTATTGTAGAACTGGATGATAGTGAACTCAATCAATCCCTCCCAGCTGCTCGCAATTTCATGTGTAGATCTCTAAAATAACACCTAAATGTCTTCCTTTTGCAGGTTGAGGCATCCCCACCTACTATGCAGTTCCCGGTATAGAAACAATCCCTGATCTTTTAACATCCTCAAGTTATCCTGCCCCAACTCCTTTATATCTGCTCTGAAATTACAGTACTGAAATTACACACGGTATTCAAAGGATGAGGAAAACACTGTTATTCAGCAGCACTATGATATCCTCCAGTTTGTTCTCTGTTCCTTGCTAGCTTTTGCCTTGCCTTTCTTTTTGACCACTATTTCACACTGAGATGATATTTTCTTGGCAGTATCAGTCACAGCCCTCAGACCTCTCTCCAAAGAAGTCATCATCCACTCATTGTCCATTCTTTTATGCGGAAAGCTCAGATATTTTCCCATGTGGAACACTTCATGTAAAATTTCCCTACATTGAATTTCACATCAGTTTCTCACTCAATCACTCAGATATTTTTGCAGCTTTTCACACTTGGCTTTTCTACTTGTTACCCTTAATGTCATCATCCTACAGCTCATCTCCTTTCCTAGGTTTTTTATGAATACATTGGGTAGCACAGATTCCTGTACAGCTTCCAGCAGTTTGGCCTCTCATTTACTTACTCTCACCAGAAGTTTCTCTTAGGACATGGCTGCACAGTTTCCTTGAAAATTTGATAAAGATTGTGAAAAAATTGAACACATTTATATGAACGCATGGTGTTCTTCAGCTTTCCCAGTTGTAATGAACTTCTTGGAGTTCAAATAATTATTTTAAGTATTCTTGCCGAGCCGTAGTAATGAAAAGAGAAATAAATTGGATTCCTATCTGACAGAAGCTTGTGTGTTCCTGTTGTGTATGAAAACTCCCCTTTTAACAAAGTGTTTATAATTTCTGAAAGATTTTAAAACATGATGAATGGTACAGTGCTACTCAAATGGTGCAAGAAGTGGTCAACCTTTACTACCAAGACTACAAGATACAAAGGTCCTTGAGGGTTCATACCACCTCCATGGACTGATCCTGTGTGGTGACATTGTTTTGGTCCTCTTTTAGTTTCCCTGTTTTTCTGTAAGCTTTCACACACTTTTATCACAGTCTGTGACATTTGCAATTAGGGAACAAAGCTCAGCTAACAAACCCAGACTCAGTAAATACAAGTTTGGATCATTTATACCAGAAAGGAGCCATAAAAGTTACATAATCTGACCTGAAAGTACCATAGCACTCCTTCACAAATTACAACATCCTTCTCTGTAAATTTGTACTAGACACAAAGCGAAAACAAAATAATTTCTAGGGCACACCAAGGCTAATACTAATAGGAGAGATTAAATACAGTCAGCAGATCAAAACAGCATCTGGACTCAGTGGCTAATGGAACATTTCTGTATGGAGGTATAATGCAACATAATGCAGTAATGTTATACATCATTAAAGCTTTTTATGCCCTGATCAGCAGCTCTGAGTGCTGCTCTTGCTTGCAGACGAGGATCAGCCATGAATAAAATTGTTTTTAATGTCTTCACTAAAGAAGTGAATTTTCAGAAGATACAAAGAAAAGCTAGAATTCAAAATACTAATTTTGCCATAGCCTGACTCTAGCCATGCATGACACCACAACACAGCTATTCCTGCTTCCAAAAATAACTCTCTTGAAAGGTGAGGCATCTCCTCTGTAATAAGAATCTATCAAGAAGGATTTTAAAATATAAGCTTTTATTTTCTTGGTCATTTGTCCTGTTGTGAGTCATGCTTCAGAGCAGCGGAGCCCAAGGCTCTGCCTGAACAACTGTTTTCTGTTCAGAAAAGAAGAGAAAACTGTTTTTCTGTTCAGAAAAGAAGTCTGATACATGTTGCTGCATATAATCTTCATTGATTTACAATGTAGTATTACTCCAAGCACTGCTTGTAGACAGCCATGGCAGATGCTGTGGAGATGCTGTTTCCTATTCTGTGTAGATCCTGTAATCAAACATCACCAAGATGGACTTGCACCATAATTTTTCTTCTGGAGAAGAGCTGTCTGTTCAGTGGTACCTTCATCCATTTAAGATGTCACCTTCCATTTATACGTGTTTATACAACACTTCAAGACTCCACACACTTCACACATCCTTTCTTTGTCCATATTTAGGCCAGTGAGTTAGTGCCAACAGTACATTACACCATGCCCCATGTTAGGTGCTGTAGAAGTGATGACAAGGAAATTAAGGAATACTGTTTTCCAGGATCAAATGCAATCCCATGACCGTTATCATCTCCAGGGGAAAAAATACACAGCTTCCAGAGACTGCAAAACTTCTGGGTTTTTTACATACCTACAAAGGTTTAAAAGTAGCACCTTAAGGTAATACATGAGGCTCCTGGTGCTCTATTGATCTTACATAAATTGGGAGTAAAAGCTGTAAAATGAAGAAGCTGAGTTTCCCTTTGCTGAAGGGAAGACTGTTTAGACTGCCAAGTCTGAAGCAATTCAGGCAATAATACTTGTTCACTGCAAGTAAAACAAGATGGCCCTAAAGAATGCCTTTCTCAGCAACTGTCCCTTTATGACAATGCTGGTACTTTACAGTGAGACAGCGCCATGCGGGAGATATTATAAAAGTAATATTTTTCTCCATACAGCCCAGAAGGTGCTTTTCTTGAATACAGAAAAGAGAGTCATCGGGCCTCATGACAGTTACTGCCCTCTTTCAGGATTTCATCTAGACTGGTTTTTCAAATGATTCTTAAATCTCATAATGAGGAACATTTTACTGTCATGGGATTCTCAATGTGGATACAGCAGCCTAATTTCACATAGAGCATAGGAAAGGGGCACAGGCAAGGCAGGGTGGGGGAGCAGCGACACAGGGTGTATTACTCCAGGCAGTGCCCTTTAGGGTAGTAGTGAAGCTCCACATCCTCTGTAAGAGCTTCATCACACAGCCAGTCTGCAGGATGAATGCTGCCCTTCACCAAACACACCCTCACGGGCTTGACATGCACCTGTCTGTAATGGTATTACTTACCCTTTGTTAGGCAGGCATAAAGCAAAACAGAAGATTTGCTGCTTCGGAGCCTGAATTCTTTTGCTTACATACTCTGGCTACAATGGGACAGGAAAGCTCAGCACTTTGAAGAAGCTGCTCAAATTGAAATGCAAAGATCCCATGACACTTTTAAAAAAAGGTATATGTAGGTAACCTGTGATAATGAATTAGACAAATACTACCACTAATTTTAGGAGAAGATTAGGAGAAAGCACGACTGCAGGGATGGAGTCATCCTTTCTTGCAAGGGATGGTTGTAGACTGAGATTTGTTATCCTGGAAAAAGATGAACTGGGGGGAGCATGGTAGGAATCTGTGAAGGATGAATGATTTGAAGAGTCACTTTTGGCTGAGGGATGCTGTGGATGCTGAAGGACTACTGAGGTTCAAAGGGCGAGTGTACAAGCCCAGGGCAACAAAGTCCAAGGAGGGTTATGTCCATCTCTGGAAATCTCTGAGCCGCATGTGCTTGGAAACTGGGAGGAAACATCATACATAGGATTGCTCTTTTAAAGCATACCTCCCTCCTTTTGGATCTGACATGGCCCACTAGGCAACAGCTCTTCAGTCTGGCACACCGTAGTTGCTCTTGCATTGTGTGACTCCCTTGGGGCTCTAACTTGTAAGCTTGTCTAGATGATCTGACTGTCCTTTCCTCCATCAACAAAATGTTTTTGTACAGCAAGAGCACTGTGGGGAATAAAGGGTAGGAGTGGCAAGTAGCAGTTGTACTGCTTTTAATGTTGAAGCTACAGGACACATAATATTTAATTATTTATTAGGTACTGTGCCTTGTGATTCTTGTTATATGCAAAGCTGCAGATAGAAGTGAGTCTTATTTTACTAAAAATAGGTCAAGGAAACAGAATTTAGCCTTTTAAATAATTGGATTCTATCCAGAATAATCATTTTTGCCATCAACATGTGTTTGAAGTGTAAAGAAAACAAAGTGTTCTTGCAAATTGACTAATTTACAGTTAAAATTGACTGTCTTCATTTGACAACACATGCCTTTATTTCATGGAAGAAGAAAAACATTTATTGGAAATGCACACTGGTATACTGAGCTCAAGGGTCTACAGTGATGACAATAGTTTTTGTGTGAGTAACCTGAGACACCACAGAATATCCCCACTTCGAAAATACTCGAAGTCTGCCTCAAGTTACTTGTTTCAATTCTGTATACCCTAAAATACTGTTTTATTTGAAAAAGGAGAAGGAGAAGGAGAAGAAGGAGAAGGAGAAGGAGAAGGAGAAGGAGAAGGAGAAGGAGAAGGAGAAGGAGAAGGAGAAGGAGAAGGAGAAGGAGAAGACATAATTTATTTCCTTTGGGAAAGATGGATGCCAGACTATTTATAGCAAATAATGCTTCCTTCCCTCATTACAAAGCATGTGTTGCACTAACAACTATTTCAGCGAGACTGATGAACTAGAGCAATTAAGCATACAGGCATTAGCAGTCTGACCAAAAATCCCTCTACTGTGCATTCAATTTCAGATTTCCAGTATCAGTGTACTGATGACACAGTAAACAGATGTAAAAATCACTAAAGTACCTTGTTTCTCAGAAAATAGGAAGTGCTTGAATCCAGGAAAAACAAATTACTAAGTGTCTCTAGTAATTCACACCTTTTTTACCTTTTTTATAAAATTGCATTTTTAGACATCGTGGTGTGTAAGCTTTCTTAAGAAATTCTTCAGTACTTACTGATGGAAGAAAAATCAAGTCATGAGGTACTGCAGCAAAAAACCATCTTGAGCGTACACCACAGGTAAGTAACCCTAAAATGCATCAGATTACCTAATTTTTGCATCAGATGCCAAATAGAAAGTAGGAAAGGAGCATAAGGACTTGGCTAATGGGATCATTGGTCAATTAATTACATTTCCTGAGATATTTAAAGGGATTGCATATATTTAAGACTTGACTCTCCTACTAACACTTACTCTTAGTTACCCCTAACTAGGGAGCTGTTGTGTTCAACAAGAAATTATGTAACTGAATTTCTTTTGATGTTCTGATGATGATGATCTAATGGAAAAGGACTGTGGATGGGAGGGCAAGACATCCTCTGCAAAGAAGCATGTTTGCTAAATCTTGCTCGGAAGTGAAAAAATTATGTACGCATATGTTGTAGCAGGGGTCTATCACCTTCTGCCATCACAGATAAGAGAAACCCCTGGACCCAGAAAAAGAAGGAGTCTCAGTCTTATAAACTGGAAGAGAAATTCAGGTATAAGATGGCCAGAACATACCATCAAATGTCATCATCCAAAGCATGTATCTTCCTATAAATGGCGGGGAAGGATGGTTTTTACAAGTATGACTGAAGGATCCATGCACCAACACCTCCAAAGGGACAAGTAACAGCAAACCAAGTAGTTATTCTCTACCATAACGTTGGCAGGCAATAGTGATGGTGTTCCTACTCTGCAACTCCTCACTATTCCAGGAGTCACCTCACTGAATGGTGGTGAATTAATTAAAAGAAGCCTGAACCAGTGAGAGCCTGAAAATGAGATAACACAAAACACCAAAATGTACCCAGAGAAATCAATAAACCTTTACCAAGTTATTTGCAAAGTCATGTGTTTACATCCGAGAAAGAGATGTATATACAGGGAAAGTTCTGCTTATCTGAGGATGAAACACTGGTCTCAGCAGATGCAGTGATTTACAATGTTCTATAGGAAAGCTAATGTTCTGTCATTAAACAGGTGACTTATCAATACAGAGGTTTCATTGGACTGACCTAGAAGGCAGGGAGATACATAATAGTACATTACATGACATAAGCTGAAAAAAAAATTAAGAAAAAACCCTGCAGACTGCTAAAAGTGCCTTCCTTGAGCTGGATTACTACTGCTTCGATCACTCAGGTAGCCACCAACAGAGCATTAACTCTGTTTCTAGGAACAGAACAGATTTTTGTTTGCTTTTTACTGCAGCCATTTAAATCCTTATTATTTCCAATCACCTTTAATCTCTCCTGACCACCCAACGTTTTTGTGACAGAGTTTTACTTTAAAAACTAGGAAAGTGTTATACTTCCATTTGTTGTTTGACACATCTGTGAAACAGCTGGATGCTGTGCCCAGGGAACACATGAGATGACTTCTCCAAATATTAACATACCTTCATAGTGCTCTCTCACTGGATTTTAAAAAGATATTTCACCCTTGCCTTGTCAAAGGCTGTAGGAAGGAAATTGAGTCATTGGTTGAAATCAATGCCCATGACAATCACCTGATGCAGTTATACTGTTTAGCTGTGGGATTGGCTTTTCTTGCAAAGGCTATTTTTTAATTAAAAAAACTTGAGATGAGATGTTGATATCAAGCAACAGGGACCCTGACGTAGCTGAAGGTTGGGCACTCAGTTTAGGCATATAAAAAGAGAGGGTAAAAGCTTGTTCCCTTATCTTTGGAATTAAATATGTACGAATGTGCTGAGAGCCAAAGCAACTATTTTTCACATCACACCTTTCACTTTAGATGATATAGACACATTTACACAAGTTTCATATGCTTTCAGCATCTGCATTCAGAACATAATTTATACAATTTTACATGTGAATTAAATCCTTCAGTTAACAATCTGAACTACTTAGAAAAATGAAGGTTTTCTGATTTATTCTTCGAAGATTGAGGTAAAACTATCACTTCCCTTTCCCTTTCTTCTTACATTCCTTCCTCCTGCCCTATCAAACAGTATTCAGGCAATGACAGAGCTGGATAGACACAACTTACCTTATGAAAATGTTGAAGCTATCATGAAAATGGAATAAAGTACACACTTTAAAGGAATTAAGGCTGGGTGGTCTTGCAACAGAAAATGTTGCAGCAGTGCTCTATTGGTAACAGATACAGTTGCTCTGCAAAAGTGCTGCTCCAGCAAAAACCCTTGTGCACTTCAGCTGTTCTTACTTCACACGATTACACTGGTGCAAATTCTGCTAACCCAGTTTTGTCAGTACAGACACTAGCTCTAGAAATTTCACCATTACAGTTTTGATGAATATTAGTCAAGTATATTAAATATATAAGTAAACAAGTATATTAACAAAACAGTTCTGATGCAAGCTTGTTAAGACCTGACAATGCTCTGGGACTCTGATCCTCTGCTGACAGCATGTTTTATTCATTACAGTTCCCATCAAACTTACTGACAGCTTGTTTGAACGCTGCCCTTGGTAGGCTGCTGAGTCCCTTTTGTTGCTCTTCACTCCCTCTCTTACTCAAGTGTTACCTGAGCTGCAGCTGGAAAGTGGGACCAAGCCCACAGTAGCTTTGCGTTAGCTGCCCTGGACAGCACCTGAACATCTGTGCAAATTGCAGCCAGAAAACTGAATTGGATGGCTAACCAACAGTCCAATTTGTATTGCAGAGGCCCTGTTACACTATTGACCAAGTTAGATGGATTTAAGCTAGCATAGACATGCTTCTCCTTCCTACAGCGGAGTCTTTGGCTCCTGCATTGGACATCCGTAGGCTGCACTGCGTTCAACATTTGTGCAGTGCCTGCCAGGCACAGTGGAAGTCTTTATGTATGGCCAGGCTGCTACTGAAGTCCAAATAATGACATATTTTTCTTTTTACAAGGTAATAGTTGGCATCAGCTATATGTACAAAAGCAGTGGAGTTTAGAGATGATCACGTACTCTTCCCTTCCCTCCCTGGTGCTAGTCTCCCCTCCTCTCCATTGCTCTCTCCTCCTCTTTTATTTTTCTCTCCCTTCACATCTTCCTGAACCAGTATAGGTTGAGTCGCAGTTTGATAATTAAATAAATACTTTCAAGCTATATCTGCAGTCCTTGGTCTATTTTTAGAAATATTGCATAATTTTTGTCTCATTGGGCACAGTCTTCAGTTGAGTCACGAGTGGCACAAGGGAGTAATGGCTCTGTTGCAGGAACAAAGCAACCTCTATATAGTGCCTGTAGGAAATTCAATTGGTGTCTGTCTGTCTGCTTCCCTTTCTTCGTGGGGACACTTCTGAGGCACTATAATTGGCTTAGCTGGGGAGATAAGTGACAATTGTGGATGGGAGGAGGAAAAACAGGAGGAGGAAATCTCTCTATTTTTTATCTGTCTATTGAGATGTCAGTGTCAGCCAAGAAGCACTTTAAAGAGATCTACTCTTATCTCTCAAGAACAAGGACACATGGAAAGATCGAGTCATGACAGGAAAAGCAAGTTACAAGGATACACGTGCCTAGGGCTTTCTGTAGTTTCCTGATGAGAGGCTCACTGGCATACTCAGGGCTAGATCATTGCTTCGGGAGATGACAAGAGAGGACTAATTCAAACCTTCGGGTTCCTACCAGCCGCATGCATAGGTTCATAGTCATAAACATTTGTCTCTTCTGGGCTTTTTGCCCACATTAGTCAGTACAACTTCACTGATTCCCTTGATCTCAAAAGCATGCATGCCTGTTTCCTATATGGCTTCCAGCATCACAGACTGGTTTACATGGACTGGGCAAATTTGACCTAATATGGATTTGCCTGCTTTTTGTAAGAAAAGTGCCTCTATGTGTGAAGGAGGAAACTTTGGAGTCTAATTACATGCAGGTTGATTCAAATGGTACCAAACCATACCAAAATGAGAGAACTACTGAAGCTCTGAGCGCCTCTGTGTTTCCTGGTTGTGTACAAAAGACACTGCAGCAAATTGTTTCAATTGGCATAATAAGATGAATGAATCATAAAGCAGACAAGCAGCAATTCATCCCTCCACGCAGCTTCTCCCTCTAATAGTGTTGTAGTTAGTCAGCTCAGTAATTATATTTTCAAAAACATTTTGCTTGCACTCAGGTTCCTCTGCTCTTACTGACCAAAGAGGATAGCATACATTCATAGGTTTATTCCAGAAAATAAAACGGTTTTGTACCTCTACCGAATTTAATCCCAGGTGCAAAGATCAGAGTTCCCCTCACCAGATACACATCCATCAGCAGTCTCTGACCCAGAGTAACCTTGGAAATGAATGTTCAACTCATTTTCACAGACCAGACCAATACAAATCATGTTTAAAAAGGGTTCAAGCTGTTCATCAAGAGAATAGAATACCACCAACCTTATTTCAGTTTTTGTAGGATCTAAGTAGGCTTAACAAAAAGTTTCTAGACAGCAACATTTTTTTGGTATGTTTTTAACATTAGAATTTTCAGTTGGTAGATGTTTCATACAGAGGCACATTGTAAAAAATGCTTTTCTCATTGTTGAGTTTCATTTCTTGACAGTGTAAATGTAAAATAATAAATTCTACAAACCCTATTTATCTTGCCTTCACAACTTTTTGTATGAAAATACCATCAGATTTTGGGATCATTTTCTGTGTCCAAAAGTAGCCACTGGAAATTACAAAGTTACACTTGGCTGCATAGGCATTTTTTTCAAAGCATGTAGAGGTCAGGAGTTGGTATTTGAGCTTCTGGATCATTCCTGAATACACTGCCTTGACACCAGTCAAGGGTAGCATTATCTGAGATCTGTTCTGAGATACATGTACAACACTGAACTGTCTAGCTTTCCTCCATGGCACTCTTTATTTGTAAATATTAGGGGATTAAGCAAAGTCAAACCCCAGCATCCATTTACTACTTTCTGATTTCATAAAATGCCATCTCTTTCCGCAAGATCTGGAAATCATTAGAGTTCTTTTTTTCTCATTACTACTGTAGAAAATAATTCTGAAGATAAACAAAAATATGGGGTGTGTAGATAAAATATAGAGGAGGACATAAAGAAGTTTCCAGTGTCAGCAGTTTATGGCAACCCAAGATTTATTTTACACCACAAGATGACTGTTTCAGAAGACTGGTAAAAGCTTTGCAATGCCATTAGCTAATGGTGGGTTCCACTCTGAAAGCCAGGCAAACACACAGATGCTCATGGTCAAAAAGGAAAAACAAAAGTTAGAGGGTCCACAAAAAGTTGCATAGTTTTATTAGTAAATTATACACTTGGCATGGAAATTGGTATAAATTATTAAGTTAGTCCCTTATCTTGGTGGATAAGTGGTGGATTTTGAAGAAGGAAGGCAGAAAGGAAGGAAGAAAGGAAGGAAGGCAGGACGGGAGGAAAGCAGGCAGGCGGGAAAGCAGGAAGGAAGGAAGGACGACAGGAAGGGAGGAAAGCAGGCAGGCAGGAAAGCAGGAAGGCAGGCAGGAAGGAAGGAAGCAAGCAAGCATGGATTACCAGTACCAGTCATGGCTGCAGCGCTGATCCAGCTGACAAAGTGTTTTAGGGTTCTGCAGGCACCATCTGGACTTAATGGAGGTACATTTTATAGATAACTTTCCCCACCCTAGAGCTAAGTGTCTCAGTTTCTCACTCTGAATGCAAATTATTTGTCATGCACAGCTTGTTCTTCTATACCTTTGTGAAAATGGGTCAGAGGGTTTCAGGGGTCTTTGGTGATCTCAATCCCACCCCTCTTGGGTTGAACTTTAATTGCCAGTCTGTGCCTGCTTCTTGACCTCATTCCTGCATCTGTGCTGCGCTGTGTTGTGCTTATCTCCAGAAGCCAGAACAAGGGTGTTTGACCCAGAAAAATACTGCCCTACCTCTGTATGGTCCCCTTCTCCAGTCATAATCTGTTCTTTCTCACAGCATATTCTTACTATCACTCCTTTGTTTACCTCCAAGAAATCCAGCTATCAGTGTTTGAGACACGCATGTTAGCCCCTTATCTTCTGGGTTTCTACAGCTAGAAGCAAGCGGTCATACATGTTACACATCAAACTGAGTTGCACTTCAGGTCTCTGGCCTGAACCAACCTTAAGAACAGGTCTCGGCCCCTCTGTTACATCTAATTTAGCTAGTGAAGAATTTGTGTTCATTTCTCTACTTTTATTCTTCTGACCCTTAGCTTAGCACTGATTTAATATCCCCAAACTTGGTTCTGATTTGAGTGGGGTTTTTTTTCTGCATGGTATTTGCTAACACTGCTTTTCTCCATTGGTTGTTTTTTTCATATTTACTTGCCTTTACCACTTTTAAAATAACTATACTTCAGTTTGGCTCTTTCTGGTCACCAGCTGCTCCTATTGAGTAGTTTATAGAGAAGGCATTTCCTAGAGATTATGTGTTTTCAGTGAGAATGGTCTTGTGCTGATGGATGTCAAATGTGATTTTCTGAAATATTCATTTAATGGTCTGTCTTTATGGAAGTGCCTTCCAGTTCAATTAGCTGTCCATTTTCAGAAAGCAATGCACAAAAATGGTGGGTTAGTGATCAAAACTAGCTTTCTGAAGTTGGAATACTTACAGTGTTTTGGGTTTGTTATGGTTACAAGACAAATGGCACTTTGTAACCCTCCTCAGTTACTGTCAGTTGTCATCTGCAGATGACTAACTTGCTATCAGCTCTTCATTCAACCACAGTCACTTTATCTGGCTGTTGATTTCCGTATCACCTTTGGGGACTGATTTACAGGTGTGCTTGTGTCTGGCTATCCAGTGCCCTGCCAAAACTTAGGTAGGATAAATCTATCTTCTGATGAAGATAGCTGGTATGATGTAACAAGGATGTATGGATACATCTTTTGCATCCATGACAATGCGTGCATCACTGCAACTGACTAGGCTGCAATGTGTCTGAATTTGTCTGATGACAGAGGTGAATTATAGACATGTTCAAAGTACTTCTAATCCTATTTTTGGCATCCGTGAACAGAGTACCAACTGCAGTTGGCAAATGTGTTGGCAAGTCCTTCTCACATGGATATGTGTGTCCTAGTCTCAGACAGGACAGGGTTAATTTTTTACAGTAGCTGGGAGGAGAGCATGGCCAGACCCTAATGTTATTGAATACCACCTCACATCATTGCCAGGGGTGGGGAAAAGGAGCACTTTCTCTTTTCTGAGGAATGGTGTCCTTTTCTGCTCAGGAGAAAAGGAAGCAGAGGGGGTGGGGAGAGGGAAGAGCCAGTCTGTATTTGTCACAGGCTTTATGTGTAAATGGTTTCTTTCTCTTATACCTTTTGTTATTAATATTATTGCTGTTATGGCTTGTTTTCTTATTTCATTGCTGTTTCCAGCAAATTCTTCTTATTCCAACCTGTGATTACCACCTTTTGTGCCTCCAATTCTCAATTCCATCCCACCAGAGTGGGAAGAGGGAGGGGAAGGTGGAAGGGAGTGAGAGGCAGTGTGGTGTGGAGTCTTGAGGGAGAGCTAAATTGGGAAGTACCAATCCTAAATCAGGACAATCTATTAGATAGTGTATGAGGAGTCGGTGGGTATCCAACACATGTCAAATCTGTCCCTCCTCAGCTGTAGCAAGACCACCTCCACAAAGCTTTCTTCTAGGAGGAAGAAAACAAATCTCAGTTCAATAAGCTTGGTTTCTGAAAGTCATTTCATACTGGCATTCACAACTCTCTGTTGCTTTTATAAGTGTTTACAGTGCTTTGAACAACCACAGTGACTTTGGAGAAGTGAGTAAACATGCTCTTTCCTCTGGATGCCCAAGTAAGTTTTAGGTCAGCACCTGCATAATGTAAACAGGCAGCTTGGTAGAAACAGAGAAAGGAACTTGAAAGGATTTATTTCAAAACATCAGAAAATAACAAGGAAAGGGCTTGAAGAGTAGAAAGGCTTGAGTAAGAGAATGCAAACAACAGAAGCAATAGAGAAGAAACTACCTGTGAGTGGGCATCAGCTGTTAGAGTTGCAGCAGTCTGATCTGGCTTATGGGGGAAAAAGATGGCCCATCTGGTGCCGTTGACTGCTTTGTGAGTGAGCACCACGAAGTACCACAGAATCACAAAATGGGTCAGGTTGGAAGGGATCACAATGCATCTTCTGGTCTAACCTCCCTGCTCTAGCAGGGTCTTTCTAGAGCACATGACACAGGACTGCATACAGACACTTCTCAAGTATCTCCAGTGAGGGAGACTTCACAACTTCTGGGCAGCCTGTTCCAGTGTGCAGTTAACCTGCACAATAAAGAATTTTTTCCTCATGTTCAGGTGGAACTTCCTGTGCATCAGTTTCTGCCTTTTATCCTATTGTTTGGCACCACCATGTAGAGCCTGGATCTATCCTCTTGGCACCCTCCTTCCAGATACTTATAGACACTGATTAGACCATCTCCCGGATGTCTCAAGGCTAAATAGGCCCATCTGCCTCAGCTTTTCCTCATAAGAGGGATGTTCCTGTCCTCTTATGCACTCAAGGTTGTTCTTTTGAAATAAGTAGAAGAGAAATCCCTGGGATGACCTTATTTGACCTTACTGTGGCTTTTCAGTACCTGAAAGGGACCTGCAAGAAAGCTGGAGGGAAACTTTTTACAATGGTGTGTGGTGAAAAAATAAGGCTTTAAACTGGAAGAGGGTAGGTTTCGATTAGATATAAAGATGAATTTTTTTTTACAGTGAGTGTGGTGAAACTCTGGTACAGATTGCCCTGAGAGGTGGTAGACGCTCCATCCCTGGAAGGATTCAAGATGAGGCTGGACAAGGTTGTGAGCAACCAGATATATTTGGGAATGTCCCTGTTCATTGCAGGGGGTTGGACTAAATGACCTTTAAATGTCCCTCCCAACACAATGTATTCTGTGATTCTGTGATTCTGTGGCTAGTGGAAGGTGTCCCTGCCCATGGCATGGAGGTTGGAACTGGGTGATCTTCAAGGTCCCTTCCAACCCAAA